>CARXXK010000003.1:75784880-75936840 GCA_949089665.1 Macrosiphum euphorbiae
TGATACGTAGTCGAAAATAATGCTTCGCTTTTCATATTTTTCCGGTGGCAAAGTGAATCTAGTAGGTGCATAGGGGATGTCGAAGTGAACAGTAGGTACCTACCTAGTCACCAAAAGCGCCGGGAAAAACAAAAAAAAAATATAGGAAAACGTGAATTTTTACGTAAAATCGATTTCGGTATTTCGTGTAAGTGGTGTAACTCTAAAATAAATTACTGTAAATACATGCAATTTTCACTGATTGTCTATATTGGAAATTGGAATCATAAACCATAACATTTTCAAAATATTTAGATTCATGTCGAGGAATTCGTTATATGCATACTAAATATTCGTTTTTTCTTAATTTTCTAAAAAATGTTCGCTCGGTCCAATAACTTGAGAATGTAATACTACTACAACGTTCCTCGCAACTCGTTGTTGGTGGAAATTAAAAAAAAAGTCCACCGTAAATTCACAATAGTTTTACATGAGCGTCTGAAGTTAGAATTTTGACAAAATTCGTAAAAATCACGAACATTTGAAACTATTTTTTCATACAAACGTGTATTTTTATTCGAAAATTGAATATGTATATACGATTTCAGTGGTTCGACCCTTGACTCAAATAAAAATCTTCAGAGAAAAATTAAGTTAAAGAGTTGAAATTAATTAGTTTTAAGTCCATAGACATGAAAAACAAAATGTTTTAATTGTTTTCTATGGCTACAGTTATACTTATCACTTATATTATGAATTATTTTATTCGTACTTAGTAATAATTTCTTATTTAGTATGTACAAATAACTGCTGCAGGTATAACAATAATTTACAACACACTACTATATTAGTCATATATTTCTAAATTTTAAAATACATATTATAAACTATCAACACGACGAATACGAAAAGTATGACGGTATAGTTTATAATGGTTTTAAATAGGTACCTACTTTTCTCTTTTCCTATAAAATTTAAAAATAAAGTTTTCTTAAATTAGTCATTGACAAAATGATTTAATTCAACAAACATAAGAGGACGCCACACCCGCATGTGTTGTCTCCGTCTTACAAACGCGTAACATAGCAAATTACGTCCACGGAAAACAAACGAATCGGCATCAAAAAGTGGTTTTAGAGTAAAAATACCTATAATAAAACTTAAGAGAACAATATTTCGGAGGGAACCTCATCGGGGTTTTGTATTAATCTAAATACACAGCTAGATATTGAAGGCACAAAAACTCTTTTTTTTAATTTTTTTAAATAACCACAACTTTTTTAATAGTTAATATTTTTAAAAACGCCGATGAGGTTCCCTCCAAAATATTGTTCTCTTTAAGTTTATTATAGGTATTTTTACTCTAAAACCACTTTTTGATGCCGATTCGTTTGTTTTCCGTGGACGTAATTTGCTATGTTACGCGTTTGTAAGACGGAGACAACACATGCGGGTGTGGCGTCCTCATAAGTCCACAGTGTGTAGGTACCTATACTTTTCTTTTGGTTAAATAAAGTAACTAAAATTACTTTCTGATGGTTGGGGGGGGGGGGGAAGTAGGTAAAATAAGTACACAAATTAAACGAAATAGGTACCTATCAGAATACACCTAACTTAAAAGTGTTCATCAGTTATGTCCATTGTTGATAGTTGAAGAATTTTAATAACAGCCACTGAAGCTTTTTGGTAATTGCATACTCTTTTTTTCAAAGAAGTTTGTCTTTCCTCGTTGCAAATGGGAACGGGCTTGACTACCTGTAAACCAATAATTTACATATTTATATTCAATTTGATAATTAATATTACTATGATCATTTTTTATCAATTTTTACTATAAGCATAAGCTAAACATACAATTGAACATTTAATACATTTTTAACTACAAAATAAATTGCAGGTTGTAGATGAATTTTGTCCAAGTGTGAGCTTTAAATGCTCATGAAAAATTGTGGCTATGTATCCCTTACATTTGTGAACAGATATTATAGAAACTATTATAATAGGATGCCCGTATTACATTTTCAAACTCTTTGGCATAGCAATAAAATTTATATTGTCAATAATTTTGAAAACAAAACAAATCGAAAAAATTTAAATGTATTATCATCATAACTAGGTGAAAAAGAGTAAAATTGTTTTAAAAATTGTATGGTGTATAGAAAATGCTAATAGGAACATTCGGCAGACAAATCATGGGATTATTTTATTTTTTTTTGTTACACATAAAACAAAATTAATTTTTCCTTAATTATCTTTTTGTTTTTCCCGATTTATTTGAAAACAACTGGGAACATTCAATCAGTACCTGTTTAACGCATCCATCTAGATGCACCTTCCCTTCGGAAGAGATACTGATTTCAAAACTAGTTATGTGTTTCTTTGCAATTTCAATATTATGTCGTGGCCCTCTGCGTTATTAAAATTGGATTCTTGTTCAGCAAAATTGTATTATCTAAAAATTAAAACTTTGTTAAAAATATTTTGAAAATAATGTGAGTACAGTAGATCAAGTTTTGTACCTTTAGTCTTAATATATTACAGTGATATGACATAATGTTATAATCAAACTTAATGGCAAAAATATTTTTTAAAGAACCTTACGAAGAAGCACTTGTTATATTCTTTAAATAAGTCATGGATATTTGGAGATTATAACATATACCTAACATATTAATTTATTAATTTATTTTGAGTAAACGGGCTGAACCCTTTCCATAGACAAATATATGTCCACGCACACAATTTGATAATATTACACACTGTGTCCCGTGAACAGATGGGTATGTAGTTAGTTACTAGCACTGTAAAATATATTTGAAATAAAAACCTATCAACAATATTCTCACCTTTAAGTTTCATAATTCGCTCCAATATTGTATGGTTTCATCTGAGTCTATAGAATTATTTCCAAGAAAGTCAACGTTTGAAAAATTGTCAATACATTGGCCCCACTACCTAGTTCCTTGCATGTGGTACTTGCATATATTTCAGTTTTGAAAACCATAATAAGTATAATCCATTGTATGAACTAAAAACGATAAACTTAATAGTAACTTTTGGCTTTGGCAAACATTTAAAATTGGATACTTGTGTGTTGTACTTACACATGTGTGTGTGAATTTGCATTATTGAGTATCTGTGGCTTTTCTGGGCGAATTAAAATAATCATCAACTGTACCGCCTCCAAATTCTTTATTGGTCTGTTAATTTTCTTCTAACTCGTCGTTGGAGAAACATCATTTTCTGAAAATGTCAAGTTGTAAAAAAAAAATACATAAATAGGTACCAAATTCATCGATTATGTTAAATGATTTTACCTCTTAGATGCGATTTACTAATCGTGCTCAGAGTAGTACCAATGTTGCTGTAAAGTACTAACATTTATTTTACTTTTCTATCCCAGACAAGTGGTTTGGATTATGTTTTGAGACAGCCTCTGACCATATTTACTAAATTACTGGGCATTGTTTACAATCACTAATAATTGAGAAATGAATACCGCTGCAGATTCTATGCCAGGTAGAAATCGTGATAATTCGAACATTTGTAGCCATTATTTCCTTTTCTTTCATTGATTTTTTGGAAATCTACCTATATTTGTAAACAAATTAGCAAATTAGACTGACTCCACAGTATTAAGAAATATAATCAGTACAACTAGAAAATAATACTTACAATTGAAAATTAACGTAATGTGGCGAGGCGTATCATTGGATGTTTTACTAAAAAGAATACACTTATCCATGGTGATTTTGTACCAAAATTTATGAATAGTACTCTGTACCTACGACTGTAGTTCTATAGTCTGTATTTTTGTTCGAATTTCAAATAATCGAGACTCGCGAGTGATTCAAATTTTATGTCTACATCGAAAAAATAATAATATTATTATGTTGTTATTTATTTGATAACAATTATTACTATCATAGTTCGTGGTACATAGTGATAAGACAGAATCGCGGGCATTAAAATATTACATTTTACCGAAGTCCGAAATTTCGTGAACGATGCAGCTCCACGAACCACGATTTAAGACGTAACACGGGCATTTTACTGTCTCCGTCTTATATAGCAAATTTACGATCAGCAGATCACATTTAGCATCGTCAGTTCAAAAGTGGAGGGCTTTAAATTTTACCGAAGTCCGACGGCCGTCTATTATTGTCTCCGTCTTATATATCAAATTTACGCTTTGCGTAATATGTTTTCATTTTTTGTGTCTGTGTTTCACGATAAGTAGTCGAAATAATGCTTCGCTTTTCATATTTTCGGTGGAAAAGTGAATATAGTTATTAGTTGGTGTCACCAAAAAATAACGGCGGTACCTACGTTATTACGACGGTACGTTATTAATAAATTTTAGTCTGCCGACAGCTGCGACCGAATGCATTGTAAATTATAAAACACAAATATTTAAAAGGTACCTATATGTTTAGTAAATCATTCGAAATTAACATGATAATGTAACTTGTCTTTTATTTTCTAAATTTAAATAATAATCTACAAAGTTCAAATTACCGTGCGTTGAATTTCGTAAAAGTTAAAATTGCCTTACGGGCCCGAACACCGTACTATTTTTTTTTTTACTTTGGAGGGGGGACGGTACAAACTAATGTCTGAAATATTTTTTATTAAAATGTGAATTTCAATAATTTATGTCAATTATATAACGAGTTTTACTATTTCATATAAAAATTATTTTTGACATTAGTTTAGGTAATAATTAATTATAATATCACCCTGTGTTTTGCCTATATATTATTATAGTCAGTAGTTGATAGATCATAGATCATAATATACAAGTATATTATCTAAGGCACGGATACCTACTGATGTATGATAGTAATATCTTAAATCGTGTTCCAAATGAAATGTTATCAGTTTCAGTTATGGTACGATTTTTTTTGTTTTTGAATTTTTAAATTTTTTTAAACTTATTAAAATATGTGGTCGCTTTTGAATCAAAAACTATAATTAATAATTTCGTTATCTATATAATATATTGAATAAACAGGTAGATTATTGTAATTTTTTTTTCTACACGAACAATGTAAGATGTAGATATCGCTATTAAAATATATATTATACCCATTTGGTATTCAAAATGTGTTCCTGAATAGTGGTATTCAAAATGTATGTATGGTAGTTGTGTGGGGGGGTGTGGGGGGCAAAGCCACCCACGGGTCTGTGTTGAGTAATATTGCGCCCACGATTTTTAAATCGTTAGATTGAGCTCCTCTACTTAATTTTTTCCAATTCGAGCACTGGTTTTACGTACATAAAACAATGGCACGTCTTCGTGGATGAGGAGGAAATACATTGGTCGACAAACTCGGCATTCACAATTAGTCCAGCGGTTTAGGAGGAGTTCAGTGACATACTTGGTATAACTTTTATACTTTAGAGTTGAATTATAAAGTTACGTACAAACAGCACGGGGTCCGCGATCTACAGCAGGTAGATTGCCTACCTGATAATATACTGCTGCGAATCAAAATTGTTATCCGAGGCAACAGAAGAGTTAAAATAAATTTTGAACACTATCATACACCGAATATTAAATAACGAAATGAATTGAACGAATTGAATAAAGTTTGAGTCATATAGATGTTGGGTACATATAGAGGTACATTTAACGGGAAACGAAGTGCACGAGATCAACTAGACGCTAGTATAAACATAAGTCTTTGCTTAAAAAAAAATTTTAAATACCTACCTACCTATTATTTAAAAGTAAGATTGGATTTATTATTTGTATAGGTACTGCGTAAACTAATTGATAAATGATAATGTACGTAAGTATTATATTTTTAAATTCAGTAGGTTCACACCTACGAGTGAAATCATAAATGTAATTTTTATATCTAGGCAAAATTCATAAAATGACGAAAATTGGCAAATTATTTCGAATTATAAATTCATAAAAAATGTACTTTTTATATCTAAGCTTTGAAAATTGAATAAAATATTCTCCATAAATTCAAAATATACTCCATATATTTTTAAAAAAATAGTTGACCGGAAAATCGAATTAATATCTTTGATTAGATTTTGGATATTTACCCGTAATCTAACAAATTCTCATACAACGATTTTCTAATTATTCTGTCATTCAAAAACTAATATTACTCATAGGACATATTATATACTTATCTCTTAAAAAAAATGTAATATAATGAATTCCAAATTAATCATATCACAATATCCATTAGGTACTTATAACGCGTTATACACCAACAACAAACCCTGATACTATCATAGATATATAGTAGTATACTTTAGAAGTTTAAAGTACCCACGAATAATATTATACAATCACAACAAAATAATTAAAATAGTTATTCTAGGTTTTTTATTATGTAATTTCCTCCAAATTTGAAAATGTTTTGGGTGTTCAACACCCACCATTGAAATTTTCCCATCTAATAAATATATTGTTCGGGACTGCTTGCATGTTTTATTGTAGTGGTGGTAGATTATTTTAGATAAGTTATGAATTTGTCTTATGAAATTTTTTTATGCCTTATCCAACAAAATTTGCATACTTTTGAGTGATTTTTCGCATATTTTGCATTTTTTTAACTTAAATGTACATACAATTGGCCGAAAAAATCATATTTGGAAAACATTGAAAAATATCTTTAAAAATATTATGTTTGGTTAGGTACAATAGGCACTAATTTTGAGATTTGGGGAGGCCGAAGCCTAATACCATACGATTATAAAATTGAATAAGCTTAAAAAATTTTAGTAAATGTTTTGGAGGGCTGTTTCTTGTTAAAGGTATTGGTGGAGCTTGTCTACTTTTGGCCCTATTTTCGCATATTTTACGTAAGATAAGTATATATAATATAAGTCTCTTTGTGCCAAGACTGTGTTAAAACTATAGTTGACATCTAGATTCTAGATTGTACGAAGAAATGAAAATCAGTAGATACTCGTTCGTTTATCACAGTGTTCGCGTATCACGTTATTGGTTATTACTTATTTATTAACCTAGAGTACCAAAATTGTAATAGGTTTTATGAATTTTTCAAAAATAATATATAAATGTAGCTGCATATATTTAAGCATATTTTGACAATTTTGACTGCATATTTCGATAATTTTAGTGCAACAAGTCAAGTCCCGAATCCTAAATTTATTTAGATTCGTAAGCTGTAAAAACTTGGTTTTAATCTATAATTAAACTCCCAACATTTCATAATCCTTCCTACGCCACTGTGTGGTGATAATGTGCAGGTTTGTAGATCGGAAGATGCTTGGAGAACCCCCAATTTTCGAGATGTACTTAGCTGACGGGCCATTTTACTATATAGTGGAGATGATTGAAGTTGACGTGTTCGGATTCACTAAAACGATTCAGCATACTCTCTACAAAAAGTGTTTTTATTTATTTTTCCAAAAGATGATTAACAACTCTATTGCGTGTTTTTGTCATGAATTGACGTTGTTTCGTTTTTGTCGAATAAAATTATAACTTGTAAATTGTTTAATATTTTTTTACATAGTTGCACTGTTGTTTAGTAATAACGCAATGCAAATTACGAATTGCTGTAAGGCAATTACTTTTTCAGTAACCCAGCAGTAATTTCATTACATTTTACTTAAAGTAACGCAATTTAACAAAATTACTCTTAAAAATTAATTTATATGAAGTAACGCACTAACGCCTTACTGGTATAGAATATCCGAGAAAAATGTCAGTATAGATTTAAGAAATATTAAGCATGTTGTATAGGAAATGGTAATATAAACATTCAGATAAAATTGCATGTATCTACAGTTATTCGTTAAATGTTCTAAAAATTTTAATTTAAAACGCTCATAAAAATTTAATTTGAATTTCTTATAGACATTTTTTTTTGATAAAGGTAGATAATCTTATAAGAAATCTTGTATTACATTTTCAAATCTTAGATTTAAAAAGAAAAATTTTTACGAATTCTTAACTCAAAATAATTTGCTAATTTTCGTGATTTTTCCATATTTTGTCAATTTTTGAACTTTGAATGCTTATAAAAAAAACTGTGACTAAGAATTTTTAATATTTTTCATCTGTCTTTGAAAAAAATATACTAGGAGCCTTCTATTAAATTTTCAACTATTTTTACTCAACAAATACATTTTTATTGATATTCATAAAAAAAAAAAAACTAATGAAATTGGAAACTGAAAATGTCCCTAAACAATTCATAATAAATCAAAATATTTTGAAAATGTTATCGTGTATAGAAAATGCAAATATAAACAATCAGTGAAAAATTCATGTATCTACGGTCATTTGTTTTAAAGTTACACCAAAAAACAAATTCAATTTTGTGAAAAATCGATTTTGCGTAAATCTTTTGAAAATTACTTTGAATTTTAAATTTTTACCTCCCAAATGCAAAAACGATATTCACTTTCCAATCGAACAAAATATTTAGGTTGAAAATCGAAGCATTTTTTTGGACTACTTATCGTGTACACAGACACAAAAAAAAAAATAAAAAATAAAAAATAAACAAACACACATCATTGTAATGAAAAAAAAAATGTCTATAAGAAATTCAAATTAAATTTTTATGAGCGTTTGAAATTCAAATTTTTACAACATTGGATATTCACTCGATTTCTCATGTAGCGATTTCCTTATTTTGTTGTAATATTTAACGAATAACTGTAGATACATGCAATTTTCACTGAATGTTTATATTACCATTTCCTATACAACATGCAATTTTGAAAATATTTTGATTCTTTTTGAGCTGTTTACGGACATTTACAGCTTTCAATTTTTTTTTTCTATAAATATCAATAAAGTTTTATCTGTTTGGCCAAAAGGTTTAAAAATTTAATACAAGGCTCCTGATATATTGTTACAATAGCGATTGAAAAATATTAAAAATACAATTTTTTTTATAAGAATTAAAAGATCGAATTTTGCCAAAATTTATCAAAATTAATCGAAAATTATCAATCATTGTAATTAATAAATTATAAACTGCTCAATTTTTATAGCTAAGGATTATAAATTTAAAACAAAGGTTCTCATAAATAGTTCATACTGTAACCAAAAAATCTAAAAAATATATTAACACAGTTATTTTTTACAGACATTTTAATTCAAATTTGGACGAAATTACATAATAAAAACCTAGAATAACTATTTTAGTTATTTTGTTGTGATTGTATAATATTATTCGTAGGTACTTGAAACTTCTAAAGTATACTACTATAAATCTATGATAGTATCAGGGTTTGTTGTTGGTGTATAAAGCGTTATAAGTAAATAATGGATATTGTAATATGATTAATTTTGAATTCATTATAGGTCAATTTTTTTTAATACCATGGATAAGTATATGATATTTCTTGTACCTAGAAGGACATACCGTCTCTCCTCAGAATCGTTTTTCTTATACAATGATATAATATCATTGAATTCAAATTTAATACCATCCATTATACAGTCACCCACTTGTAACCTGCTGTACAGCAGAGCGACACCCACTAATTGCCCACCTTTTTTTATTTTTTTTTTGTGTCTGTCATCACGTTTTAGGACAGTAAAAGTGCTTGGATATTCTTCAACAGAAGCTTTTCTGATAGGAAAGTGAATCTAGTTATTACTTTGGGAAGTCAAAAGTAAAAATGTCCTAGTAGTTTTCACCAGCGCCGGAAAAAACAACATAAAAATTAAGGAAAAACGGGAATTTTTACGAAAAATCGGTTTTCCAAAAAATCGATTTTGGTTTTTGGTGTAACTCTAAAGCAAATGAACGTGTATACATGAAATTTTTACTGGTTGTTTATATTTGCATTTTCTATACACGAAAACATTTTTAAAATGTTTTGAATTATTTTAAACTGTTTAGGCACATTTTTTATTTTTTTTTCATTTTTTTTTTTAGTTTTTTTTCTAAAAATATCAATAAAATTTTATTTTTTTATTAAAAAAGCTTGAAAACTTAATTCATGGCTCTTACTATATTGTTACAATGGCATTTGAAAAATATTAAATTTATCAAATATATCAAATTTAAAATTGAATAATTATTTTGTAGTTAATAATTTATAAAATGTTCAACTTTTATAGCTAAGGATTGAAAATTTAAAACAAAATTAAACATAAGTAGTTAATTCTGTTACCAAAAAATCTAAAAAAAAACATACGCTCAGTTTATTTTATAGTCATTTTAAGTTCAAATTTGGATGAAATTACATAAAAAAAACCAAGAATAACTATTTTAGTTATTTCGTTGTAATTGTATAATATTATTCGTGGGTACTTTAAATTTCTAAAGTACAATATTATATATCTATGATAGTATCATAGTTTGCTGTTGATGTATAACGCGTTATATGTACCTAATGGATATTGTGATATGATTAATTTGGAATTTTGTTATAGGTATCTATTATATTTTAATAATAATAATTTTTTTTAATACCATAGATAAGTATATAATATGTCTTACACATACACTGACATATCGTCTCCGCTCAGAATCGTTTTTCTTATACAATGATATTATATCATTGAATTCAAATTTAATACTATCCACAGTGACCCACTTGTAACCTACTGTACAGCAGAGCACCTTTTTAGAGTTTAATAATTATATTTTTATGATTTAAGTTAACTTCACGTGTATTTTGTAGACGTTAACCAAAATAGGAATATATGAAAACACAACGCTCAATGTTTGTCAAAAATTTGGTGAGACAAATTGTACAAGAAGATTCAATAATATTCGATCCGTTTACAAAATGATCGGTGGATTTGTTTTCAAAGTGTAATATAGTAAAACACAAGATTTGACATCGTCCGACGTATGATATCAGTTACACGAATCACATTCAAGAGATAGTGTTATTGGTCACGCCACCACGCCATAGCTTACTGCTCGCCGCTATTGTATAAAAGGACGTACTGATGCTACGTTCCGGCATAACGCAATTTTTGTGCAAATATTAATCTTCTGTGAGTATATAATATTACTGACGAGAAATACAATTTCTTTGATCTTTACCTTATTTTAAATCATTCGTGTTTTCTATTTTTATTTATTTATTTTTTTTTTTACTACTTGCAGTTTTCACTCAATTCCTCGAAAAACCAACCAAAAACCAAAAATGGGCGCTGAAAAAGTAACCATGAACATCGTCGTCGTCGGACAAGTTCAATCTGCCAAGTCCGTCAAATCCGTGGCCAAAGCAACCCCACTCACCAGCCAATTGATGGTGAGTTCACAAATATGTGATTTTTTTTTTAAATTTTGAATACTACAATATATCGTGTTTTTTTTCAATTCGTTTTGTGTTTCAATTTTATATTTGTGTAAATGCATATACATTTTTAAGTTTATTTGAGTTTTGACAAGGTATATAAATTAAATCAGTATAACAATTGATTTGTATATCACGTAAATCATTAAAACATATACAATTATTCAATAAGCACTAATATTGATTTGTTGAACATTTTATTGTTTAATTTAAATTATTACGTTTGTTGTTATATCAATAACCTTTTTTATATAATTTATAATCATAACTTACTAAACACATATTTTAATTCTTTGACAAAAGTCTTGAAAATCTATTTTCTCTAACTGTTAATATAGTGCTAATATTGACTGAAAAAATTTCAAATATTTTTGCACACAATATTCATAATGAGCTAAAATCGTTGTAAAGTATTTTGGAAAATATATCTCATTACTTTTATATTATAACTTAATAATTTTTTAAATTAAGAATTTGGAAGTTAATAAATACAGTATTGGTCATAATTGTATATTAAAATCAAATAATATTATGTATGTACTTTAAAAAATCCAAAAGAATCATTCATCACAGTTCAGATTGTTTTTTGATAACTAGGTATTATATTATTTTTTTATATAGATAAATTAAAATCAAATTATTAAATATTTTACTATTTCATATTTTATTATTTCATATTTTATTAAAAACTGTTTATTGTTCAATTGATAATAAATTATTTAAGAGTTAAATTGTAACAAATTTTTATTTACTTTCAATTTTCGGTTTAAAATTAAGTAGGCTGGTAGTATAAAGTGTTAATGATACTTGAATGCGAAATCACAACTTTATATTTGTAATTACTAAATACATAATGACTTATTTAATTTTTTGGTATTATTGGGATGAATAATTTTTAAAAACTGTTTCTTAAAAGTTAAAAGTATTTGGAATGTATTTGAAATACTTTCTGCATCGATGTATTTTTATCGGTATTTAAATATATATTTTTACAACACTGTAAAGTATAACGAATTTTGTAACCTTTTTAGAATTTAATATTTAATTCTACCAAGATTCTATACTTTTATACTTTAGTATATTATATTAATCGACTATTTTTTGTTTTGTTCCAGAACTGTTAATTCATGTCCACATCAATCTCAAACTCAAAAATGCCATAATCCAAACAGTACATAATTTTATAATTTGTTTTTAATTATAATAATGTGTATTGACATTGCAAAATAAATCCGTCTCTTCCGTCAATGAAATCGATTATTATTTATTTGTGCCATTCTGAGTTCTTATTATCGTTTATAATATAAACATTATTTATTATTATTTATAATCTATACTAATATTATAAAGCTGAGAGGTTTGTTTTTTGAACGCTCTAATATCAGGATAATACTCTTCTTGACGACCATAGTCGGTTATAAATACTATAGAATATAATAATATGATATAACTCGGTGGTGTCCGATATAATATTTATTCAAGCTCCGAGCCAACCTTGCCGGTAACGCAATATACGTTGATCAATATTATGTCAATCAGCTATATACAACTCATATAGAACGAATTACTTTTTTTCAAAGAATATTAGTTATACACGGACATTTTAGTTAGATATAAGATATTATGTAGTTTTTTAAGCTGTTGTCGCGATTCATGGACACGTAAAATGAGCTCGGCCACATAGAGCTCAGTGAAGACGACACGTAACTGTAGCAGTGCGACGGTACAACTCCGAGTATATCCTATTGTATCACAACAAAAACCCTTCGTAAGCTACGTGTAAAATTGGCGTGTAAAGTGTGATATCATGAATAAATATCACATCTTTATAGTGCTTAAAGTTCATATTTTTTTTACTTAGCCATTTTTACACGTAGTTTACGAAGGTTTTTTGATGAGATATCACTAATTTTTATCACCAATGTATATAATCAATAATGTATCTATAATTTTATCTATACAGTGTGTAATCGCTAATTGAGAACGATCAATATCTTTGAGTAGGGCCCTGCATTTTAAATTCTGTTTTCTAGTTGGTTGTTATGACTTAAAATACACTTTTTGATAGACTATGGATTTTTTTTAAGTTAATTAGACTTGCGCATGCGCAATACAACTTTTCTAAATGACAACTACCTATTCTAACAACTATTTTTAATGCATTTTGGTAGTTGAACCAACTTTTTAAGTCCAAAATTGACCAAGTTACAGCCAATCAAAATACGAGCAGTTTTCAGTCTTTTTCACTGTAATTCTGAAAATAATTGTTATTTTTTAGGATTAACATTTTCATTACTATTAATGTATGTTGTTAATTTTGTTACATATTGGCAATGAAAATGTTAATAATTAAAAAATTCCAGAAGAATTATTTTCAGAATTACACTGAAAAAAACTGAAAATTAAGAGTATTTTGATTGGCTGAAACTTGGTTCATTTTTGACTTAGGAAGTTGGTTCAACTACCAAAATGCATTAAAAAATTAGGGAAACAAAAAAAATTAGTTGTTAAAATAGGTGATTGTCAGTTAAGAAAAAAAGTTGTATTGCACATGCTCAAGTCTAATTAAGTTAAAACAATTCATAGGCTATCAAAAAGTGTATTTTTATGTCATAACAACCAACTAGAAAACAGAATTTAAAATTCAGGGCCCTACTCAAAGATATTGAGTATTCTCAATTAGCGATTACACACTGTTTATTATATATATATATATATATATATAGATATACTTCTTATAAATATACTATTACACTATATAATATAGTATATAGTATAAAGTACTACGTAAAGTACGGACAACAATATTGTTTGTGTAACAAATATTGGCAAGGCTACAACGACGACAACGGCTACCGTGATTCTGAATTTAATATAAATTTCCATTAAAATACTTTTTCTTTTATAACTCAATTTCAAAATCTATATCAGTGATATTATTTACATCATATTATTTTGATTATTATTATTTGATAGTGGTGTGCGGGGCTACAACTGTCACTACAAAAAAATATCAAACTAGGTACCACGATCCGCCACTGATTAAGACCAATCCTGATACACTAGATACGCACGCAGTAGGTACATATTATTCAATACGGCTATGCTATAAACTAAATTCTAATAATATATTTCATAAAATGAAAAATTATTTTTATGATAATATTATGCAGAAACTGTTGAAAAAATACTGTAAGGTGCAAGAGGATTCCAGTCAAATACTCAAATGTCGAACATAATATTATGATATTAGATAATCAAATAAATATTTTAAGAATATAGCTCTTGCCCCTTCTATACGGGGAAAACATTTCCAAACAAAGAACTGTGAAATACATAACTATAGAGATAATAAATATTTATATTATTAGTTGTAGTATACTCGGAAGGCTATATGACATACGCACCAAAGGTACAAAAATGACATATCATTTGCGGGAAAATTAATATTTCATATAAGCAATTATTTAAAAATTGTCAATAAATAGTTGTTAAAATATATTATACATACAAATAAATAATATTTAAAATATATTAAATAATATTTATTTGTATTGTAAATAATATAATTTTAATAAATCAGTTGATTTTTTCGATCTTTTAAAAAAAATTCAATAATAAATTGTTAAAATATAAAATAATTATAGCCTATAGGTAGTTCTAAATTTAATATCTGTTATTTAATACCTATCTATTAACCGTGCCACCGTGGCACCCAAATATCTACGATTTTGTCGCATTTTTGTCAACAATTTTTTTCTTATCTCATTTTGACACTTTAGCATCCACCGACTCGGATACTAATTCTAACAAGTAACAAGCCTACTCGGCGAGTATCGTCAAAATATTACTCCTTCGTCGTATCGACAACGATTTACTTTGTATACTGTGTCTACATTGAGATTTCGTTATTATACATGTGTAGTATAGAATAATAAATTTATATTTTTTTAAATGTAAAATGTTAATGTGTTTCACGGTATTAAGATGATAATTAAAAATCTCGAGGCCTTTAACAAGCGGGGGCCCTGGACATATGCAGAGATGGGCAAAATCAGTAAAAAATTGATTTTTGAAATCAAAATCCGAAATCATCAAAACTATTGATATTAAAATCAAAATCATTGCCTAAAAGATTTAATTAGCTTATAATTTGTTAAACCACAAAATCACAAATTATGATTAGGTATGCTATATACATCATTTTATAAATTATTAACGCATTTCATAAAATAATTAATTATATGTAAAATATATAGTAAACAATACACGTCGAAGAAAATATAATTATTAAAGCTTGTAAAAATAAATGATTTTGAATAATTGTATAATGTTCTTTACATTGTTATATAGACTTTCTTTTTTCGCTGCTCTTCATATTACACACAATATACACTATCACCTAATTACAATATGCAATGTCAAAATATTTGTATCGATTATTGTAGAAAATTAGTTACGGGTTTTTATTCTTCATTAATCATTAATAATTTTTTAATTTGAAATTAAATCGAGGATTTTATCATTTGTCTGTTGATATACATCGAATAAATAGTTTTATCTCAATGTTGACTCGTCCGCATGATACAGACTGGAAAAAAAAGCGAACAATAGTATAACAAATGAGTATGAAACACTTCGGTATTCGTAAAATACAGAAATATGCAGTTCACATCAAAAAATGACAAAATATGAAAAAAATTAATTTTAAAACCATCTATATGCAACGAAAAACCGTAAAACACAGAAATATGCAGTACACATCCAAAAATTAAAAATATTCAAAAATATGTAAAGTAAAATTTTGTATTCCAGATCTATTGACTATAATTCAAACTTGTAGCTTATACAGCTACTTTTTGGACTGCAAATGCATATAAATCCGGGCCCTATAATCATTTTATATATTAACTGTGCCTTAAAAAGTCGTATATAAAAATACATCATATACATCGATTAGTCATAGAAAAATATCCAACAAAATCGTTACACATAATAATATTATTATTATAATACTATATTATCTGAAATTATTATATAATCGTATTGTATCGTTAGCAAGAAAATTTACATTTATTTGAATTTACGATATTTTGTATACAGCCCATATTGATGGACAATATTATGTTTGATAATGACAATTAATTAGTAAATAAAGGTAAAATATATGGTACCTACTACCTATACATTTAGATATGTGATCTTCAAGTGGAAATACTTCGCCATGAAAACAATTGCTTATTTTCTACCTTTATTCGTATGACATAATTGATAATTAATATTAACATGATACCCAATTCATTATTTTATTTTACATGTTTTTCTTATTAAATTTTTTTTATAAATAATTTTTGATTTTACATTTTGGCCATTAGTGCTTATTATTAACTCGGTATTTTATAATACATTAAATAATAATACACTCAGTGAAATGGTGATATGACATGGAAAATATAATTATGGTAAAAATAGTTATTTATTTACTTACCAGCTATAGAGTGATTAATATTCATGGTAAGTAGGTATTTATTGTGGTAGGTATTCATATTTATTGTATATAGTAGCTTATTCAGGGATTAAAAAGAAAATGAAAATGTTCAATTTTTCTTTCAATTTCACTTATAAATATTTATTTTGTTTTATTTAAATTTATAAAAACCATATAATTTTACAATTGTATTATTTCTTATTAATGTAACAAAATGTTGATTTAATATTGTATTATGATATAAATTCGATTTTAAGCGTATTTTTTGATTTAAAAATTAAATCATACATTATAAAGAGTTAAATTTCAGTTTCTAACTACGACAAACCTTTTTCGTTCGAGCATTCCATATTTGTCAATACGCACAGCTAGGAAACGAGAATAAGAAACCGAAATATTGGTTAGGTATTTTGTATTAGCTACATTGTTATAATTATGTATAATATTATGAAGTATCGATAGATATATCTACTTTTGTTGAATTATAAATTTAAATCATTCATTTTTTAAATTTTTTAATTGATATGGATATATAAATTATAAAACGATGAATATTTTGGTTGTAATCTATCGGTTTAAATTGTTTTCGATTTTTATTTGAAATTTGAATAGAATTTAAAAATTTCCATCACTTGATTTTTAATTATTTTTATCGATATTCAAATCGGATTTTGAAATAATTCATTTCAAAGGCAAGGCTTCAATAAACATTTTTATGATTTAAGTTAACTTGTTGTAGACGTTAACCAAAATTATTATGTATGTAAAATATTTTTTTACTATTTAGTGAAATATTTTAGAAGCAGATTAAATTATATCCATTCACACAATACTCGATGGATATGTTTTCAAAGTAAAATAGTAAAATATGTAAATAAACCGTGATATTTGACGTCGTCCGACGCACGATATCAGTTACACGAATCACCTTTAAGAACTACTATGGTCACGCTACCACGCCATAGCTTGGGTCCTCTCTATAGGCGAAAGTCGCCACAGTATAAAAGGATGAATTGATGCTTCGTTCCGGCATAACGCAATTTTTGTGCAAATATAATATTCTGTGAGTATTTAGTTGACGATAAACGACATTTCTTTGATCTTCATATTATTTAAAATTTTAGTGTTTTATTTTTTAAATTTTATTTATTTTTTGTCTTCTTGCAGTTTTCACTATACTCCTCAAAAAACCAACCAAAAACCAAAAATGGGAGCTGAAAAAGTAACCATGAACATCATCGTCGTCGGACAAGTCCAATCTGCCAAGTCCGTCAAATCTGTGGCCAAAGCCACCAACACCACCAGCCAAATGATGGTGAGTTAACAATTCTGTGAGGATTTTTAATTTCGAATAATAGCGGGATCGTATTTTTTTCACTGTGGCAATATTTCCAATATTGTGATTGTGTTTCAATTTTATCTTATTGTTGTGCACATGCGTTAACCGGTATATTTATTTAATTTTTCACAGGGTATGTAAACTAAATCAAATATTCAATATTCATTTTTATATCACGCATATTTAAACATATTATACATTCTTTTTTATTATAACTAAATAATTAGAGATTAAATAATTTTCTTCAATATTTTATCATTACATCAAATTGAATTATTATTTGTTTTAGTAAATGCATTTAAATACTTATAGTATTACTTAAAACTTTTTTTAATTAAGTATTAGGAAGTATTTTAATGGTTCCATGTCATAATATCTTCGAAATAATATCTTCGGTCAAAATATCTTGATCAAAATATCTTTTGTGAAAATATCTTATGACAAATATGTATTCGGTTAAAATATCTTTTAAACTGATTTTTTCAAAATGTTTATTCATATTATTTATTTATTTAATTTTTATAAATATATCGTGTACCTACAACATTATTTATAATAATTGTTTAATAATATAGTGTTAGCAATTAGTATGATCCTTATAAAAATATTATTGTAAAAAAAAACATAGAAAAAATTATAGTTGAAAAATTACTATAAAAAACTATTTGTAATTAAATAAATAAATAAAATAATATGAAATATATAAATACCACTTGTAACACTTTGCTTAAAGCCGGAGGTCTTCCGACGTATATTTGAGTATATAGAGATTAATTGATTACATGAATATAAATTTAAAAAATAGCTTAAAAAATATGCTGACTTAAGACATTTTTGCCGTAAGATATTTTGCCACAAGATATTTTGACTAAAGATATTATTTCGAAGATATTTTGACCGGTCACCATTTTAATACAGTATTCGAATAACTATAGGTATTTGAAAATCAAATAATTTTTTGTAAATACTTTTAAAAATTCAATAGAATTATTTGTTGCAGTTCAATTTGTTATTTGATGATTAATATATTATTTAGTTCTACCAAGATTTTATACTATTATACTTTAGTATATTATATTAATTGACTATTTTTTGTTTTGTTCCAGAACTGTTAATTCAAGTCCACATCAACCTCAAACTTAAAAATGCCATAGCCCAAACAGTACATAATTTTATAATTTGTTTTTAATTATATAATAATGTGTATTGACTATTGACATTGCAAAATAAATCTACTTTTCTGTTGCTAAAATTGTTTGTATTTCACTTACCTACTCTAAATATGTAACCATTGTCTACCGACTTCGTTAAAGTTAAATGATATTGTTTAATATTTATTTGTGCCATTCTGAGTTATGACATTATGACAAAAATAAAATTGTGTGCAGTCATTTTTATACGTTTTGTAATAGTTTATAATATTGGTGCATGGATATTTGTATCGTTTAACAACAATATGTAAAAAAATCCTTCTTAATCTATACATTTTCAGCACTACCTACTTACTATGGTTTTGATATGGTATTTGACACTATTTGTAATCATTTTCAGTGCATTGAATAAAATATTTAGGGTTGAGTAACTTCATAGAATTTTCATGAAATATTTAATTTCTATAAAAAATAAAAAATAATGTTTATTATACCTAAAAGTTTATTGTCATCGATTTGCAAATAAATATTTTTAAAAGTTATTTAATTTTATGAAAGGAAGACAATATTTAACATTAATCATGATTAAAATATGATGTAGAAGTAGTTTAACAATTAGCATAGCCTTTTAATTCTTAAGTTACATACTTACATACACATAAGCACATCATAACATATTGTAAAGCTCATATAAAAAAAATGTTTGATGTTTTATTTATTACTTATTAATTAGCTTGCTAAATATTGTTAATTCTTTCATAATTATTTAAAACTATACCATAGGTATATTTATACAACTATAAATTATAGTAGTGTAAAATGTTATAACTTTATAAGCTTATAATTGTATAAATAAGTAATAAGTACATAACAATATGATTTTTGATTTGAAATTACCTATAGGTTTCTAGATTTATGAATTGTGAGACAATTAAAACCAATACACCATATTAAATACTTAAATAGACATATAGTTAGGTATACTACTTATACAGTTTGTAACTTAATTTATAACCATTAACATAACATTATCGTAATTCGTAGACCTTTGTTGATAGCTGATTAGTAAGTTATTCATTATCAATGTTTTCTGTGCATAAACAAAATATTATTTATAATCGTCTATAATGTATTTACCGAATATATTGCAAAGAAGAAAAAATATTTTTCATCAAAATTTTTGATCATGAATTCCATTGATACAAATAAACAAAAATTATATCAATATATTTTTTTATTGTTGGATATCACATGCTATCAAATACTTGACATTTTTAATGTTCCTCACTTTGTATAAAAAGGTCGGTAAACCCTAAGTGTTTTATTGCCGATGCTTCCTGTTTGTCTTCATTATTACTGTGTATAAGAAGTTTTCCTAGTTTTTCTAATCTGATATAATATTTTCTATAGCCATTTGTACATTTAAAATTATGGAGATCTGGTGTAAATCCACGACCGAAATTATGCTACCGGTTGTCGACCATAACCGGGAAAATAAACAGGAACCGTCGGAAAGAGGTGATTTTAATAGTTTGCCGTGGAATATAAGGTTTATGTCATTACCCAATATGACCGTGGGCGCAAATGCTCCCGAGGTTGGATTGCCGTCAGTTACGTCCGCGGAGCTGCCTGCAGTTTCAGCCAATTCACAGTGTGTCGGATTGTCTATTACCACATTTATAATACCAGCTGCGCCTGCAGAAGATGACGGGATCGAGACGTCGTTATCGCTCGGCGTGCGGCTTGTGGTAACCGCGAATAAGGTAACCCGCGTCGTCAGTAGTGATGAGGGGACGGAACCGGCGGTAACCGCAGTTACACCAAGACGTGTGGAGCCGGAACAAGAAACTCCTCAGGCTAATGTTCTGATGTGGTGCGATTGACCACTCAAACGTATAGATTAGTTTATATTATGATTTAATTATAGTATTTGGACACCGGATTTGAGACGTCCACTCCCCCCCGCTGTTAATGCGTTCGTATCGAGTTCGTAGTAGGTAATAAGATTCATTAAACTTTGCACCTTACCACATTTGTATCTGGCCGGTCAAACCACCTGAATTCGTTTACATCCGCCACGTCTAGCATTTGTACCGAGTTAGGGCAAGTTTGGAGCTCATATTTAATTATTTACTGTGCAGTCGTCGGCTATTGTCAGCGAGTTTTGTTTTTCCGCGTCGCAGTTGTCTTGTTTTCGCGCATTTAGCTTATCAGTCGTGTATGTACGTGTACATATACATATACGTATATACGTGCTGTATAACATTCACTCTGCTTTTTCACCGTAATGATGTACTCAACCTCGCTATATCACTCCGCTCCCGTTGACATCGCTCAGTTTGTGATAATCACCGATATAATATATTAGTGGTTACTGCTGTCTGCTGCCCTCCGCCGGCAATTTTTCACCAATAACGATATGAGTTGAAGTTAGTGTAATCTAACTCTAACCCCGAACAGGGGAAATGTTTTGTAAAAAATGTATATACCTATCTAAATATTATAAACTACAGTATATATGGCTATGCTAGTGTACCTAACAATGTATATTATGTAAAGTGTCTATGTAAATTGTACCTATATATAAATTTTATATTATGTAAATTAACTTGAATAAAATTGTGTGTTATATGCAGTCCTGTAAAGCATTTGAGTAAAAGTATTCAAATACTTTTTTAAGTATTGAATAACTTTTTAAATACTTTCAGTATGAAGTATTTTGAATGGTATTTTAAATACTTTTTGGTATTGAATACTTTGGTTTTTTATTTCGAACATTTTATTTTTATTCGAAATAATTTTAGAAATTTTAGAATGAATTAAGAACACAAAATAGGTAGTATCACCAATGGGTGGTTTCTTCCCTCAAAAAAAAAATCATACGCAAATACCCTATGCACATTTGCTTATTGTTCTAGTTAAGAACAGATTGTAAATTTCATGTAAAAATAAAAAAAAAAATGTAATAAATATTTATTTAATAAATAATAAATAAAAATGATTATAATTTTACTACCTATGTGTCTATATTACAATAATTAGAAACCCACTTTAAAAACCAAAAGTATTTGAAAAGTATTCCAAATACTTTTTCAAAGTATTTGAGTAGTATTTGAAATACTATACAATTAAAGTATTTGAGTAGTATCTTAAATACTTAAAAAAAAATGTATTTGAGTACTTACTCAAGTACTTTTCAAAAGTATTCTTTACAGGACTGGTTATATGTTATATAATATTTGGTTTTAATTTGATAATATTATTAATAAATATGTCAACTGGTTTGGGTAAAATGAATAATGCGGCTTGTGGAAATTCGAAAAACATCGATATTAAATATAATTTTTTTATTACCTTATTAAAATATATACATTTTTTTTTTATTATAACTAAACAATTAGACTTAAGTTCAAACACTCATAAAAATTTAATTTGACTTTCTTGTAGACTATTTTTTTGACAAAGGTAGATAAACTTATGAGGAATCTTGTATTACCTACATTTTCAAATGTTATGTTTAAAAAGAAAACATTTTATGAATTTCTAACAAAAATTAATTTGCACATTTACGTGATTTTCACGTGTTTTGTAAAGATTTGAACTTTAAATGCTTATAAAAAAAAAATTGTGAATATGTACTTTAAATATTTTCAAATGTGATTGTAACAATATATTAAGAACCTTGCATTAAATTTTCAAGCTCTCAAAAAAATAATGTAAATTATTTAATCAGGTAAAAACCCTAACCGAACTAAAATCCTGCGTAGGTACGCTACTGCAGATGAAAATTATCTGAAATGATGCTCTAAAAAAATTAAGAGAAACTAGCAAAGAAACTCCATCCCCTATGGCCCTATTCCTCTGAGCTTTCTGCCACTAATGAACACTAATAATAATAAAAAAAATGGAAAACCGAAAATATAAAATAATATTCAAACCATAGGGTGCTGGGTGGACACATGGCAGACGGGCGACACAAGTCATAATAGACTTGTAAATTTGTAATGGTATTAATATTTATTTTTATATGATAATTTAAATATATATATATACAATAAGCTGGGAAATGTTCATTGTTAATAAATATTAATTAATAGTTAGTGCGAATAATGAATCAGAAAAAATGGATCTCACCCAAGTCATGCCTATTGTCGTGATGATTTCACGTATATATTTCCGCATCAATTCGTGACATAAGACATTATATTAATGCTATATGCCTATATGCCTATATGATATAATAATATATCGTATTAAATACCTGCGTATAGGTAATTAGTTATTTTGACACGAACAATAGTACAGATTGATTGGCACGATGAAACAATACCTACGTATGAAACAAATGAATAAATTATAATATAATTAGTTCACAATATAATATACATAGTATTACCTACATTGGCATATCGCATATATTGCTGTAAAGGAATTTTGTGTCATTTTGCATTGTCCAGCAAATAGAAAAAGATTTTAATAAATCGGGATAATCGAAGGCATTGAAACGGAATTTGCAAGTTTCATATTCAAAAGAAAATCATAAATAATAATTTCACACTTAAAATTCAAAAAACAAAATAACAAGACACCTAACTTGACTTAATGTCTTGATCGATATACTCAATCTAGTCTTATAATATGCAGACGATGGATCACAAAAAAAATGTGACACGTAATTTCAAAAATATATCAATTACTATATTTATATTTCAATTACTACTAAATAATATCAATTACTGACTCACAACTAAATAGTACATATTTTCTTAACCTATCCTATCCTAGTACCTACCAACATTCACCTTAATAATACGCCTTTATTGTGTATTTGGTGCCTTTATTTATATCTATTAAATATTAACTATAGACATTATAGTGTGATCATATTTTGTTCTAAATTTCATTCAACTTTAAACTTCAGAAATCCTTTAATGGTTCTTCAAACAGTATTTATCTGTTACCACTGCTATTTCCATTAAATTTTCTAAAACATAAAAACTTGGAATTATGTACCTGCAGTACCTATTCTTATTTATAAATAATCAATATTTCATATTGTATAACATACAATTAAAATAAGTCCATTGGCAACAAGTTAGGTAGATTCCGAACATTAAGCAATCAATATAGTTAAAAATAAGAGCTTGCCTAAAGTTAAAATCATTGGTAATTTTCTCAAAAACCTAACAAGACATTTTAAAAAACTTTTCGTATGTTTGTTAAATTTGAACTCAATAAATCTGCGTTCTTAATAATAGGCTTTTTACAGCCGAGAAGTGTTTACAAAAAAAAAAAAACTGTATGGATGGTATTAAATTTTAAATTCAATGATAAAATATCATTGTATAAGAAAAATGATTTTAAGCGGAGACGGTATGTCAGTCTAGGTATAAGACATATTATATACTTACCTATGGTATTAAAAAAAAAATTTACCTATAATAACTTCCAAATTAATCATATCACAATATCCATTAAGTACCTCTACTTATAACGCGTATAAATCAATAACAAACCGTGATACTATCATAGATATATAGTAGTATAGGTACTTTAGAAGTTTCAAGTATCCACGAATAATATAATACAATCACATCCTTCACAACAAAATAACTAAAAAAGTTATTCTATGTTTTTTAATTCTCTTCGCCGCCTAAAAAGACGCTTTTGTCGTGATCTTTTATGATAAAAAAAAAAATCAATAAATTATGTTTAATTTAAATCTGAAGGGTTCTTCATTGGATGGCCTCCCTTATTCTGTCATTCTGTTATTATATTATATTGTTTTGTTGTACATATTATTATCACATTTGCTTATTGTGATTTATTAATACAGATTTACCTAAATTTTCTAAAATAAAAAAAAAACAAAAAAAGGTTTTTCAATATTATGTAATTTCGTCCAAATTTGAACTTAAAATGGCTATAAAAATAAACTGTGCTTATGTATTTTTTTAGATTTTTTTGGTAACAGAATTAACTACTTACATGGAATCTTGTTTTAAATATTCAATCCTTAGATATAAAAGTTGAACATTTTATAAATATTTTTAACTACAAAATAATTATTCAATTTTAAATTTGATAAATTTTGTCAAAATTCAATCTTTAAATGCTTATAAAAAAAATTGTGCTTATGTATTTTTAATATTTTTCAACTGCTATTGTAACAATATATCAGGAACCTTGTGTTAAATTTTTACAGTTTTTGGCCTAACAGATAAAACATATCATTGTAAAATCAATACATTCATCGTTCCACTCAGAATCTAAAATGACCATTACCTTGACGAAATGCAATGATAAGGTCCTCTTTTATAGTCACTTGCAAGCTTGGCATCTATATCATAAATTAATAAAAGTATATAATGATAATACTATAGTATGCTATATTATATTATATTCCTAACCATAATAGTTTGTGACATGACATATTTATGGCGCACAATAAACCACAAATTTTTATCTTGCTTGATAATCAGTATTTGGTTTAAGATAAATCTAATATAAAATTAATAAAATATTAAGTTAATATTATACCTTATATTTATATTATATATTATTATGAATAATTATAGTGATATAACAAAGGTCTAATATTATGTCACGGTCTTCAAAACTGTGTCCCCTTTATGATACAATGCTTCGACCATTTATTATATTAGCCATGATACCCGCATGTGTTGTCTCCGTCTTACAAATGCATAACATAGCAAAATGTATAGTTAGAGCGAAATGAATTGTTTTATTATCAATTTTTCAAGTAAGAATAATATTATATAGTGAATTTCATAGGTTTTTTTTTTATATTTTAAATTTAAAGCGAGTTATGAGCATTTGAAAATGTTAAATAACATAGTCGAATGGATTATTCAGAATGTACGTTTTTTTTATATTAAGTGTTTGGAGACACGCATGCATGTGTAGGGTCCTCTAAACTTTAAATTATAATTAATTTAACATTGATTTTAAATAAAATTTGAAGTTGGTAAAATTTAAAATCATAACTAAAACTTTAAAGTTATATAGGTACATGTAAACCCACAAATATATATAACTAAACTAGACAGCCATCTTACGATTATCAACATGGATAATAATATATTCATGAATCGGACCATAGATCTTATACTAAGTAGTAAGTACAAAGTAAATTAATTGTGTCAACTGGCAATTATTTTGTACCATCATCTTCAGAATCCTCTTGTTTTGTTTTGAAATATTGATACATTTTAATTTTTCTGCCAATGTTCAGTTTTGTTGTTGAACCTTTTTCAGTTTCTTTCTGGCGGCCATGTACTTTTGTTTGGAGAATGCTAGATGTATCTTAGCTCTATTTGAGGTAGAAAAATGTTCAACGGTTAAATCATTAAAATGCTTAGGATACTTTGGTGACAATTTTCTTTTTTTTGATGTTTGTGTTGGTGATATATTGCAATACATAGTATACAAAACATATTTAAAAAATATATATATTTGTTAGTATAGTTACGAGGTACGTACTTAGCAGTGGCGTTAACTGGGGCACACGGGGTCGTACTTGCGACCCCTGAAAATATCATAAGGTCGCCAAGGTATCGTTTTGCGACTCCAAAAAATCACGATTTCAGTTTTAATAAAATTAAAATATCAATATAATAATGAATTAACCAATTTATATTTTGAGAACCAATGTTTCACTTTGTTTTGAAGCACTGGAGTTATTATAATAGTAGGTATATCCTTCCACATTTGTTTATAGTTTTGTTATTATACTATTGTTATTTGTTTGTTTTATACATGCATTTATTTTTGACGCTTGTAATTTATTTCTTATCCACGAACGATTCAAAATTAAAAGTGTTTCGACAGCTTGCTAAAATGGATAAATTTATTGTATAAATATCGAAAAAGTCCAAAGTAAGTGTCTATTTTTTCTTTAAATTCTTATAATTGTTTAGTACACATATTTAGAATACATTAAGTTCAAAATAGCCCTTAAAATATATTACTGATTTATATTTTATTAAAACTAAAATTTTGACAAAATAAAATAATTTATTTTTGATCTGTAAGTTAATTTTTAAATTAATTATGAAGGTAATATTGTATTATTGAGAAAATTAAATATATTTTGGTATACATTTTTCGTATTATTTTGGTACTAATTGTTGCACCTGCTTATTAGAAAAATACTAATACAAATGCTGAGAAAAATGTTAGCTTATCTGAAAAAATCTCCATTTCCTAAGAAAAAGATCAAAAATGGTAAATAAATATAGTGAATAATTAATTTCATATCATATATTTAGTATTCATATTTCATATACAATTTATTGAAATTATATTTATATTAATTTAATATAATAAAATATTTAAGAATATTTTGTTAAATACTTCTTCCTTAATTCAAAGTGAAAATTTTGTAATTAGTTAGCAGTTACCTACGTTAAATAAATAATACTAAATGTTTTGGTTAATTTGTGTAATATAAAAGTGATAAATATGTATTTAAACATACAAATACATATACAAATAGTACATATTATAAAAATGTAAATGGCAGCTTTTATTTGAAATATAAATTTTATAAAATAAAAGAATTGTTGTATTTTATGTATTCATATATTCTTTAAGAAAATTATACATATTTTATCGACAATAGTCAGTAAGTAATTATTACTCTATTAATTATAGTGCATATTCATAATATTATATACCAATTACCAATAGATAAAATATGGCAATATGTGTTTAAGCAGCCTTTAAGGGTAAAATAGTTTTATTGAGTTTATGTACTTTTAATGTTAAATATAGAATAAAATAAAAGATTTTAGGGGGAGGCTAGGCCCCCAAATGTCTTTCTAACCCAGAAACTTATTGCAACCCTTACAATTTAGCCCAATTTACGCCACTGGTGCCTAGTGATCAAACTAGTAGAGGTATCAGACCTTTGAGGTGAGTCAGTTTCACTTGGTTTGGAATTATTATTTGTACTGATATCACTAAACATGAGTGTATAATAATTTACAATAAGATAACTATAAATCTATATAAAAAGGTAGGTGTATAGACATAAAATTCTACGTACTTTTGGCCTGTATTTTCAGAATTTGGATGGAGATTTGTACCTAGTTGTATACTAGGAACAACAGAGTGCTTTAGGTGACCATTTTCGTTAATATCTTCAGGTAAAAAGTGACAACCACACACTTTGTAATATACAAGATGTTTTGTAACTGAATAAATTTTCATCCATTCGCTTTTTAAAACTTTATCGCGTGGAAATCTATAATACATACATTGGATATTATATTAATAAGTCTCACACACAATACAGTATAC
Organism: Macrosiphum euphorbiae; assembly: GCA_949089665.1. Lineage (NCBI taxonomy): Eukaryota > Metazoa > Arthropoda > Insecta > Hemiptera > Aphididae > Macrosiphum > Macrosiphum euphorbiae. The sequence continues at coordinate 75,813,436 of CARXXK010000003.1, forward strand.
ACTCGATGATTTTTAAACGTTAAACCTACAACTACAACCATCCTATACATAGAATGCTTCACCTATACAACTCCCTTCAACCTTGTTATTTCATTTATTATGTTACTAAACACTTTATCAACCTCCTCAGTTTATTTGCCACATAAGCAAAAAAGGTCGGATTATCAGAATATACAGAAACATATGAAAACAAAATTTTTATCAAATTAATCTATCAGAAAATACAGAAAAATTATATTTACTTTTTAAAATTGTTTTTCCCCCAATATAGCGGTAATAAATAAAAATAAATAAAGTTAAGTGGCAATTCATTTTATATAATATCTACTATAAATTTGAAAAATATTATTGTCAAATCAACTGAGTGGTGTTCTACAATAAGTTATATTACTTATATATATAAATAGTCGCTGCAGTTTTTTAAAAAAAAAACTATTCCAGGCACAAAAATTAGTCCCACTCTATACCATCTGGAAAAAACACTGTCTGACTTAGGTATCATTTCATTAGTGTATTGAATTGAAGACTAGCTGTTGTATTCAGTATCTAATTAAAAAAGTAAGGTACCAATGTTCTTACTCTGGGATACACATAATACATTTATTTTTCATTTTTCAATATCATGTAAAAATGTTTAAATAACAAACAAAATGTATTTGGTTAAAAACTTTGTTTTTAATTTTTTTAAATAACAAATAAGAAAAAAATAACTATTCCCAAATGCGAATAGCCAAAGTGTATACTGTATTACAAAGAGGACAACGCTTATAGAATAGCTGGTTGACACATTCTTCACAAAGCACTTTGTGACCACAAGGCACAAGTGCATGTGTTCGTGTATTATCTCTACACACTACACAAACTGAATCATCATACAAGCCAATTTCCGGATTGTAACGATCCACTTGGACATATGGAATATCCTCAGCCTCAGGTTGATTCCTACCTAAAATCCTACCTAACACTTCCCACCACCTTGCTACAACCAAGTCTTCCGGAACAAAAAAGTCACGTTCATCCCCTAGTATAGAATTCAAAAGATATATCAGAGTATCAAAAATATAGCAATTTAAATAATGTATAAATGTTATTATTTGTCTTACAGTCATGTTCTTCTGGCTCACGGTTTTCATCTATAGCTCTGTTAGGAAGCTCTTGAAGTTGTAAATGTATTGATTAAAATATCAGATAATGAGATATAAAAAACACAACAAATAATTATTGAACATTGAATTAAAATATTAATAATTAAGAATAAAAATAAAATTTATGGGTGTTATATTTCCTTATTATTAACAGTAGACATATAATTAGAATAACTAGGTATATGATTTTATTATATTCTAAATTATTATCTTTGGTGTAAGAGATTTTTTGTGTGTTCATTATAAGTAGAGGTCGGAATTCAATTTATATTCTCTTAATATCCTTATAAAATGCTAGTTTATAAAATGAATATTACTAGTATGATGTTTTAAAATACAGAATATTCTTTAAAAAAAAAATAGTAATTTACCTACATATTTAATTTATTAGTTACTTAGTTTGTACAGATAAAACTTTTTTTTATTTTCTATACCTCTATAAATATTAAATACCATATTATATAATTATTAATTATATATAAAATGTAATTAGTGGAAATGATTTTAATATTCTGATGTACCTACATAAAAATAATAATCATAATATTATTATTTTCTTCATAAAAATATTTACAAACATTTCAATATTGAGTTATAATCTCAAATAATCTATAGAATAGGTATTGAATATGAATATAATATTATTATCTAACCCCTAAATTATGTATTATTTTTATGCAAAATACCTTTTTTTTTCTATGTCTCATTAATTATAAAGATATCTTACTCATATCTAACTACATAGTAAAAATGAATATGTAAAATCATAAAAATCCTAACGCTAATTATACAATATTGTAAGGTGACACAGGGCAGGGGTACCAATCAATATATTAGTATATTTTTAGTTTACCTATGTTTTCATCATTGGGTGGAACCTGCTCTACTGGCATTAATGGCAACGGCATAGGTAAGACAATGTTCTCATCTTCAGAAGAGATATCCAATGCATTATTATCTATATAATAAAAATTTAAAATAATCAAATAAATTACTGGTAACTACAAATTCATAATGTCTTTAGTTTACCTATGTTTTCATCATTGGGTGGAACCTGCTCTACTGGCATTAATGGCAACGGCATAGGTAAGACAATGTTCTCATATTCAGAAGAGATATCCACTGCATTATTATCTATATAATAAAAATTTAAAATAATCAAATAAATTACTGGTAACTACAAATTCATAATGTCTTTAGTTTACCTATGTTTTCTTCATTGGGTGGAACCTGCTCTACTGGCATTAATGGCAACGGCATAGGTGAGACAATGTTCTCAACTTCAGAAGAAGGTTCACCATCCACCATCACCATCATCCCATCATGGGAGCCCACCATCTGAAAAAATCTTCATTTCCCAAGAAAAAGATCAAAAATGGTAAATAAATATAGTGAATAATTATTTTCATATCATATATTTAGTATTCATATTTCATATACAATTTATTGAAATTATATTTATATTAATTTAATATCATAAAATATTTAAGAATATTTTGTTAAATACTTCTTCGTTAATTCAAAGTGAAAATTCTGTAACTAGTTAGCAGTTACCTACGTTAAATAAATAATACTAAATGTTTTGGTTTATTTATGTAATATAAAAGTGATAAATATGTATTTAAACATACAAATACATATACAAATAGTACATATTATAAAAATGTAAATGGCAGCTTTCATTTGAAATATAAATTTTATAAAATAAAAGAATTGTTGTATTTTATGTATTCATATATTCTTTAAGAAAATTATACATATTTTATCGACAGTAGTCAGTGAGTAATTATTACCCTATTAATTATAGTGCATATTCATAATATTATATACCAATTACCGCCAATTACCAATAGATACAATATGACAATATGTGTTTAAGCAGCCTTTAAGGTTAAAATAGTTGTATTGAGTTTATGTACTTGTAATTTTAAATGTAGAATAAAATAAAACATTTTAGGGGGGGCCTAGGCCCCCAAATGTCTTTCTAACCCAGAAACTTATTGCAACCCTAACAATTTAGCTAAATTTACGCCACTGGTACCTAGTGATCAAACTAGGTAGTAGAGGTATCAGACCTTTGAGGTGAGTCAGTTTCAATTGGTTTAGAATTATTATTTGTACTGATAACACTAAACATGAGTGTATAATAACTTACAATAAGATAACTATAAATCTATATAAAAAGGTAGGTGTATAGACATAAAATTCAAGACATAAAAAGACATACAATTCTACGTACTCTTGGCTTGTACTTTCAGAATTTGGATGGAGATTTGTACCTAGTTGTATGCTAGGAGTTTATGTACTTTTAATTTTAAATGTAGAATAAAATAAAACATTTTAGGGGGGGCCTAGGCCCCCAAATGTCTTTCTATCCCAGAAACTTATTGCAACCCTAAAAATTTAGCCCAATTTACGCCACTGGTACCTAGTGATCAAACTAGTAGAGGTATCAGACCTTTGAGGTGAGTCAGTTTCATTTGGTTTAGAATTATTATTTGTACTGATATGAGTGTATAATAATTTACAATAAGATAACTATAAATCTATATAAAAAGGTAGGTGTATACTGTATAGACATAAAATTCTTCGTACTCTTGGCTTGTACTTTCAATACTTTAACACACTTAAATTTTTCATCAACTGTAGTAAGCAAGTTACTACGTAACAATTAAACCAATTGCACAGGTGAATATTTAACATAATATAGTGTAGATCGGCATAAATCGGTTATTTCCTCCTGTGTTTGACATAAGGAAACAAGCTCACTGAATAATACAATGACTCAGGCGAAAGGAAGTTGATAGAATAATTATTAATGATTAATGAAAGGTTAATTTGTTGTGTTTAAAAGTAAATGGTTAAAGCGCGTACCTAAGTTGGAATATTAAATCATTTAGAGAAACAAATAGGTAATAAGAAAAATAAGGGATAGGAAGTAGAATATTATTAGGGATTTACCGGAGATTGTTTTAATAATATTCGAGCGTAATACAAGCGCGTACGCATGAAACATCGCGGAACAGGGCGAGTGGAACGGGTGAGGGGATAAACCGTATCGAAATTTAACACGCGTAGCATAGGCGATTGAACGTTTTACGTGTTATTAGATAGGTACTCATCCATTTTCGACGTACAACGCGCGTTTACGCAATTTATTTTATGAATAATTATATTATGTGCATGTTGTTTATTTTATAAGTAATTACTAACCTAACCTAACTTCTGGTCGATGGAGGGAATTAAATTGTACAGAAGTCCGATTTCCGAAGATTCGTGAATGCTGCTCCACGATTTAAGAGGTAACACGCCAACACGGGAGTTTTATTGTCTCCGGTGTTATATAGCAAAAATGTACTCTCTGCGCAGTTTTATTCGAAAATAGTATATACATACATATACGATTCCAGAGGTTCTACTCTTGGCCAATACAAACGATTTCAGAGTTGTAACTACTGTCAAGGACTACTAGGAATCGTTTTTTTTAATTTCTTATTAATTAAAATTAATTTCTTTTATTATTATGGCATAATAAACATATTAATATTTAAAATTAAACTACTGGAATAATTGCAAAAAAGCAAAAAAAAATAGATTTATTTAAGAACAGAATGACATGAAACTTACCGATATAATTTAATGTTTGATGCCTTTGCATAAACTACACCACAATTTGGAACCGCACATTTAGACACCATATTTGCTTTTAAAAAAAACTGGATATATGAAGTAACCATAATCATATAAATAATTATAACATTCAAAATCATTTAATTTAAACTAAAAACTGTACATACATACTAAAAAACTAATAAAATGATAGGATAATAATAAAAGTAAAATAAGATTGGCAAAATGTATACTATATTATATTATTTAATATCAAAGAAATATAAAAATTACAAAAATTTGTGAAAAAACTTAATTTACAAATAACAATATAATAATTAATAATATAATATAATATACAATATAATAATAAATAAACTATCATATTATATACAATATAATAATAAATAAACTATCATATTATATTATAATATGATAACTTATTTAACTCATTGAGTGATGTTTTAAATAAATCATTAATACAGATAGAATTGCTAACCAACATTAGTTTCACAGGAGAGTGCGTATTGTGATATCTATTTTCCACCAATATAGCGGTAATAAATAAAAACAAATAAAGTTAAATGGCAATTCATTTTATATAATATCTACTATAAATTTGAAAAATATTATTGTCGGATCAACTGAGGGGTGTTTTACAATAAGTTATATTACTTATACATATAAATAGTCGCTGCAGTTTTTTAAAAAAAAAACTATTCCAGGCACAAAAATTAGTCCCACTCTATACCATCTGGGAAAAACATTGTCTGACTTAGGTATCATTTCATTAGTGTATTGAATTGAAGAATAGCTGTTGTATTCAGCATCTAATTAAAAAAGTAAGGTACCAATCTTCTTACTCTGGGATACACATAATACATTTATTTTTCATTTTTCAATATCATGTAAAAATGTTTAAATAACAAACAAAATGTATTTGGTTAAAAACTTTGTTTTTAATTTTTTTAAATAACAAATAAGAAAAAAATAACTATTCCCAAATGCGAATAGCCAAAGTGTATACTGTATTACAAAGAGGACAACGCTTATAGAGTAGCTGGTTGACACATTCTTCACAAAGCACTTTGTGACCACAAGGCACAAGTGCATGTGTTCGTGTATTATCTCTACACACTACACAAACTGAATCATCATACAAGCCAACTTCCGGATTGTTACGATCCACTTGGACATATGGAATATCCTCAGCCTCAGGTTGATTCCTACCTAAAATCCTACCTAACACTTCCCACCACCTTGCTACAGCCAAGTCTTCCGGAACAAAAAAGTCACGTTCATCCCCTAGTATAGAATTCAAAAGATATATCAGAGTATCAAAAATATAGCAATTTAAATAATGTATAAATGTTATTATTTGTCTTACAGTCATGTTCTTCTGGCTCACGGTTTTCATCTATAGCTCTGTTAGGAAGCTCTTGAAGTTGTAAATGTATTGATTAAAATATCAGATAATGAGATATAAAAAACACAACAAATAATTTTTAAACATTGAATTAAAATATTAATAATTAAGAATAAAAATAAAATTTATGGGTGTTATATTTCATTATTATGAACAGTAGACATATAATTAGAATAACTAGGTATATAATTTTATTATATTCTAAATTATTATCTTTGGTGTAAGAGATTTTTTGTGTGTTCATTATAAGTAGAGGTCGGAATTCAATTTATATTTTCTTAATATTCTTATAAAATGCTAGTTTATAAGATGAATATTACTAGTATGATGTTTTAAAATACAGAATATTCTTTAAAAAAAAAAATAGTAATTTACCTACATATTTAATTTATTAGTTACTTAGTTTGTACAGATAAAACTTTTTTTTATTTTCTATACCTCTATAAATATTAAATACCATATTATATAATTATTAATTATATATAAAATGTAATTAGTGGAAATGATTTTAATATTCTGATGTACCTACATAAAAATAACAATCATAATATTATTATTTTCTTCATAAAAATATTTACAAACATTTCAATATTGAGTTATAATCTCAAATAATCTATAGAATAGGTATTGAATATGAATATAATATTATTATCTAACCCCTAAATTATGTATTTTTTTTATGCAAAATACCTTTTTTTTCTATGTCTCATTAATTATAAAGATATCTTACTCATATCTAACTACATAGTAAAAATGAATATGTAAAATCATAAAAATCCTAATGCTAATTATACAATATTGTAAGGTGACACAGGGCAGGGGTACCAATCAATATATTAGTATATTTTTAGTTTACCTATGTTTTCATCATTGGGTGGAACCTGCTCTACTGGCATTAATGGCAACGGCATAGGTAAGACAATGTTCTCATCTTCAGAAGAGATATCCACTGCATTATTATCTATATAATAAAAATTTAAAACAATCAAATAAATTACTGGTAACTACAAATTCATAATGTCTTTAGTTTACCTATGTTTTCTTCATTGGGTGGAACCTGCTCTACTGGCATTAATGGCAACGGCATAGGTGAGACAATGTTCTCAACTTCAGAAGAAGGTTCATGGGAGCCCCCCATCTGAAAAAATCTTCATTTCCCAAGAAAAAGATCAAAAATGGTAAATAAATATAGTGAATAATTAATTTCATATCATATATTTAGTATTCATATTTCATATACAATTTATTGAAATTATATTTATATTAATTTAATATCATAAAATATTTAAGAATATTTTGTTAAATACTTCTTCGTTAATTCAAAGTGAAAATTCTGTAACTAGTTAGCAGTTACCTACGTTAAATAAATAATACTAAATGTTTTGGTTTATTTATGTAATATTAAAGTGATAAATATGTATTTAAACATACAAATACATATACAAATAGTACATATTATAAAAATGTAAATGGCAGCTTTCATTTGAAATATAAATTTTATAAAATAAAAGAATTGTTGTATTTTATGTATTCATATATTCTTTAAGAAAATTATACATATTTTATCGACAGTAGTCAGTAAGTAATTATGACCCTATTAATTATAGTGCATATTCATAATATTATATACCAATTACCGCCAATTACCAATAGATACAATATGACAATATGTTTTTAAGCAGCCTTTAAGGTTAAAATAGTTTTATTGAGTTTATGTACTTTTAATTTTAAATGTAGAATAAAATAAAACATTTTAGGGGGGGCCTAGGCCCCCAATGTCTTTCTATCCCAGAAACTTATTGCAACCCTAAAAATTTAGCCCAATTTACGCCACTGGTACCTAGTGATCAAACTAGTAGAGGTATCAGACCTTTGAGGTGAGTCAGTTTCATTTGGTTTAGAATTATTATTTGTACTGATATGAGTGTATAATAATTTACAATAAGATAACTATAAATCTATATAAAAAGGTAGGTGTATACTGTATAGACATAAAATTCTACGTACTCTTGGCTTGTACTTTCAGAATTTGCATGGAGATTTGTACCTAGTTGTATACTAGGAACAACAGAGGGCTTTAGGTGACCATTTTCTTTAATATCTTCAGGTAAAAAGTGACGACCGCACACTTTGTAATGTACAAGATGTTTTGTAATTGAACAAATTTTCATCCATTTGCTTTTCAAAACTTTATTGCGTGGAAATCTATAATACATACACTGGATATTATATTAATTGGTCTCATACACAATACAGTATACACTCGATGATTTTTAAACGTTAAACCTTACCGATACAATTTAACGTTTGATGCCTTTGCATAAACTACATCACAATTTGGAAGCACACATTTACAAACCATATTTATTTTAAAAAAAAAAAACTGTATTCGTTGTAGGCTATTAAATGTGGTATCGGAGTTGTACTCGATAGACTTGGATACGAGTCAGACTTCTATACTACACTATGTAGAAATGTGTGGTCGGTACACTTAACTATCGCAGACAAGTTTATTATTTAGACTTATGATTTAAAAACAGTATAAACTAGTTTATAGCCTACAGGTCGACGGTTTACCCTGACGAAGCGAAGAACTCGATGCCGACGACGAAGGAGGAAAGATTCGACTGTTTGAGATTACAATGACGACGAAATTCAAAACATTAACATTGTTGTTCGAATACAAACGGCGAACACACTGCAGCGGTGGAGGTAAAACTATTTTGTCTCGGCGGTGGAGGTAAAATCGTGTCCGGGCTCATTTTGCCGTGACCGCCACCGCTGAAGTGTGTGGGAATCTTTACGAGAACAATATTTAAAACGAAGGGAGCGTTGTGCGGTGAGCGGTTCTTAACGGCCGGCAAGCCACTGAACTAAATACCTAACCTATTCAGTTCAGTGTCGGGAGCATGAAGAAATCAGAAATACCCCGCCGGGACCCTAACCTAACGTGTCCGGAAGAACGTAGGGAGACCGGAGGCGAACTTAGTTCATATCAAAGGTGGGCATTAACTTGTTAAAAATTTAAAGTTAAGTTAAAAAGTTAATTTTTTTTTAACTTTTTAACTTAACTAGTTAATTATTTTTGTTTTTAACTTATTAACTTATTCAGTTAAAATGTTTATTGTTGTAACTTAACTTTTTATAGTTAATTATCATTGTCATTTAGTTAAGTTAATTTAATTTTTGAGTCATGCGTAATCAACTAGGCAATACCGATTGTCGACTTTTTTACGATTTTAGTAATTTATTTTCGAATTATGTATTATAATAATTTAATTTTTTACACAGTGTTAAATATCTTGGTAAATTTTTTTGTATAACAAAATACTATGGTAGTATATGACTTAAAAATATTGTACCTTCAAAAAAATTAACTTTTTTTTAACTGAGATAAGTTTATTTTATTTTCTCTCTTAACTTTAAACTTATCTAGTTAATTTTTTTTTCCTTGTTAACTTTTAACTTAACTGAAGGCAATTTAAATGAATTAACTTAACTTTCCACAGTTAATTATTTTCACTAACTTGCCCACCATTGGTTCATATTCATATTATACAGTGGTTAGTGGATGGAGCCACAGTTTAATATTTTGAATGTTGACGTACATCACCACAACACGAGTCACGAATGATAACAAATGTTTACATGCACTTTTCTTAAGTTCGCTTTCACGTCTGTTTGTCTGTAATCAAGTCTTTCGCTCTCGATTTGAGGCACTTTTTGACGATGACAAATTCTAACCATTACTCTCCGTACTTCAGTAAATTAGCCGTACCTACAGCATATAACAGAATAATGTTGTTGAATTAAAAAAAAATTTTTCATATAAAAAAATTTCAATTTGTTGTGTGAAACAAAATACAAGTCTTGTCATTTCACGACCCAATGAACTTTTTTATTTATTAATAAATTTTAATCATCAGTAGTTTGATTCTTTTTATTAAATATAAGAAATTTGTTTCATAAATATTTTTTAAACGTTTAATAAAAAAATTTACTTTTAACTAAAAAGTAGAAAATAAAAAATTAAAAAATTTTTTTTTTTTGAACACACTTTTCTAAAAATAATGAAAAATTTAAAAGTGTGTGGTGCTCTTACACTTGACATATACTCCCAGTCACTATCTTATAAACAGGATTGAATAAAGAAGTGTATGTGAGACTCAGCTCGGCTTTAGATGTTTTGTATGATGCACCACACACTTAAATTTTTCATCAACTGTAGTAAGCAAGTTACTACGTAACAATTAAACCAATTGCACAGGTGAATATTTAACATAATATAGTGTAGATCGGCATAAATCGGTTATTTCCTCCTGTGTTTGACATAAGGAAACAAGCTCACTGAATAATACAATGACTCAGGCGAAAGGAAGTTGATAGAATAATTATTAATGATTAATGAAAGGTTAATTTGTTGTGTTTAAAAGTAAATGGTTAAAGCGCGTAAGTTGGAATATTAAATCATTTAGAGAAACAAATAGGTAATAAGAAAAATAAGGGATAGGAAGTAGAATATTATTAGGGATTTACCGGAGATTGTTTTAATAATATTCGAGCGTAATACAAGCGCGTACGCATGAAACATCGCGGAACAGGGCGAGCGGAACGGGTGAGGGGATAAACCGTATCGAAATTTAACACGCGTAGCATAGGCGATTGAACGTTTTACGTGTTATTAGATAGGTACTCATCCATTTTCGACGTACAACGCGCGTTTACGCAATTTATTTTATGAATAATTATATTATGTGCATGTTGTTTATTTTATAAGTAATTACTAACCTAACCTAACTTCTGGTCGATGGAGGGAATTAAATTGTACAGAAGTCCGATTTCCGAAGATTCGTGAATGCTGCTCCACGATTTAAGAGGTAACACGCCAACACGGGAGTTTTATTGTCTCCGGTGTTATATAGCAAAAATGTACTCTCTGCGCAGTTTTATTCGAAAATAGTATATACATACATATACGATTCCAGAGGTTCTACTCTTGGCCAATACAAACGATTTCAGAGTTGTAACTACTGTCAAGGACTACTAGGAATCGTTTTTTTTAATTTCTTATTAATTAAAATTAATTTCTTTTATTATTATGGCATAATAAACATATTAATATTTAAAATTAAACTACTGGAATAATTGCAAAAAAGCAAAAAAAAAATAGATTTATTTAAGAACAGAATGACATGAAACTAATTTACATATAAAAATATATTTGTTTATCTCTTACAGCAAAAAATAAGTATACGGTATGAGAAAACAATTAAATCCCAAATAGTTATTTGTTCAAAAATGTCTAAAAAAAATAAAGAACACAGAAATATGAAATTATAATAAAAAAAAAATGATTTATATTTATATTCCAAGATCATTATTTTTTACTATAGGTTTTCCTTTTTTTAATTTCATTAATTTTATTTATATACTATTTTATCCAAATTTTATAATATTGTCCCAATTATGTCTGAATTTCTATACCATGTCATATAGGCAACCCGACAGACCACTTCACTATAAAAAAATTGAAATAAACATATTAATATCATAAGGACATAAGGTTTAGTTTGAAGTCCATAGACATGTAAAACAAAATGTTTTATATGGTGGCTACAGTTATATCTTATCTTATATTATAATTTATTTTCTCTTAGTAAGAATTTCTTATTAAGTATGTACAAATAATTGCTGCAAATATAACAATAAATTACAACACATTAATCATATGTTTTTAAATTTTAAATTACAATTGATATATAAACACGACAGTTATTAAAAGTAATTATTTAAAGATTTTTTTTCTATAATTGTCAATACAATTTTATTTGTTAGGTAAAAAATATATTGTTACTAGGACAGTTGAAAAATATTAAAAATACATAATATTAAGCTAAATTTTTTTGTATAAGAATTTAAAGTTCTAATTTTGACAAAATTTATCTAATTTAAAATTTAATAATTATTTCATGGTTAAAAATGTATAAAATAATCCATTTTTATAGTTATGAATTGAACATTTAAACAAGATCTTATGTAAGTGGGTATTCTGTAAAAAAATATCTCAAAAATATAAATACTCAGTTATTTTATATAGTGGTTTTGGTACTTGTTGTAAGTGGTGTCACTCTAAAATAAATTACTTATGTACCGGAGATAAATGCAATTTTCAAAATATTTTGATTTGTGATGAATTGCTTATAGGCATATGAAAATGTCGACTATTTTAGTTTTCTCTTATTTTGTGTCTATAAAAAATATTTTTCTCCATCAAATAACTTGAAAATGTAAATACTTGCCTACAAAACATTCCTAGCGAGTTGTTGTAAATGGAAATTAAAAAAAAGTTGATCTTAAATCCACGATAGTTATTTTTATGAGCGTATGAAGGTAGAATTTTGACAAAATTCTTAAAAAAATCAAGAACATTTTATTAAAAAATTAAAAATTAAGTTATCTTATAATGATAATTAATAGTTCATTGACAAATAATTTTATTCACTAATACAATTCAGATTGGAACTGAAGGTAATTGGTGTTCGCTTAGTTTTCTTGCAAAGAAGTTTGTATTTCCTTGTTGAGAAGTAAGTTCCATGAGTGGGAACGGGTTTGAACACCAGTAAACCTATAATTTACATATTTAATTAAATTTGATAGTTAATATTACTATGATTAGTAAATTTACCTACTGTAGGACATCCCGAATCTTTTAACAGCTTGAGGTGGCTTTTGATCCAATTGTTTAGAATAAAACACTGGTTTTTATGTGTGTTAACTCTAAAAACATTAAAATAATAAAATATGTGATACAATGTATTAGTAGGTGTTATTGGAAAGTAAATATTTAAATGTTTGAACAGAGTATTTTTTAATTAAGATTTAATTTTAATATTAAGAAGATGTCACACCCGTATGTGGTGATTACAAATGTACAACATAGCAAAAACTGTTTTGCGAGGGCCAACTTTTATCTTTCTGTGTTGGTAGTAGTGGCTCCAAAATCTCTGAGCATATAGGGTGGGAAATTATCTATGCAACAGTGTGAAATCAAAGTTATTTGCTTCTAAACATTTGGTTTTTTTAATTTTCTTATATAAAGTGATTGGATAGTGCTATTAACAATGCTTTATAGTTGCACAGATATAGTTCTTCTTTACATGTTGTGAAAATTTGGTAGTTTTACAACAAATATGGTGATATAAGTTGTCCCGAGCAAAACAGTTTTTGCTATGTTGTACATTTGTGAGACGGAGACAACACATGCGGGTGTGACATCCTCTTGACATTGAAATAAAAGAATTGTTTTCAAATAGCATGGCATCGGAACATTCAATGAAAAATCATGTATCTAAAGTTATTATTTTAGTTACACCAAAAAAAACAAATAAATTTTTGTCAAAAATTGTGGTTGCGTAAATATTACCATTTTTCCTTATTTTTTTTTTTGTTTTTCCCGATGTGTTTGAAAACCCTTGGTAATTTTCAATTTTTACCTGGCATCCAACTAGATTCACTTTTCCTTCAGAATAGATCCCATTGTCCAAAATCGTTATGTGTTTCCTTGCAATTTAAATATGTTGAGGCCCTCAGTATTAATGAAATTGTATTCTTGCCCAGTAAAATTGTATTGGCTAAAAAATTAAAACTTTGTTAAAAATATGTCAGTGCACCATTTGTTTTAACTTTTTGAACTACGAGCAACATGCTAATGTAATTAACTACAGTAGATTCAATTTTGTACTGTTAACTTTAATATTAGAGTGATATGATATGATATAATATTATAATAATCAAAGTATATAGGAAGTAATATATAGGATACTAGAGTGATATACTTACATGAGTGTGAGTGAATTAGACAACATTAAGTTTCTAAGGCTTTTCTGGGTTTATTAAAATAATAAACTGTAACGTCTCCAAATCCATTGTTTGTCAGTTATTTTTCTTCGAACTCATCATTGGAGAAATATAATTTTCTGAAAATGTCAAGTTGTAAAAAATATCTAAATACCTTATTTCTAAATTATATTAAATAATGATTTTTACCTCTTAGATGATTTACTAGTCGTGCTCAGAGTAGTACCAGAATTGCTGTAAATTATTAACATTTGTATTTCATTGTATATTTTACTTCTCTGTCCCAGAGAAGTGGATTGGATTATGTTTTGAAAAAACCTCTGGCTATACTATCTACAAACTTACTGAATCTTGTTTATAATCAGTAAATGTGAAAGAAATTGAGATATTCATTTAATTCGATGATCTTTAGCCATTATCTCTTTCTATTTTCATTTTTTGGAAATCTATATTTGTGAACAAATTAATAAGAAATATAATCAGTACAACAAGAAAATAATACTTACAAAATATGAAAATTAACGTAATGTGGCGAGGCGATACATTGGATGTTTTACTAAAAAGAATACACTTATCCATGGTGATTTTGTACCAAAATTTATGAATAGTACTCTGTACCTACGACTGTAGTTCTGTAGTCTGTATTTTTGTTCGAATTTCAAATAATCGAGACTCGCGAGTGATTCAAATTTTAAGTCTACATCGAAAAAATAATAATATTATTATGTTGTTATTTATTTGATAACAATTATTACTATAGTTCGTGGTCCATAGTGATAAGACAGAATCGCGGGCATTAAAATATTACATTTTACCGAAGTCCGAAATTTCGTGAACGATGCAGCTCCACGAACCACGATTTAAGACATAACACGGGCATTTTACTGTCTCCGTCTTATATAGCAAAATTTACGATCAGCAGATCACATTTAGAGTCGTCAGTTCAAAAGTTAGAGTGAATCGACGTGTATTGAGACAATTAGCAAATTTACGTTCTGCGTAATAAAATTTATTATTTGGGTCTGTGTACACGATACGTAGTCGAAATAATGCTTCGCTTTTCATCTTTTCCGGTGCCTGGCAAAGTGAATCTAGTAGGTGCATAGGGCATGTCGAAATGAACAGTACCTACCTACCAAGTCTCCAAAAGCGCCGGCAAAAACGAAAAAAAATATAAGAAAACGTGAATTTTTACGTAAAATCGGTTTCGGTATTCCGTGTAAGTGGTGCAACTATAAATTAAATTACTGTAAATACATGCAATTTTCATTGATTGTCTGTATTGGAATCAAAAACCATAACATTTTCAAAATATTTAGATTCATTTCGAGGTACCTACCTATTCGTTATATGCATACGAAATATTAGTCTTTTCTTAATTTTCTAAAAAATTTTCGCTCGGTCCAATTACTTGAGAATGTAATACGCCTACAACGTTCCTCCCAAGTCGTTGGTGGAAATTAAAAGAAAAAGTCTACCGTAAATTCACAATAGTTTTTCATGAGCGTCTGAAGTTAGAATTTTGACAAAATTCGTAAAAATCACGAAAATTTGAAAATTATTTTTTCATACAATCGTGTATTTTTATTCGAAAATTGAATATGTATATACGATTCCAGTGGTTCGACCCTTGACCCAAATAAACATCTACCGAAAATTGTTTTTGTTATGGCTACAGTTATACTTATAACTTATATCATGAATTATTTTTTTCGTACTTAGTAATTATTTCTTATTTAGTATGTACAAATAACTGCTGCAGGTATAACAATAATTTACAACACACTACTATATTAGTCATATATTTCTAAATTTAAAAAAAAGGTGGGTAAGTGGATGTTGCTCTGCTGTACAGTAGGTTACAAGTGGGTCACTGTATAATGGATGTTATTAAATTTGAATTCAATGATATAATATCATTGTATAAGAAAAACGATTCTGAGCGAAGACGGTATGTCAGTCTAGGTTTAAGACAAATTATATAGGTACATATCTATGGTATTAAAAAAAAATTGACCTATATAATAAATTCCAAAATAATCTATCACATTATCACAATATCATTAGGTACTTTATTATAACACGTTATACATCAACATCAATAACAAACCCTGATACTATCGTAGATTATAGATGTATAATAGTACACTTTAGAAGTTTCAAGTAGGTACCCCGAATAATATTATATAATCACAAACGAATAAGGTTTTACTATGTAATTTCGTCCAAATTTGAACATAAAATGACTATAAAATAAACTGTGATTGTATATTTTTTAGATTTTTTCGGTAAGAGAATTAACTACTTACGTGGAATCTTGTTTTAAATTTCAATCCTTAGCTATAAAAACTGAACATTTTATAATTTATTAATTACAATGATTGGTAATTTTCAAGATTGAAAAATTCTGTCAAATTCGATGTTTAAATGCTTATAAAAAAAAATTGTGCCT
This sequence comes from Macrosiphum euphorbiae, assembly GCA_949089665.1. Taxonomy (NCBI): domain Eukaryota; kingdom Metazoa; phylum Arthropoda; class Insecta; order Hemiptera; family Aphididae; genus Macrosiphum; species Macrosiphum euphorbiae. The sequence continues at coordinate 75,829,925 of CARXXK010000003.1, forward strand.
ATGATTTTTAATATTTTTCAATCGATATTGTAACAATATATCAGGAGCCTTGTATTAAAATATTATTATTAATATAAATAAATATTATTATTTTGGCCCAACAGATAAAACTTTATTGATATTTATAGAAAAAAAACTAAAAAAAAATTGAAAGCTGTAAACGTCCATAAACAGCTCAAAAAGAGTCAAAATATTTTCAAAATTGTATGGTGTATAGGAAATGCTAATATAAACATTCCGTGAAATTTTCATGTATCTACAGTTATTCGTTTTTGAATTACAACAAAATAAGGAAATCGGTACATGAGAAATCGGGTGAACATCCAATGTTGTAAAAATTTGAAATTTCAAAACGTATCAAAAATTTAAGTTGACTGTCGGGTGTAGAGATTTTTTTATTGATAAAGGTAGACAAACTTATGAGTAATCTTGTATTACATTGTTCAAATTCTTAGATTTAAAAAGAAAAAATTTTTGCGAATCTTAACTCAAAATAATTTGCTAATTTTCGTGATTTTTCCATATGTTGTCAATTTTTGAACTTTAAATACTTATAAAAAAAAACCGTGACTAACTATTTTAATATTTTTTCATCTGCTTCAAGTTTTGAAACAATATACGGAGCCTTCTATTAATTTTCAAGTTTTTTAACAACAAATTGATATTTCTAGAAAATAAACTAAAAAAAAATGAAAAATGAAAATGTCCCTAAACAGTTCAAAATAAATCAAAATATTTTTGAAAATGTTATCGTGTATAGAAAATGCAAATATCAACAACCACTGAAAATTTCATGTATCTACGGTCATTTGTTTTAAAGTTACACCAAAAACCAAATTCAATTTTCTGAAAAATCGATTTTGCTTAAAAATTCCCGTTTTTCCTTAATTTTTCTTTTGTTTTCTTGGCGCTTTATAAAAGTACTGGAATTTTAAATTTTTACCTCCCCAACGATATTCACTTTCCAATCGAACGAGATACTGAAGTCGAAAATCGAATCATTATTTCGACTACTTATCTTGTACACAGACACAAAAAAAAAAAAAGGCAGGTAAGTGGATGTCGCTCAGCTGTACAGTAGGTTACAAGTTGGTCATTGTTTAATGGATTGTATTAAACTTGAATTCAATGATATAATATCATTGTATAAGAAAACGATTCTGAACGGAGACGGTTTTGTCAGTCTGTATATTTTATATTGTCATTAATTATTTTATTTATTTAATTATTATTTTTTTTATTCGTTGCTACGGTGATAAACAAATTGTTAGAAATTAAAATCCCATTTAAGCTTTTTTTCGTAATTTTTCAGTACTTTTTCCCGTGGCATTAAATAACTATTGAGAAAATCGACCTCTCTAAAGTACCATCTTGGTCCAATTTGCTAAAAGATAAGGTACTATATGTTGAAATCAAAGCACTCCTTCTGGTAGAAATTTTGTATACAGGATATAAAAAAAAAAATTAAAAAAAAAATAAACACCATTGTAAAACCACTAGCTTCCTTGCTCCGCTCAGAATCTAAAAAAAAAACTCAACACCATTGTAAAATCAATACATTCATCGTTTCACTTGAATCTAAAAGATCGCGGCGAACCTAGCGGCGTAAAAAACATGCGTTGTATAGCAACGAGCGTGTGTTAGTAGGTACACAGTACAAGCGCGTACGCATGAAACATCGCGGAACAAGGCGAGCGGAACGGGTGAGGGAATAAACCGTATCGAAATTTAACACGCGTAGCATAGGCGATTGAATGTTTTACGTGTTATTAGCATAGGCGCACATAGGGGGGTGCTAAGCACCCCCAAATTTCAAACTAGCACCCTCAGTTTATTTCGGTATTTCACCAATCATTTATAAACTATCGTGGTTAATTGGTTCGGAATTTTTCTTTTTATTACAAATATTGACAACTGTTTACGAATTCACGATTAAAACAGTATTGTGTGAATGCATGTTTCAGTGTTTCAGTTTTTGTCAAAACATTAAACAGCTAGTATGTAGCAATCATATTATATCATATCATTATAGAAAATTATATTATCTTACTGGTTATTTATATTTCAATTTTCGATGCATGATAAAATTTTCTAAATATTTTGAGTTATTTAGAGGTTTTTATGGACATTTTTAGTTTCCATTTTTTTTAGTTTTTTTTTCTATAAGTATCAATAAAATTTTATTTGTTGGGTATTAAAGCTTAAAAATGTAATAAAAGGCTCCTAATATATTGTTTTCAAATTTTATGAAATATAAAAACAAAGTTACACAGTAAATTTTCTCATTTTTATAGTGTGAACATTTAGTTTCTTAGCTTAGAGTACAGCCTGAATGTTTTTATACCCGTGCAAAACAGTTTTGCCTATGTTGTACCTACGTTTGTAATACGGAGACAACACATGTGGATGTGGGTGTACCTAGCGTCTTCTGTACAATCATACAGACTATTTGATACATTGCACTTTATATATTATTGTATCCACTATATAAATTAAATCTAATGCAATTCAGAAATATTAAGATTTAGGGGGGTGTGGGGGGCAAAGCCCCCCACGGATCTGTGAACCATAAATTATTCCAGCACCCCCTAAATTCACACCCAATGTGCCCCTATGGTTATTAGATAGGTACTCATCCATTTTCGACGTACGACGCGCGTTTACTTAATTTATTTTATGAATAATTTATGTGCATGTTGTTTATTTTTTAAGTAATAGTATATACGTATTGGTAATTTTGTGGAAAATAATATATACCTACGTATTATTCATTTTGGTGATGGTAGATACGTGTTGATGGTTTATAAATAATAATAGTATTATATATAGTATATACTTGTAGAATAAATACTATTGGTAATTACATACGCGGATAGAATATTAATGGAGTAAGTAAATTAATAAAATACGATTATAGTATAATTATTATATTGAATAAAATCAATTAATGCTGGTCTAGATTATGTAATAGGACTTAAATAAAATAGTTTATTGATAGTCTGGACCTGTAATAAAAAGATATAATCAAATAACAGTAATAGGAATAGTAATATTAACTGGATATAAAATATAATAATATAACGATTAATGGAAAATATATATATAGGAAAAAAACATAAACGTTGAATAAAATAAATAAAAAATAAAAAAATAAAAAAATATATTGTAATAGATTTTAAGAATTCATATTATATTAAAGAATTAATTCATATTAGGTATATTAACACTAAGATAAGATTATTGTTGTAAAACAAAAAAAAAAAATATATTGTTAATCACATAAGATACTAACCTAGATAATAAGCAAACTATATATTATAATATTGTGGATTGTAATCTGTATTTTGTCAATAATATTTAATAAATGTAACCAGAAATATATGTTGGAATGTACTATATAATTACAATAATGTAACTAAATATTTGTAACAAACATATTATGTAAACATGTAATAATTGAATGTAATGTAATAATTGATGTATGTAAACTTGTAACCATAAGAAAGTGCTTGAACTAATGGAATAAAAATCATCTTTTAAAGGGGGAGATGTAGTAAGCAAGTTACTAAGTAATAATTAAACCAATCGCACAGGTGCATATTTAACATAATATACTGTAGATCGGCATAAATCGGTTATTAAAAACGGAAATAGGATTTCGTCCTGTGTTTGACATAAGGAAACAAGCTCACTGAATAATATAATGATTCAGGCGAAAGGGTTCAAAAAATAGCAGATGTAATATTTTACAGAAACACTGAACACAACGATATTAAAAGAGTAGAATGATTATTTAACGAAATAGACCATAGATTAATATTTTAGTAATACGCAGAATTATATTGGGAAATCATAAATGCGTGGGCTGGAACGATGACCACAGAAATCACATCCGTGAGACGAGATACAGTATCCATAGGCAAGGGATACGGGAACCTCATATATAAGGGAGCCCAAATCGGCCTGTATTCAGACGTGTACTACCACCCATTAGTGCAAGCACCTTCACGCCACTCTGTATGACAATATTTGGAGTTAGTAAAATTATTGAAGTGTAATAATAAATTCACAACTATACATACAACAACTGTTTATCTTATTTAATCATCAACCACGACTACATCTCAGAAATAGTGTCTGCTACCTGCAACGTTAATGTACTGGTAGCCACTTGCCTATTATTTATACTACAATAGTAGGCACCAAGCTACCAGCACATTACAATTTTGACATAATTCATAAAATATTATAAACTATCAATACGACAAATATGAAAAGTATGATGGTATAGTTTATAATTGTTTTAAATAGGTACCTACTTTTCTTTTTTATTATAAAATTTAAAAATAAAGTTTTCTTAAATAAATTAGTCATTGACAAAATGATTTAATTCACAAACATAACTCCACAGTGTGCAGGTATAGTTTTCTTTTGGTTAAATAAAGTAACTAAAATTACTTTCTGATGGGGGGGGGGGGGGAAGTAGGTAAAATAAGTACACAAATTAAACGAAATAGGTACCTATCAGAAAACACCTAACTTAAAAGTGTTCATCAGTTATGTCCATTGTTGATAGTTGAAGAATTTTAATAACAGCCACTGAAGCTTTTTGGTAATTGCATACTCTTTTTTCAAAGAAGTTTGTCTTTCCTCATTGCAAATGGGAACGGGCTTGACAACCTGTAAACCAATAATTTGCATATTTATATTCAATTTGATAATTAATATTACTATGATAATTTTTTATCAATTTTTACTATAAGCATAAGCTAAATATACAATGGAAGATTTAATGCATTTTTAACTACAAAATAATTTGCAAGTTGTTGATGAATTTTGTCCAAGTGTGAACTTTAAATGCTCATGAAAAATTGTGGCTATGTATCAATTACATTTGTGAAAAGTGGATGGTGTATAGAAAATGCTAATAGGAACATGGCAGACAAATCATGTATCTATAGTCTATACCTACGGATTTTTTTTTTCTCACACTCATAAAACAAAATCAATTTTTCCTTAATTATCTTTTTGTTTTTCCCGATGTATTTGAAAACAACTGGAAACATTCAATTATTACCTGTTTAACGCATCCATCGAGATGCACCTTCCCTTCGGAAGAGATACCGATTTCAAAACTAGTTATGTGTTTCTTTGCAATTCCAATATTATGTTGTGGCCCTCTGCGTTATTAAAATTTTATTCTTGTTTAGCAAAATTGTATTACCTAAAAATTAAAAATTTGTTAAAAATATGTTGAAAATAATGCGAGTACAGTAGATCAAGTTTTGTACCTTTAGTCTTAATATATTACAGTGATATGACATAATGTTATAATCAAACTTAATGGCAAAAATTTTTTTTTTAAAGAACCTTATGGGCAAGCACTTGTTATATTCTTAAAATAAGTCATGGATATTTTGAGATTATAACACATACCTAACATGTTCATTTATTAATTTATTTTGAGTAAACGGCTGAGCCCTTTCCATAGACAAATATATGTTCACGCACACAATTTGATAATATTACACAATGTGTCCCGTGAACAGATGGGTATGTAGTTAGTTACTAGCACTGTAAAATAGATTTAAATAAAAACCTATCAACAATATTCTCACCTTTAAGTTTCATAATTCGCTCCAATAATGTATGGTTTTATCTGAGTCAGTAGAATTATCTCCAAGAAAGTCAACGTCTGAAAAATTGTCAATACATTGGCTCCACTACCTAGTTCCTTGCATGTGGTACTTACATATGTTTCAGTTTTGAAAACCATAATAAGTATAATCCATTGTATGTACTAAAAACGATAAACTATTAATTAACTTTTGGTTTTGACAAACATTTAAAATTGGATACTTGTGTGATATACTTACACATGGGTGTGTGAATTTGACATTATTTTCTAGACTAATCCTTTATTCCTCTGTTAATTTTCTTCTAACTCGTCGTTGGAGAAACAAAATTTTCTGAAAATGTCAAGTTGTAAAAATAAATAAATAAATAGGTACCAAATTTATGAATTATGTTAAATGATTTTACCTGATTTACTAGTCGTGCTCAGAGTAGTACCAATGTTGTTGTAAATTACTAACATTTATTTTACTTCTCTATCCCAGACAAATGGTTTGGATTATGTTTTGAGACAGCCTCTAACCATATTTACTAATTTACTGAGCATTGTTTACAATCACTAATAATTGAGAAATGATTACCGCAGACTCTATGCCAGGTAGAAATCGGGATAATTCGAACATTTGTAGCCATTATTTCCTTTTATTTCATTGATTTCTTGGAAATCTACCTATATTTGTGAATAATTTATCAAATTAGACTGACTCCATATTATTAAGAAATATAATCAGTACAACTAGAAAATAATACTTACAAATGAAAATTAACGTAATGTGGCGAGGCGATACATTGGATGTTTTACTAAAAAGAATACATTTATCCATGGTGACTTTGTACTAAAATGATTTATGAATAGAAATCTGTATGACTGTTCTGTATTTTTGTCCAAATTTCAAATAATCGCGAGTCGCAAGTCGGCATTCGAAAAAATAATAATATTATCATGTTGTTATTTATTTGATAACAATTATTACTATCATGGTTCCGTGGTACGTAGTGATAAGACAGAATCGCGGCATTAAATTTTACCGAAATCCGAAATTTCGTGAACGATGCATGTCCACGATTTAACACGTAACACTGGCATTTTATTGTCTCCGTTCTATTTAGCAATAATTCACGATCAGCAGATCACATTTAGCATCGTTGGTTTAATAATTACACTATTACAGTGAATCGAAACTATTGGAATATATACGTTCTGCGTGATACATTTTTATTATTTGCGTCTGTGTAGGTAGGTACACGAAAAGTAGGTACTCGAAATAATGCTTCGGTTTTCATTTTTTCCGGTCTGAAAGTGAATCTGGTAGGTGCATGGGGATGTCGAAATGAACAGTACCTAGTCTCCAAAAAGTTACAACATTAGAAATTTAGGAAAACTCAAATTTTGTGTATTTCGTGTAACTGTGTAAGTGTTGTTACTCTAAAATATAATAACCGTAGATACATGCAATTTTCACTGATTGTTTATATTACAATTTAAAACCGTAACATTTTCAAAATATTTAGATTCATGACGATGTATTCATATGCGCATATGACGTTTTCGATTATTTTAGTTTTTTCTTAATTTATGTCGATAAAACAATTTTTGCTTGGTCCAATAATTTTAGAATGTAATACGCATACAACGTTCCTAGTAAGTCGTAAGTTGTTGTTGTTGGTGGAAATTAAAAAAAAAGTCTACCGTTAATCCACAATAGTTTTTTTTATGAGGGTCTGAAGTTAGAATTTTGACAAAATTCTTAAAGATCACGAAAATTTGGTCAAATTAAATTTTTATGAGCCTTTGAAATTCAAATTTTTACAACATTTTATATTCACTCGATTTCTCATGTAGCGGTTCACTTATATTGTTGTAATTTAAAAACGAATAACTGTAGATACATGAAAATTTCACTAAATATTCATATTAGCATTTTCTATACACTGTACAATTTTGAAAATATTTTGACTTTTTTTGATTTGTTTACGGACATTTTCAGTTTTAAATTTTTTTAGTTTTTTTTTCTATATATATCAATAAAGTTTTATCTGTTGAGCCAAAAAGTGTAAAAATTTAATACAAGGGTCCTGATATATTGTTACAATAGCAATTGAAAAATTTTAAAAATAAATAAGCCCAATTTTTTTTTATAAGCATTTGAAGATCGAATTTTGACAACATTTATCAAAATCTCGAAAATCATTGTAATTAATAAATTATAAAATGTTCAGTTTTTATAGCTAAGGATTGCAAATTTAAAACAAAGGTTCTCATAAATAGTTCATACTGTAACCAAAAAATCTAAAAAATATATGAACACAGTTATTTTTTGCAGACATTTTAAATTCAAATTTGAACGAAATTACATAATAAAAAACCTAGAATAACTATTTTAGTTATTTTGTTGTGATTGTATAATATTTTTCGTGGGTACTTGAAACTTCTAAAGTATACTACTATAAATTATATCTATGATAGTATCAGGGTTTGTTGTTGGTGTATAACGCGTTATAAGTACCTAATGGATATTGTGATATGATTAATTTTGAGTTCATTATAGGTACCTACCTATTATAGGTCAAATTTTGATTTAATACCATAGATATGTATATAATATGTCTTATACATAGACTGACAGACCGTCACCGCTCAGAATCTTTTTTCTTATACAATGATATTATATCATTGAATTCAAATTTAATATCATCCATTATACAGTGACCCACTTGTAACCTACTGTACAGCAGAGCGACACCCACTTGCCCACCTTTTTTTATTTATAAATTCGTATAAATGTATACTTTTATTGGAAAATTGAATTTATATATAAACGATTCCAGTGGTTCGACCCTTGACCCAAATAAAAACTTTCAGAGCTGTAATAACCATAGATATATACAACAACTATTTAGCCGTCTCCTTCTTGTCATCGAAGTCAGCCCTCCATTTACAAAGCAGGCAATGTTTACAAAACAATATTATCAGTATTCAGTTATCACAGTATATTAATTAATCAAATAAATATTTTATTAGTCTGAAATCTGAACTCTGAAGTCTATTTAATTCTATATTTCAAACTAATAACTATTGCTTAATATATTATATTTTGTTACATACCTCTAACTTATGTAATATCCAATTACTATTTATTGATTTATAGCAGAGTATGAAGAATTAATATGGATATTATTGTTTGAATGAGTTAGGTACCAACCAATTTGGTTTCACCACCACCGGAAACAAATTTTATATGGGTAGGTAGGTACACTTTTTTGTCAACTATTTGTTTTATAACTTATATCACCTATACTTTCCACATGTGAGTGTGTAGACTATAATATGCCTAGAGAATAATATTGTTTTAATATTGTCTTATTTGTCTCAAAGATTGTTCTATGCCCAAAGTGAAAACAAATATTATTTGTAATATTAATATAGGTATTTATTATGTAGGTACAAAGTTAATTATATATTTTACCATATACAATATTTGTCTAAACTTGCAACTTGCAAGTGAACAATTTTTATGAAAACTTAAATAAAATTAAAAACTTAAATATAACCAAACAATGGTTTACTGGTGATAAAATAAAATAGCTTTATTCAAACGTCTAAGTGAACGGTTTCAAAATTTTCTAATTTTTAAATTTTACTCTTGAAGTATGATAGGCTAGAAAGTTGTTGACAACTCATACAAAATAAGTTTGTCTACCTTTAAATAAAAAATTCTACACCAAATTAAAAAAAGAAAAAATTAAAGAAAAACCGAAATTTTTATGCAAAATAGATTTTGGTTTTTGATGTAACTTTAAAACGAATGACCGTAGATACATGACATTTTGACTGAATTTTTTTATTAGCATTTTCTACAAACGATACAATTTTCAAAATATTTTGATCTGTTTAGGGACATTTTCAATTTCCAATTTGGTTAGTTTTTTTTCTATGAATGTCAATAGAACTTTATTTGTAGGGTAAAAAAGCTTTAAAATTTAATACACGGCTCCTACTATATTGTTACCACGACATTTAAAAAATATTAAAAATCCTTAACTACTCAGTTACTCACACTGTTTTTACTTTCTTGATTTTTAATCAAGTAAGTATGGTAATTGAAATGAAAGGTCTAAATTTTGAAAACATCAAGAATTTGTGTTAAATAGGAAAATAATAAAAATGTACTTCGGTAATGATGAGTAGGTGGGTAATTTAGCTAGCTTCAAAATATTAATGAGAGAGACTTGATATCACACCCAAGCTGTGTAACCACTTGAATCCATAAAAACGTCTAAGTGAACGGTTCAAAAATTTCTAATTTTTAAATTTTCTCCTGAAGTATGATAGCTAGAAAGTTGGTTGATAACTCATACAAAAATAAGTTTGTCTACCTTTAAAAAAAAAATTCTACAACCAAATTAAATTAAATTTTTATGAATGTTTGAAGTTACACAAAATTGGATATTCACTCCATTTCTTATGTAGGTAGCGATTTTGTTATTTAGTTGTAATTCAAAAACGAATAACTGTAAACACATAAAAATTCATTGTATGTTTATATTTTTATTTTCTATACACAATAAAATTATGAAAATATTTTGACTGAGCTGTTTACGGGCATTGTCAGTTTTCAATTTTTTATAATTTTTTTCTATTAATTTTATTTGTTTTGTAAAGAAAAGTGAAAATTTAATACAGGGTTCCTGATATATTGCTTAATGGAAGTTGAAACATATTAATATTACATAGGTACAATTTTTTTTACAATCAATTTTGAAAAAATTTAATAATTATTTTGTTAAAAATGTATAAAATGTTCAACTTTTTTAGCTAAGGTTTGAAAATTTAAAACAAGGTTTCACGTAAGTAGATTATATATAAATTCCTTTATTCACAATAATATCATTAAATATACTTAGTTATATCAATATATCATGGCATCATGACTGTCATCTGACGATTTTAGTTATTTTGAAGTAATTTTATATTATTTCAACCTACCGGCTACAGTATTACTAATAAGTAATAGCAATATAAATATAATATAAAATAGCCAGACTGACAAAGTCTCCGCTCAGAATCGTTTTTCTTATAAAATGATATTATATCATTGAATTCAAATTTAACACCATCTATTACAGTGACCCACTTGTAACCTACTGTACAGCAGAGCGACACCCACTTGCCTACTTTATTTTTAGTTTTTTTTTTTTATGAACGGCAATACAATTATATATGTTGGATATAAAGGCTTGAAAATTTAATAGAAGGCTCCTAGTATATTGTTTCAGACAGATGAAAAAAATTAAAAATCCAGTCACAATTTTTTTTATAAGCATCTAAAGTTCAAATTTTGACAAAAGGCGTAAAAATCACGAAAATGTTGAGTTAAAAATTCCTAAAAATTTTTCTTTTTAAATCTAAGATTTTAAAATGTAATACATTATTCCTTATGAGGTTTTTTACCTTTATCAAAAAAAAAATGTCTATAAAAAAGTCAAATTAAATGTTTAGGTGCATTTGATGATTATATTTTTATAACATTGAATTCACTCGATTTCTCATGTAGTGATTTTCTTATTTTGTTGTAATTCAAAAACAAATAACCCATGGACTCTTTAAATTTATATTATGTGTTTATTTTATCAAATCCTATACTTGAAAAATTTTCAAATATTTTGATTTGTTTTGAGCTTTTTAAGGACAATTTTTGTAGTTTTTTTTAAAAAATATCAATAAAAGTTTTTTTGAGGGGCCAAAAAGAGTGAAAATTTAATACAAAGCTCCTGGTATATTGTTACAATATCTGCTTAAAAATTTAAAAAATACATAGGCACAATTTTTTTTTTATAAGCATTTTAAGTTTGATTTTTACATCTATCAAATTTAAAAATGATTTTATAGTTAAAAATTAATAAAATAATGAAATTTTATAGCTAAGAATTGAAAATTTAAAACATGGTTTCACGTAATATCAATATATCATAGGCTGACTGTCTTAGCTCAGAAGTGTTTTTCTTAAACAATGATTATTATATTATTGAATTCAAATTTAACACCATCCATTAAAGTGACCCACTTGTAACCTAATGCACACCAGACCGACACCTACTTGTCCACTTTTTTCATAAATTCATTAATCAAATTTGATTAAGAGTGAAATTTTCAATTTTGAAATATTACAATTGAAAAATGTCAAAAAAAAATATTTAAAATTCAGAACACATTAAGGGTTAAGTCATTTTTATTAGGTTTATCCGTGAAAAAATTTCATCTTCATATAGTTCATGACATAGTCAAAACATTGCTATACTTGTTAAGAATGTAATCTCAATCTAGAAAAAAAAATATAAACATTCATCAAAAAATAATTTTAAATTATTAATCAAAAATACAAATATTAGTAAAATAGATGCACATTTTGAGTTCCCAAACCATCTTGTATGCAGTAAGTTTATAATTTAATAAATTAATAATTAATAATTAATCTATTAAAAAAAATCTATCTATCTATCTATATAAATAAAAATGACTGGCGGTTAAAAAAATATTGATTTAAAAAATTCTAATAAATAAGCTACTTGACTTAGATAAATGTTTTTATCATCAAAACTGTTCTTATAATCAGATTTACAAATTGGATTTTTTGAATTTTCATTATTAAAAAATAAAAATAAATGTAACATAAGGATCTATCAATTATATAAATAAAAAATGATTTGTAAATTTTGATTAGAACAAAAGTTATCTTATCTGCTAGGTCTCTCTGTTACACCTGTATATTAGAAATAAGTAAAACAGAAAAAAAGATTGTTCCACACCAATTGTTCAGACGCTGTCATATTCTGATGGAGATTTTCCTAAGGCACGTTATTATATGATGGCGGTTGCACTTGCTATATAAAAAAAAAAATACATTAAAAATTAAAAAACTAATAAAAATATTTCCTTTAAACAACAAATAAGATAGTACCTAAACCATAATAATTATACGATGTTTTCTTTTAAAAACAAAACAAAATGAATATACCTAATACAGGTCAAAACTGATACCTACAATCAAAACTTAATTAAATAATATTGTTTAACATTTATTGAATAAGATGATGAATAGCAATAATATATCCAAACCAAATATCAATGATAATGATAAATGATTATTATCAATAATATACGTAAATAGCACATTTATAATACATTGTATATTTAAATAAAATATGCAAAAACATGAGCTTAACATTTTTAATATTTTCTGTTTGCTTGTTGTGTTATTAGAAGGGGAAAATTAAAAGTTTTAATTATTTTATTACTTGCAACTATTATAAACAATTTAAATACTTTATATTTTAGATGATGGGTAAGGAATAATATATTATAGTTCTAGAATAGTTACTTCTTTAGTTATTTGGTACTTATTACATAATATTTATGGAGGTTGTAGTGTAGTAAGCAAGTTACTACGTAACAATAAAACCAATTCCACAGGTGCATATTTAGCATAATATACTGTAGATCGGCATAAATCGGATATTAAAAACGGAAATAGGATTTCCTCCTGTTTAACATAAGGGGACAAGCCTACTGAATGACTCAGGCGGAAGGGTTCAAAAATAGGCGGACGTAATATTTTACAGAAGCACTGAACACGACGATATTCAAACTGATCTAGGATTTTTATGGTAAATAGACGGCAAGGACCGATCTAAGATTTTTTGTAATAGACAGCAGGGACTGATCTTAAGTATTTTATGGTAATAGACAGCAGGGACTTATCTAGGAATTGTATAGTATTTTGTTATAGACAGCAGGGACTGATCTAATGAATTCAACTTTAAAATAATTATTGAGAATAAATAAATAGGTAGACAGCGATAGGCTGATCTAGGAAATTGATGCACGCGCATAGCATTTTGAATATTATATGAAAATAATTGATTAAAGTGAAATATTGAATTTTTAAGTTGAAATATAGAATGATAGATAATTGTTGAAAGAAATAAGTTGATATATGATGGATAATTGTTGAAAGAAATTAATTGATATATATTGAAAAAAAATAGATTTTGAATTAAAAGGCAGTAGATGACCTTATGAAATAATAGTAATTGACGTCAAATTTTGAAAAGTTTTTGAAAAAGAATTAATTATAGAGCCCTAGGATAAGATTTAGTATAATATTAATACGAATAAGTTAATAGAATAATTGTTAATGATTAATGAAAAGCTAATTTTTTTTTGTGTTTAAAATTAAATGGTTAAAGCGCGTAAGTTAGAAAATTAAATCATTTAAGGGGCCTGGTCGCGACCGGTTTTTTTGCTCAAAAACATGCCTTACAGGAAAAACTCTCACGCCTTGTAGATTGGTCCGATTTCCGTAATTTTTTTTTGGTTAAATAGAGGAAGACGTATTGCAGGGCGCATTGGCCTTGGATTTTCAAAATTATTTTTCGAAATCTTATATTACAAGTTTGAATTTAATCCATTTTTACAACTTTTTAGTTTTTGTATTATTATTTATTTTTAGCAACGTAATCAAAAATCAAAGTCCAATGCGCCCTGTAAAAAATATTCATCTATCTAACAAAAAATCGGACCAATCTACGAGGAGTGAGAGTTTTTCCTATAAACTGTGTTTTGACCGATATAATACACCCTATCAACCCCCCCCCCCTAAATAGGTATTGGGTAGTAGATTAGTGGAAAAGTCTTATAATTGAGGTGGCAACTAAAATATAAAATTTAATTTTCAAATTTTATAGAATTGCGGAAAATTTGAAAAATCGCGACCAGGCCCCTTAAAGAAATAAATTAGTAATAAGAAAAATAAGGGATAGGAAGTCGAATATTATTAGAGGGATTTACGGAGTAATTAACCGGAGATTGTTTTAATAATATTCGAACGCGGTACAAGCGCGTACTCATGAAACATCGCGGAACAGGGCGAGCGGAACGGGTGAGGAAATAAACCGTAACGAAATTTAACACGCGTAGCATAGGCGATTGAACGCTTTACGTGTTATTTGATAGGTACCTACTCATCCATTTACGACGTACGACGCGCGTTTACGCTATTTATTTTTATGAATAATTATATGTGCATGTTGTTTATTTTGTAAGTAATAGTATATACGTATTGGTAATTTTGTGGATAATAATATATACGTATTATTCATTTTGGTGATGGTTGGTACGTGTTGATTGTTTTATAAATAAGAATAGTATATACGTCATGTAGAATAAATACTATTGGTAATTAAATACGCGGATAGAATATTAATGGAATAAATAAAATAATAAAATACGATTATAGTATAATTATTATATAGATGTGAATAAGTAAATTAATAAATATAATTTATATAAATTATATGTACCTGATGTTTAGTTATATATTATATGACAGAATCTGATAGTTCAGATATTGAAACTAGTTCTACGGACAGTTCAGTAAAACTTAAAAAATATAAAACTAAGAAAGAATTACGGGCGGCAATATTAAAAGACGCCATAAAGGAAGAATTTATAGAACAAACTAGGAAACAGATAGGTAACTCCAAAAGAGCTGTTAGGGAAAATTTTGTAAGAACACTTAGTTTAACACAAGAGATAGGTATCACGCCACGAAAAAGTGAACAATTCGTAGGTCGTTCAGGTACTAGGTCAGACTCCACGTGAAATTAGAAACAGTAGTTAGGAAAAACGCGAAAAATAAAATGGATCTTATAATAATCTGTATTTTGTCAATAATATTTAATAAATGTAACCAGAAATATATGGTGGAATGTACCATATAATTACAATAATGAAACTAAATATTTGTAACAAACATATTATGTAAACATGTAATAATTGAATGTAATGTAATAATTGATGTATGTAAACTTGTAGCCATAGTAAAGTGCTTGAACCAATGGAGGGATAATTGAGTTAATTTTTCTCGTTTTTGACGATAAAAATCAATTTTTAAAGGGGGAGATGTAGTAAGCAAGTTACTACGTAACAATAAAACCAATTCCACAGGTGCATATTTAGCATAATATACTGTAGATCGGCATAAATCGGATATTAAAAACGGAAATAGGATTTCCTCCTGTTTAACATAAGGGGACAAGCCTACTGAATGACTCAGGCGGAAGGGTTCAAAAATAGGCGGACGTAATATTTTACAGAAGCACTGAACACGAGGATATTCAAATATAAAAGAGTAAAATGATTATTTTAATGAAACAGACCATAGATTAATTATCAGCATATTTTAGTAAAACGCAGAATATATTGGGAAATTGTGAATGCGTGGGCTGGAACGATGACCACACAAATTACATCCGTGAGAACCGAGATACAGTATCTGTAGGCAAGGGGTACGGGGAACCTCATATATAAGGGAGCCCGAATCGGCCTGTATTCAGACATGTACGACCATCCATTAGAGCAAGCACTTACACGCCATTCTGTATAACATTATTTGGACTATGTCATAATTATTGAAGTACTAATAATAAATTCACGATATACAACAACTGTCCACTTTATTTAATCAACTACCACGACGACATCATCAGAAGAAGTGTCTGCCACCTGCATCATTAATATTCTAGTAGCCACTTGTCTTACTATTATACTACAATAGTAGTCACCTGGCCTACAAGAACATAACAGTAGGTACATATACGATTATACGAAAGTAGGTAACTTCAAAATATTTGAGTATACTAGGTATCTTAAATTGTGGTTTATGATACTGATTAGTAATCACTTGATTACAGATATGAAAGAATAATAAAATTTAATTATTAAAAAAACTCATTCTAGAAATAATAATTTGAAATGTAGGCAACTTTGAAAATGTTTGACTTACAAAATAATTTAACCTATCCTATACACATTTGGTTAATATTTATAATTCATGATTAACACTCAAGGTAATTTAATAAATATTATACTGAATGTTTAGGTATCTTAAGTGAAATAAACAATTCAACATACAATAAAAAATGTTAATAAGTTCAGATGATTTTAAAAGTAGAATGTGTAGGTATATAGTTTGTATACAAAACTATAATCTATATATTTATTTTGTAATGTTTAATTTTCAACTTATTACCTACTCCATATATTGGTTTGTTCTCTATACTCTATACATTTATTGTGAGCAATCAACATCCGTATTATTGTAATTTATTTTGGTTTTATATGTAACTGGGTTGTTTAACCTGTTTATGAGGATGTCACATCCGCAAGTGTTGCCTCCGTCTTACAAATGTACAACATACCAAAAACTGTTTTGCAAGGGACAACTTTTCTCACACCATATTTGTTGTAGAACTACCAAATTTTCACAACACGTAAAGAAGAACTTTATCTGTGCAACAGAGTGCTTTTTTTAATATCACTATCTAATCATTTTTTATAATCAAAATAAAAAAAAAAAATGTTTAGAAGCAAATAACCTTTATTGTATTTATGTTATCTAAAATATTGGCACGCTGTTGCATAGATAATTTTTCACCCTATATGTTCAAAAATTTTGGAGCCACTACTACAAACACAGGAAGATAAAAGTTGTCTCGTGCAAAACAGTTTTAGCTATGTTGTACTTCTGTAAGACGGAGACAACACATACGGGTGTGACATCCTCTTAATAAACAATAAATAAATATATTTATTTTATTTAAAACAATTTAAAGAATATCAAAAATATATTTATTTGAGTAATTCACATATTAATGTTCTCAGAATTTACCCATATTTACATGCTTGTTCTAGAAGATTATTGTGTATTATTGACTATTGTTTTCATTTAATATTTCAGAATATTTTCTAATAATTACAGGTACATAATGTATATATTTTTTACTCTTAATTTTATTACATAATGGAATATACAAAAAATTAATGATTATATCTAAACAAACACAATTAATATTCACCATGCATGGTCACTCCCTTTTTTTATTTAATTATGCATTTACTCAAATAAATTCTGATCCATGATATTTTTAAGGATTCTTAAAAACCATATTCTTTTCAAATAAATTAATGTAGTTTCATATAAAAATTAATGTTGATGCTGCTAAATCAAAATTTGTACAAGTAGATTTTAAGTTATTTTATTAAATGTGTGTACTAAGGATTATAGCATAATATAATAAAGGATCAACTAATATGGCGCATCTGGTGATTTAAAAATTATAATAATTATTATAAATACCAAGTGTTAGGAAAAGATAACCAAAAAGTCATCTGGATAAGCTAACAGATAATTCATTCAACATTTATCTAGAAAAGATAAAATATAACATAATTTTTTTTTGTCTAGATGAAAAAATAGATAATTTAAATGTACCTAATTAAAATTATTAACAATTTAATGTAATTTATTAGTTATTACTAATTAGTTAATATTTAATTAATAAATCCTTAATATAATTTCCCAACTAAAATAAAACAAAATTTTAATTTTTAATACAACTTGAATAAACATAAAACTGACAACATTTCAGTAAACATTTCTTTTTTAACTAACAATATTGGATTAATCACTTCCTGGTTCTCGTAAACTATTGGCTATTTTAGTATTTAAAAATGTCTTATTATTAAAGAAATAATTTTATCTCGATAAAATTGTCTAGATAATTCACAACACTGTAAATACATTAACATATTGTAATAATTTAAATAACTATACGCACATCACAAGAAATAAATTTAATAATACATACATTTTATGTTGTAGGTAAGCCCTTTAATCTTTATTAAATACTATTATCCTTAGTTAAACATAAAATGTAATAAGTCAGAAATCTCTCATTTTAATTTCAATTCATAATTAAATGATGACACATATTATAACTTTTATAAAATATTTAATGTGATAGAAAAATTCTTAAATGGTATAACAGAATCTATTTGAAAATATTAATTTTAAATACACTTAAAATGTATTTATCTGTTTGAATAAGTTAATTATTATGACATAAAAATTAGAGTTGGTTTATTATTGGTAAGCTTGGTAAATACTAAATGGATTAACTCTGTATTTACATAATAATATTTGATAATTGTATTAGCTACCCGATTTTATGACAACATCTTTCAGTGCCCATGTGGCTCTAAGGCAAACTTAAATGTTTGTTAGAACCAAATTCATGATAAATTTTTAAATGAATCAAACTAAAAATTTAACAATATATTATAGGCCTTAAATTTTTTTCTATTTAGAATTTAAGTAAGTCATATAAAAAAAAAACTCCCACTATGTTATGGAAATTGGATTCTTACTCAGCAAAAATTAGTCAGTGAACCATTTGTTTTCTCTCTTTAAACTACGGGCAATATGCAAATATGAGTACAGTAGAACCAATTTTGTAATGTTAGCTTTAATATAAGAATGGTATGACATAATATTATAATAAAACTTAAAAGCAAAAATATTTTTTAAGGAACCTTATAGGGAAGCACTTATTTGTATTTTATTTTTGAAACAAGTTATGGATATTTTAAGATTGTAACATAATATAATTATTTATTTATTCATTTATTATGACTTGACGGACTGAGTCCTTTTGATAATAATATAAGTTCATGCACACAATAAGATATACAATGTGTCTCGTGAACAGGTGGGTTTGTTAGTTAACGACACATTAAAATAGATTTGAAATAAAAACCTATCAACATTATTCTCACCTTTAAGTTTCATAATTCGCTCCAATATTGTATGGTTTCATCTGAGTCGATAGAATTATCTCCAAGAAAGTCAACGTCTGAAAAATTTTCAATACATTGGCTCCACTACCTAGTTCCTTGCACGTGGTACTTGCATATATTTCAGTTACCATAATAAGTATAATCCATTGTATGAGCTAAAAACAATAAACTATTAAGTAACTTTTAGTTTTGGCAAACATTTAAATTGGATACTTGTGTGATATATTTACACATGTGTGTGTGAATTTGACATTATTTTCTGGGCGAATTAAAATAATTATCAACTGTATGGCCTCCAAATCCTTTATTCCTCTGTTAATTTTCTTCTAACTCTTCGTCGGAGAAACAAAATTTTCTGAAAATGTCAAGTTGTAAAAAAAAATAAATAAATAAGTACCAAATTTATGAATTATGTATAATAATGAATGATTTTACCTCTTAGATGCGATTTACTAGTCGTGCTCAGGGGAGTACCAATGTTGCTGTAAAGTACTAACATTTATTTTACTTCTCTATCCCAGACAAGTGGTTTGGATTATGTTTTGAGACAGCCTCTGCCCATATTTACTAATTTACTGAGCATTGTTTACAATCACTAATAATTGAGAAATTATTACCGCAGATTCTATGCCAGGTAGAAGTCGAGATAATTAGAACATTTGTAGCCATTATTTCCTTTTATTGCATTGATTTCTTGGAAATCTACCTATATTTGTAAACAAATTAGCAAATTAGACTGACTCCACAGTATTAAGAAATATAATCAGTACAACTAGAAAATAATACTTACAATTGAAAATTAACGTAATGTGGCGAGGCGATACATTGGATGTTTTACTAAAAAGAATACACTTATCCATGGTGATTTTGTACCAACATTTATGAATAGTACTCTGTACCTACGACTGTAGTTCTGTAGTCTGTATTTTTGTTCGAATTTCAAATAATCGAGACTCGCGAGTGATTCAAATTTTAAGTCTACATCGAAAAAATAATAATATTATTATGTTGTTATTTATTTGATAACAATTATTACTATCATAGTTCGTGGTACATAGTGATAAGACAGAATCGCGGGCATTAAAATATTACATTTTACCGAAGTCCGAAATTTCGTGAACGATGCAGCTCCACGAATCACGATTTAAGACGTAACACGGGCATTTTACTGTCTCCGTCTTATATAGCAAATTTACGATCAGCAGATCACATTAAGAGTCGTCAGTTCAAAAGTTATAGTGAATCGAGTGTATTGAAACAATGGCAAATTTACGTTCTGCGTAATAAAATTTATTATTAGGTCTGTGTACACGATACGTAGCAGGGTACTGGAACCTTGATGATTTTGACGGTTCCGGTTCCGGTTCGGTTCTTACAAAAACTAAAATTTCGGTTTCGGTTTCTTTTCGGTTTTTAGGAAACTAAAATTTCGGTTACGGTTTCTTTTCGGTTTTTAAAAAAAACTAGAATTTCGGTTTCGGTTTCTTTTCGGTTTTGAAAAAAATCGAAATTTCGGTTTCGGTTTTTAAATAACAAAAATGTAGGTTCGTTTCTTTTCGGTTCTTAAAAAATGAAAACTGAAATGAAATTCCTGTTTAGGTTTTATACTTGAAAGTTAACACTCATGTAAGAAATATTTGATAAGTTTCGTTGGCGTCAATACTAATTTTTCTATCAGATATTTCTACCGCGAGGCTTCCTGTACGTCAGATAACGATAGTATTAATAGTAATAATATACACAATCATAAAATGCCTAGTTATTTATAAATATTAACCATATATATTGAGAATTGCTTGGTATTGTGGTAACTGGAACCCCTATAGGTACCTACATATAATAATATGCAGTAAATAATGACTTATTTTTATTGGGAATTTCTCATTTCTATTACATTATCAGTTGTTACGTACAAAATACAAATATTGAATGATTGTTTTTGTATAATTATCCTCTTAATAATAATAATATATTTACGTATTTGTTTAGTTCATATTATCTACGATGTACCAATGACAATTGACAGATATATTAAATAAAATTAATGACATAACAAAACCGAAATTAACTGTAAAACCCTTAAAACAAAGTATGGGTTGCGGTTAAGTTGCGGTTGTGAAATATAAATAAGGGTCCGGTAAGGTTCCGTTTTAAATAATTTAATTAGTGTTCCGTGAGGTTCGTTTTTTAAAATAATTTGAATTAGGGTTCGGTGAGGTTTCGGTTCCCAATATTGAAAGGGTTCCTGTTCCAAAACCTGGTTCTTTTCGGTACGGTTCCAGTCCCTGATACGTAGTCGAAATAATGCTTCGCTTTCATTATTTCGGTGTCAAAGTGAATCTATAGGTGCATAGGGATGTCGAAGTGAACAGTAGGTACCTACCTAGTCACCAAAAGCGCCGGGAAAAACAAAAAAAAATATAGGAAACGTGAATTTTTACGTAAAATCGATTTCGGTATTTCGTGTAAGTGGTGTAACTCTAAAATAAATTACTGTAAATACATGCAATTTTCACTGATTGTCTATATTGGAAATTGGAATCATAAACCATAACATTTTCAAAATATTTAGATTCATGTCGAGGAATTCGTTATATGCATACTAAATATTCGTTTTTTCTTAATTTTCTAAAAAATGTTCGCTCGGTCCTATAACTTGAGAATGTAATACTACTACAACGTTCCTCGCAACTCGTTGTTGGTGGAAATTAAAAAAAAAGTCCACCGTAAATTCACAATAGTTTTACATGAGCGTCTGAAGTTAGAATTTTGACAAAATTCGTAAAAATCACGAACATTTGAAACTATTTTTTCATACAAACGTGTATTTTTATTCGAAAATTGAATATGTATATACGATTTCAGTGGTTCGACCCTTGACTCAAATAAAAATCTTCAGAGAAAAAATTAAGTTAAAGAGTTGAAATTAATTAGTTTTAAGTCCATAGACATGAAAAACAAAATGTTTTAATTGTTTTCTATGGCTACAGTTATACTTATCACTTATATTATGAATTATTTTATTCGTACTTAGTAATAATTTCTTATTTAGTATGTACAAATAACTGCTGCAGGTATAACAATAATTTACAACACACTACTATATTAGTCATATATTTCTAAATTTTAAAATACATATTATAAACTATCAACACGACGAATACGAAAAGTATGACGGTATAGTTTATAATGGTTTTAAATAGGTACCTACTTTTCTCTTTTCCTATAAAATTTAAAAATAAAGTTTTCTTAAATTAGTCATTGACAAAATGATTTAATTCACAAACATAAGAGGACGCCACACCCGCATGTGTTGTCTCCGTCTTACAAACGCGTAACATAGCAAATTACGTCCACGGAAAACAAACGAATCGGCATCAAAAAGTGGTTTTAGAGTAAAAATACCTATAATAAAACTTAAAGAGAACAATATTTCGGAGGGAACCTCATCGGGGTTTTGTATTAATCTAAATACACAGCTAGATATTGAAGGCACAAAAACTCTTTTTTTAATTTTTTTAAATAACCACAACTTTTTTAATAGTTAATATTTTTAAAAACGCCGATGAGGTTCCCTCCAAAATATTGTTCTCTTTAAGTTTTATTATAGGTATTTTTACTCTAAAACCACTTTTTGATGCCGATTCGTTTGTTTTCCGTGGACGTAATTTGCTATGTTACGCGTTTGTAAGACGGAGACAACACATGCGGGTGTGGCGTCCTCATAAGTCCACAGTGTGTAGGTACCTATACTTTTCTTTTGGTTAAATAAAGTAACTAAAATTACTTTCTGATGGTTGGGGGGGGGGGGGAAGTAGGTAAAATAAGTACACAAATTAAACGAAATAGGTACCTATCAGAATACACCTAACTTAAAAGTGTTCATCAGTTATGTCCATTGTTGATAGTTGAAGAATTTTAATAACAGCCACTGAAGCTTTTTGGTAATTGCATACTCTTTATTCAAAGAAGTTTGTCTTTCCTCGTTGCAAATGGGAACGGGCTTGACTACCTGTAAACCAATAATTTACATATTTATAATCAATTTGATAATTAATATTACTATGATCATTTTTTATCAATTTTTACTATAAGCATAAGCTAAACATACAATTGAACATTTAATACATTTTTAACTACAAAATAAATTGCAGGTTGTAGATGAATTTTGTCCAAGTGTGAGCTTTAAATGCTCATGAAAAATTGTGGCTATGTATCCCTTACATTTGTGAACAGATATTATAGAAACTATTATAATAGGATGCCCGTATTACATTTTCAAACTCTTTGGCATAGCAATAAAATTTATATTGTCAATAATTTTGAAAACAAAACAAATCGAAAAAATTTAAATGTATTATCATCATAACTAGGTGAAAAAGAGTAAAATTGTTTTAAAAATTGTATGGTGTATAGAAAATGCTAATAGGAACATTCGGCAGACAAATCATGGGATTATTTTATTTTTTTTTTGTTACACA
Source organism: Macrosiphum euphorbiae (assembly GCA_949089665.1). NCBI lineage: Eukaryota > Metazoa > Arthropoda > Insecta > Hemiptera > Aphididae > Macrosiphum > Macrosiphum euphorbiae. Next base: position 75,853,736 of record CARXXK010000003.1, read on the forward strand.
TAAAACAAAATTAATTTTTCCTTAATTATCTTTTTGTTTTTCCCGATTTATTTGAAAACAACTGGGAACATTCAATCAGTACCTGTTTAACGCATCCATCTAGATGCACCTTCCCTTCGGAAGAGATACTGATTTCAAAACTAGTTATGTGTTTCTTTGCAATTTCAATATTATGTCGTGGCCCTCTGCGTTATTAAAATTGGATTCTTGTTCAGCAAAATTGTATTATCTAAAAATTAAAACTTTGTTAAAAATATTTTGAAAATAATGTGAGTACAGTAGATCAAGTTTTGTACCTTTAGTCTTAATATATTACAGTGATATGACATAATGTTATAATCAAACTTAATGGCAAAAATATTTTTTAAAGAACCTTACGAAGAAGCACTTGTTATATTCTTTAAATAAGTCATGGATATTTGGAGATTATAACATATACCTAACATATTAATTTATTAATTTATTTTGAGTAAACGGGCTGAACCCTTTCCATAGACAAATATATGTCCACGCACACAATTTGATAATATTACACACTGTGTCCCGTGAACAGATGGGTATGTAGTTAGTTACTAGCACTGTAAAATATATTTGAAATAAAAACCTATCAACAATATTCTCACCTTTAAGTTTCATAATTCGCTCCAATATTGTATGGTTTCATCTGAGTCTATAGAATTATTTCCAAGAAAGTCAACGTTTGAAAAATTGTCAATACATTGGCCCCACTACCTAGTTCCTTGCATGTGGTACTTGCATATATTTCAGTTTTGAAAACCATAATAAGTATAATCCATTGTATGAACTAAAAACGATAAACTTAATAGTAACTTTTGGCTTTGGCAAACATTTAAAATTGGATACTTGTGTGTTGTACTTACACATGTGTGTGTGAATTTGCATTATTGAGTATCTGTGGCTTTTCTGGGCGAATTAAAATAATCATCAACTGTACCGCCTCCAAATTCTTTATTGGTCTGTTAATTTTCTTCTAACTCGTCGTTGGAGAAACATCATTTTCTGAAAATGTCAAGTTGTAAAAAAAAAATACATAAATAGGTACCAAATTCATCGATTATGTTAAATGATTTTACCTCTTAGATGCGATTTACTAATCGTGCTCAGAGTAGTACCAATGTTGCTGTAAAGTACTAACATTTATTTTACTTTTCTATCCCAGACAAGTGGTTTGGATTATGTTTTGAGACAGCCTCTGACCATATTTACTAAATTACTGGGCATTGTTTACAATCACTAATAATTGAGAAATGAATACCGCTGCAGATTCTATGCCAGGTAGAAATCGTGATAATTCGAACATTTGTAGCCATTATTTCCTTTTCTTTCATTGATTTTTTGGAAATCTACCTATATTTGTAAACAAATTAGCAAATTAGACTGACTCCACAGTATTAAGAAATATAATCAGTACAACTAGAAAATAATACTTACAATTGAAAATTAACGTAATGTGGCGAGGCGTATCATTGGATGTTTTACTAAAAAGAATACACTTATCCATGGTGATTTTGTACCAAAATTTATGAATAGTACTCTGTACCTACGACTGTAGTTCTATAGTCTGTATTTTTGTTCGAATTTCAAATAATCGAGACTCGCGAGTGATTCAAATTTTATGTCTACATCGAAAAAATAATAATATTATTATGTTGTTATTTATTTGATAACAATTATTACTATCATAGTTCGTGGTACATAGTGATAAGACAGAATCGCGGGCATTAAAATATTACATTTTACCGAAGTCCGAAATTTCGTGAACGATGCAGCTCCACGAACCACGATTTAAGACGTAACACGGGCATTTTACTGTCTCCGTCTTATATAGCAAATTTACGATCAGCAGATCACATTTAGCATCGTCAGTTCAAAAGTGGAGGGTTTTAAATTTTACCGAAGTCCGACGGCCGTCTATTATTGTCTCCGTCTTATATATCAAATTTACGCTTTGCGTAATATGTTTTCATTTTTTGTGTCTGTGTTTCACGATAAGTAGTCGAAATAATGCTTCGCTTTTCATATTTTCGGTGGAAAAGTGAATATAGTTATTAGTTGGTGTCACCAAAAAATAACGGCGGTACCTACGTTATTACGACGGTACGTTATTAATAAATTTTAGTCTGCCGACAGCTGCGACCGAATGCATTGTAAATTATAAAACACAAATATTTAAAAGGTACCTATATGTTTAGTAAATCATTCGAAATTAACATGATAATGTAACTTGTCTTTTATTTTCTAAATTTAAATAATAATCTACAAAGTTCAAATTACCGTGCGTTGAATTTCGTAAAAGTTAAAATTGCCTTACGGGCCCGAACACCGTACTATTTTTTTTTTTACTTTGGAGGGGGGACGGTACAAACTAATGTCTGAAATATTTTTTATTAAAATGTGAATTTCAATAATTTATGTCAATTATATAACGAGTTTTACTATTTCATATAAAAATTATTTTTGACATTAGTTTAGGTAATAATTAATTATAATATCACCCTGTGTTTTGCCTATATATTATTATAGTCAGTAGTTGATAGATCATAGATCATAATATACAAGTATATTATCTAAGGCACGGATACCTACTGATGTATGATAGTAATATCTTAAATCGTGTTCCAAATGAAATGTTATCAGTTTCAGTTATGGTACGATTTTTTTTGTTTTTGAATTTTTAAATTTTTTTAAACTTATTAAAATATGTGGTCGCTTTTGAATCAAAAACTATAATTAATAATTTCGTTATCTATATAATATATTGAATAAACAGGTAGATTATTGTAATTTTTTTTTCTACACGAACAATGTAAGATGTAGATATCGCTATTAAAATATATATTATACCCATTTGGTATTCAAAATGTGTTCCTGAATAGTGGTATTCAAAATGTATGTATGGTAGTTGTGTGGGGGGGTGTGGGGGGCAAAGCCACCCACGGGTCTGTGTTGAGTAATATTGCGCCCACGATTTTTAAATCGTTAGATTGAGCTCCTCTACTTAATTTTTTCCAATTCGAGCACTGGTTTTACGTACATAAAACAATGGCACGTCTTCGTGGATGAGGAGGAAATACATTGGTCGACAAACTCGGCATTCACAATTAGTCCAGCGGTTTAGGAGGAGTTCAGTGACATACTTGGTATAACTTTTATACTTTAGAGTTGAATTATAAAGTTACGTACAAACAGCACGGGGTCCGCGATCTACAGCAGGTAGATTGCCTACCTGATAATATACTGCTGCGAATCAAAATTGTTATCCGAGGCAACAGAAGAGTTAAAATAAATTTTGAACACTATCATACACCGAATATTAAATAACGAAATGAATTGAACGAATTGAATAAAGTTTGAGTCATATAGATGTTGGGTACATATAGAGGTACATTTAACGGGAAACGAAGTGCACGAGATCAACTAGACGCTAGTATAAACATAAGTCTTTGCTTAAAAAAAAATTTTAAATACCTACCTACCTATTATTTAAAAGTAAGATTGGATTTATTATTTGTATAGGTACTGCGTAAACTAATTGATAAATGATAATGTACGTAAGTATTATATTTTTAAATTCAGTAGGTTCACACCTACGAGTGAAATCATAAATGTAATTTTTATATCTAGGCAAAATTCATAAAATGACGAAAATTGGCAAATTATTTCGAATTATAAATTCATAAAAAATGTACTTTTTATATCTAAGCTTTGAAAATTGAATAAAATATTCTCCATAAATTCAAAATATACTCCATATATTTTTAAAAAAATAGTTGACCGGAAAATCGAATTAATATCTTTGATTAGATTTTGGATATTTACCCGTAATCTAACAAATTCTCATACAACGATTTTCTAATTATTCTGTCATTCAAAAACTAATATTACTCATAGGACATATTATATACTTATCTCTTAAAAAAAATGTAATATAATGAATTCCAAATTAATCATATCACAATATCCATTAGGTACTTATAACGCGTTATACACCAACAACAAACCCTGATACTATCATAGATATATAGTAGTATACTTTAGAAGTTTAAAGTACCCACGAATAATATTATACAATCACAACAAAATAATTAAAATAGTTATTCTAGGTTTTTTATTATGTAATTTCCTCCAAATTTGAATTTAAAATGTCTGTAAAAAATAACTGTGTTCATATATTTTTTAGATTTTTTGGTTACACTATGAACTATTTATGAGACCCTTTGTTTTAAATTTGCAATCCTTAGCTATAAAAACTGAACATTTTATAATTTATGAATTACAATGATTGATAATTTTCGAGATTTTGATAAATATTGTCTAAATTCGATCTTTAAATGCTTATAAAAAAAAATTGTGAATATGTATTTTTAATATTTTTCAACTGATATTGTAAGAATATATCAGGATCCTTGTATTAATTTTTTTCACTTTTTGGCCCAACAAATAAAACTTTAATGATATTTATAGAAAAAAAAACTAAAAAAAAATAAAAACTTAAAATGTCCGTAAACAGCTCAAAAACAGTCAAAACATTTTCAAAATTATATGGTGTATAGGAAATGCTAATATAAACATTCAGTGAATTTTTCATGTATCTACAGTTATTCGTTTTTGAATTACAACAAAATAAGGAAATCGGTACATGAGAAATCGAGTGAATATCCAATGTTGTAAAAATTTGAATTTCAAACGCTCATAAAAATTTAATTTGACTTTCCGGTAGAGATTTTTTTATTGATAAAGGTAGACAAACTTATGAGTAATCTTGTATTACATTTTCAAATCTTAGATTTAAAAAGAAAAATTTATACGAATTCTTAACTCAAAATAATTTGCTAATTTTTGTGATTTTTCCATATTTTGTCAATTTTTGAACTTTAAATGCTTATAAAAAAAAATTGTGACTTAGGACTTTTAATATTTTTCATCTGGCTTTGAAACAATATATGTACTAGGTGCCTTCTATTAAATTTCCAAGCTTTCGAAACCAACAAATAAAACTTTATTGATATTTTTAGAATAAGAACTAAAAAAAAAATGGAAAATGAAAATGTCCCTAAACAGTTCAAAACAAATCATAATATTTTAAACATTTTATCATGTATAGAAAATGCAAATATAAACAACCAGTGAAAATTTCATGTACGTTCATTTGTTTTAGAGTTACACCAAAAACCAATATCGTTTTTTTGGAAAACAGTTTTTGGGTAAAAATTCTCGTTATTCCTTAGTTTTTATGTGTTTAATCCCGGCGCTTGTGAAAACTATTGGGAATTTTAAAATTTGACCTTCCGAATGCACTAACTAGATTCACTTCTCAATCGAACAAGATACTGAAGTTGAAAATCGAAACATTATTTTGACTACTATTATCGTGTACCTACACAGACACAAAAAAAAAAAAAACTCACATCATTGTAAAATCAATACATTCATCGTTCCACTCAGAATCTAAAATCAAAAATTTGCTAAACCAGAATCGTTCCCAAATATGTACTAAGAGTACATATATTACTTATTATAATGTTTTGTATTGTATAGTTATATCAAAATAAAATGTCGATCGCATTTTTGGGGGACCCTTATTCAAATTACCTCCCGGTAAAAAAATATAATCCTATCCACTACTGACCTTAAGGCTAAAGGCTTAAGCTTGATTACGACTTTATTTAACCGGGTATTGTTTTTCCAAATGGCAAAACGTATTGTTCCCAAACGGCTCTTTTAGATTCTGAGTTTAACGATGAATGTATTGATTTTACAATGATATCGTAAAGGGATTATGACATCAGCAAATAACATTACCAGGTAAAAAAATGTGATATGTAATTATTGAAACTTTGAACTTTGATTATATATTTAGGTATACTTTAACCTGACCAGGTAATAAATAATGAATCATAATTTATATTTCATTCGAATTCAAAAAAATGAAAAAGAACGTATACATTTATAGAAAAGTACGTATAATAAGTGGTAAAACGTAGCACGTAGCACTGCTATCGAACGACGAGCTCCTGGTGGCAGAATAACCGTGCGACTTTTGTCGGGCCATATTTTGTATACGGAGTTTGGTCTCCTTATCTCTAATCTTCATGGTTGAGGGGGTTTATGTTTTGCGTCCACGGTTCAAGATGGAATGGTTAAGCGACGAGGTCTGATGTTCTATCTTAAACTGCGTTTGTGTGTTACCAGAATGGCATATGATCGAAGATATTGTATTGATTACATAGATTGTACACTATACCTAACCTAGCCTATAGCATTTCTCCCATACAACTTTGAAAATATTTTGTGTTGGGTAAACTACGAGTCGAAGTAGGTGTACACGTATTAGGAAATACTTTGGAAGTACAAGAAAGTACTTGGAAGTACTCATGCGCGGAAGTACAAGGAAGTACATGGAAGTACGTGGAAGTACATGGAAGTACACGGAAGTATGATGAATTATATGGACACATAAGTAATTATATGAAAGTATATGTAATTACGAGGAAGTACGAAGAGGTATATGTGGAAAAATTTACAAAAAATATAAAACAAATTCAGAGATAAGTACACTCGATTTCTTATGTAGCGATTTCCTTATTTTGTTGTAATTCAAAAATGAATAACTGCAGTAGATACATGAAAATTTCACTGAATGTTATACTAGCAGTTCCTTTACACCATACAATTTTGAAAATATTTTGACTCTTTTTGAGCTGTTTACGGACATTTTCAGTTTCCAATTTTTTTAGTTTTTTATTCTATAAAAATCAATAAAGTCTTATCTGTTTTGCCAAAAAGTGTAAAAATGTAATACAAGGCTCCTGATATATAGTTACAATATCAGTTGAAAAACATTGAAATTACATAGGCACAATTTTCTTTTATAAGCATTTAAAGATCGAATTTCGACAAAATTTATCAAATTAAAAATTAAAAATTTAATAATTATTTTGTAGTTAAAAATGTATAAAATGTTCAACTTTTATATCTTAGGATTGTAAATTTAAAACAAGATTCCACTTAGGTAGTTAATTCTGTTACCAAAAAAAATCTAAAAAATACATAAGCACAGTTTATTTGTATAGTCATTTTAAGTTAACTTTGTACAAAATACATAAAAAAAAAACTAAAATAACTATTTTAGTTATTTTGTTGTAATTGTGTAATATTATTCGTGGGTACTTGAAACTTTTAAAGTACACTATTATATAGCTATGGAGTATGGACTATGATAGTATCAGGGTTTGTTATTGACGTATAACGCATTATAAGTACCTAATGAATATTGTGATATGATTTATTTGGAATTTATTATATGTACCTATTTTAGGTAATTCTTTTTTAATACGATAGATAAGTATATAATATGTCTTATACCTAGACTGACATACCGTCTCCGCTCAGAATCGTTTTTCTTATACAATGATATTATATCATTGAATTCAAAATTAATACTATACATTATACAGTGACCCACTTGTAACCTATTGTACAGCAGAGCACCTTTTTTTTTTTCATTCCAAAATGAATACTTTAATTTTAATTAATATTTTAAGTTGTCATACTGTTCTATATATTTTTTATTTTATTTCACCCTTTATGTTCTATATAATTGATAAGTTATGTACCAATTAATTTAAATTATTACTTACCTAATTAGACCCATTTTGATCACGTCACTAGGTGTTTAATTCAATTTTTCAATTTTAATCAATAATTTAAGTTAGATAACTTATTATTTGTATTTCAACAAAAAGGTTTTTTAATCTATAAAAAAACTAACTTTTAACTTTTGTTACTATTTTCACCAAACTAACTTCTAACTAACTAAGTTAGAAATTTAGACAGTTTCAGAAACTAACTTATATTCTAACTTAGTTTTTTTATTAAAGTAACTTAACTTCAACAGTTCAACTAGTTGAAAAAAATGACTAACTTGCCCAGCTTTGGTTCTAATAAAATCATATTATGTGTAATATTATGATAATTTGTGTATTATAGACTAAAAAAACTATTATTGTTGAATCAAATAAACCAGCAATAAAGTTATACCTATTAATTGTAAACGCCTCTGCTTTACACAATACAATTTTCACTTGTTTTGAGCTGTTTATGGACATTTTAAGTTTTTTAGTTTTTTTTTATATTAATGTTAATAAAATGTATTTGTTGGGTCTAAAAGATTGAAAATGTAATTCAACTATGAACTAATACAATAATATATTGCCTAAATATCAGTTGAAAAGTATTAAAAATGCATATTATGCATAAAATGTTTTTTTATAAGCATTTGAAGTTCAATTTTTGACATAATTTATCAAATTTTAAATTTTAAAAATGATTTTGTAGTAAAAAATATATAAAATGTTTGACTTTTTAGTTAAGGATTCAAAACTTAAAGCAATTATCATTCTGCAAAGAAAAAATACCAAAACAGTTTTTTATTTATAAATATTTTATGTTCAAATTTTGAAGAAATAACATAATAATTAACCAAGATTAACAATTTTTATTATTTTGTTATATTTTTATAATATTAATTCAACTTACCGGCTATTGTTATTAGTTATTACATATTATGAATACGGTATCCATTATAAGTAATAAAAATATAAATATAATATAAAATATCCACACTGACAACCCATCATTGCACAGAATTGTTTTTCATATACAATGATATTATATCATTGAATTCAAATTTATACCATAAATTATACAGTGACCGACTTGTAACCTACAATACTATATAGCAGAGCGACATTCACTCACCCACCTTTTTAATTTTAACACCTACGTCTTGAAAAATGTGTACAAGATTCCTTATAAATTTATTTTACTGGAATTTTATATGTAAAGTAGTTTAAAATTAGTGTAGCACATATACATATAAAGTTCAAATTTTGACCACATTCAATATTCAATGTATGTTCAATTTCTCCATAAATGATTATGATAAATTTTAATAATTAAAAAAATGTTTGTCTTAGATAGTTAAATACTTGAAGCATTTCACTATTACTGATTAGAACGTTTAAGATACTAATAATTATTAATCGTTAACATAAAATGTTTCCTTGGACTTAATTTTACTACTTTATTTTAGTATAGATAACCTAATGTACGGCTATTGTACAAACCACCGATTGTTGTCGTAAGCCGTTTACGTATAACAGTAAAACATGGATATTTATTATATACTGGATTTAGCTAGAAAGAAAATTATGTTATAATCTACCAAATAAATTTTCAAAATTAAAACGTGAGTTGTCTTCGGGTGAAACAAACTTAAGCATTATCTATGACCGTGAAACAATGTGTATCGAGTCACTAAAATATGACTATCATAAAAATTATATTTTTATTGGGCTCAATTTACTACACATAAATTTATACCTGAAAAATACTCTGTGCAATTTACTACATAGAAATTTATAAGTGAAAAATACCCTGCCCAATTTACAATTGTTTTCCTTCGTTGTGCGCAATTTACGTTTTCCCGTGGCTGAAGCCCCCCCATATTGATGTATTATTATTACTTTTTTAAAAACTTTTTCAAGTTTCAACTAGTAAGCATGATGTAAATTCATATACTTCTTACCAGAATGAATTCATATTTGTATACCAATTTTTCTAAAATAATCAATAATTTTTTGGTAAAAGTATGAAGTAGGTACTATTGTATATTTGTATGAAAGACCTTGTATTAAATTTTCAAACTTTAGCTATACAAAATAAATAAATATTTTATACATTTTGAACTTTATAAATTAATAGTGGTTTTGTCAAAATTTGAACTTTAAATGCTTATAAAGAATAATCTTCCAATATGTATCATTACTATTTGTAAACAGCTATACTAAAAACTTATGATGAATCTATTGTATTACATTTTTAAGATTTTTGACCAAACAAATAATTATTTATTGATATTTTTTGAAAAAAAAACTAAAATTAATCAAATACAATCCAAGTGAAGACCGTCTAATCAGGGTTACCAAACAATTTTATTAAATTTTCATTTATTTTTGTTTTTCCTAATTATTTAAAAAAATATTGAGAATATTCAATTTCGACCTCCAAAAGTATGAACTAGATCCAATTTACATCTAATAACATCCATTGAAGTTTATGCTCAGAGCATTTTTTCTACTAGAGAAGTTGAAGTTGTACAAACATTTTCAAATTCCTCACCCAAAATGTCTGCAGTTATTAAACTGGACAAAATAAAAATAAGATTGTAATTAATTTGAAAGCCCCCCCCCCTCCATTGAAAAATCCTGAGTACTCCACTGAATACAAATATTTATAATCAATGGAGCTACTGAAGTATCGCTACAATTAACGCGCTACTTCTGACCACTGGAATTATTCTATAAATGTATACAGTTTTATGCAGTCATAAAATATAATATATAATTAGTTATGTTATAATTTCATACCTACTTCTTTCTTTATCAGAAAACTTGTTTATTACCATATATATATATATATATATATTTTTTTTTTACATATAGGTAAACAATTTTGTAATTTTGTAATGTTGTATATAATATTTTGTATGTGTTTTTTTATATTCATTACCTATCTATTTTGTAAGAGAACTCTTTGAACGTTTGATATATATAGTAGAGTAAATACATATAGATTTTTTTTAATTTTAGATTCTGAGCGGAGCGATGAATGTATTGGTTTTACAATGATGTATGTTTTTATATTTTTATTTATATTTTTTTTTATTTATATTTTTGTGTCTGTCATCACGTTTTAGGACAGTAAAAGTGCTTGGATTTTCTTCATCAGTAGCTTTTCTGATAGGAAAGTGAATCTAGTTGGTACTTTGGGGGGGTCAAAAGTATAAATTTCCCAGTAGTTTTCACAAGCGCCGGGAAAAACAACATAAAAATTAAGGAAAAACGGGAATTTTTACGCAAAATTGGTTTTCCAAAAAATCGATTTTGGTTATTGGTGTAACTCTAAAACAAATGAACGTATATACATGAAATTTTCACTGGTTGTTTATATTTGCATTTTCTATACACGATAACATTTTCAAAATATTTTGATTTATTTTGTACTGTTTAGGGACATTTTCATTTTCCATTTTTTTTTAGTTTTTTTTCTAAAAATATCAATAAAATTTTATTTATTGGTTGCGAAAGCTTGAAAATTTAATAGAAGGCTCCTAATATGTTGTTTCAAAGGCAGATGAAAAATATTAAAAATCCTTAGTCACAATTTTTTTTTATAAGCGTTTAAAGTTCAAAAATTGACAAAATATGGAAAAATCACGAAAATTAGCAAATTATTTTGAGTTAAGAATTCGTAAAAATTTTTCTTTTTAAATCTAAGATTTGAAAATGAAACACAAGATTCCTTATAAGATTATCTACCTTTATCAATAAAAAAATCTCTACTGGACAGTCAAATTAAATTTTTATGAGCGTTTGAAATTCAAATTTTTACAACATTGGATTTTCACTCGATTTCTCATGTAGCGATTTCCTTATTTTGTTGTAATTCAAAAACGAATAACTGTAGATACATGAAAATTTCACTGAATGTTTATATTAGCATTTCCTATACACCATACAATTTTGAAAATATTTTGACTCTTTTTGAGCTGTTTATGGACATTTACAGCTTTCAATTTTTTTTAGTTTTTTTTTTCTATAAATATCAATAAAGTTTTATCTGTTGGGCCAAAAAGTGTAAAAATTTAATACAAGGCTCCTGATATATTGTTACAATAGCAGTTGAAAAATATTAAAAATACATAGGCACGATTTTTTTTTATAAGCATTTAAAGTTGGAATTTTGACAAAATTTATCAAAATCTCGAAAATTATCAATCGTTTAAATTAAAAAATTATAAAATGTTCAGTTTTTATAACTAAGAGTTGAAAATTTAAAACAAAGATTCTCTTAAATAATTCATACTGTAACCAAAAAATCTAAACAATTTATAAACACACTTATTTTTTACAGACATTTTAATTTCAAATTTAGACAAAATTTCATATTTAATCCAAGAATTACGATTTTATTTATTTTGTTGTGATTGAATAATATTATTCGTGGGTACTTGAAACTTCTAAAGTGTACTATTATATATCTATGATAGTATCACGGTTTTTGTTGATGTATAACGCGTTATAAGTATCTAATGGATATTGTGATATGATTAGTTTGGAATTTATTATAGGTACCTATTATAGGTCAATTTTTTGTTTAATACCATAGATATGTATATAATATGTCTTATACATAGACTGACATACCGACACCGCTCAGAATCGTTTTTCTTATACAATGATATTATATCATTGAATTCAAATTTAATACCATCCATTATACAGTGACCCACTTGTAACCTACTGTACAGCAGAGCGACACCCACTTGCCCACCTTTTTTTGTATTTGAAGTTCAAATTTTGACTACATTAGATATTCAATGTAGGTAACAATAACAATTTCTCCACAAATGATTTTGATAAATTGTAATAAACCAAACATTTTTTATCGTAGATGATAAATACTTGAAACATTCCACTATTGGGTACTGTTTATGATATTAATCAATAATCAGTAATGACCAGGGCTTGGGACTTAAAGCATTTGCTTATTTTTTTAGATTGACTTAAAATGTAGCAGAGTACTATAGAAGTGTATGTCATGTTACAACACATTCAATTATGAAATTTGAGAGTGCTTTTTTTGCTTTTTTCAGTGATTTTTCAAAAAAATGCTTATTTCAAGTTTTTATGATAATTATTGCTTTTTTGACCAGTTTTCATACTTTTTTTTGGTTTTCTACTGCAAAGTTGTTTTTGATAGAATTAAAATTAAAAATAATTTAAATAAAAAAATTTATTAAAATTTATTAAAAAAATTTTTTTTTCAACTATTTGTAAATATTGTTTACATTTTATTTTTCAGAAAATCCCTTGGAAAATCCATAAAATCCTCTGTCCTGAAAATGAAGTTTAATTTTTTTTATAATATAAAGATAAATTTTTTTTTTTAATAAATATTTTTGCTTAAATTTAAGTTTTTTAAATGCTTATTTGAGTGCTTATAATGATGTTTTTAAGTGCTTATTTAAGCGCTTATTTTAATGATTTTAAGTGCTTTAAGTCCCGAACCCTGGTAATGACATTTTAATTTTTCTTCGATCTTTATTTTGTATAACCCTGTAGAATAGGCAACCTAATGTACGTCTTTCTACGAACCACCGAGTGTTGACGGTTTAAGTTTTAAAATTACGTCAATAATTGCCTCAGTCAATTGTCATCGATGGATCACAGTTAAATAACCATTTTCTATGCACAATGATATTATAAAAATATTTAGACAATTTTAATCTACCTACCTAATACATGATATTAATTTGTATTTTAATGTTCGTGCCCAAAATAAATAAATAAAATAAACCTCGATATTAATCCAATATAATTAAACCTATCTATTATTATTATTATTATTATTATTATTATAACTTAAAAATAAGTTTAGGTACTCAACAAGTGTTTAGCAAGGTCAATGACAAATTATTAGTTCATGTTGATTAGGTACTCTGATATCGAACAACCTATATAATTTATAGTTGCACTATTTAATATTAAATATGTTAATATTTTGGTTGGTTTCACTTATTAGATTATTTTCATTGATCTATTAAACCTTTTTAAAATACTATTTGTATCTTTATAATAATCTACTTCTGATAATATTAAAATATATTATCAACTATGTTATGACTGATACTCGTTACACAATACGACGTATTCATGATCATAATATTAACAATATGATCCAAAACGATAAAATCAATTTAAAATCAATTATATCATTTCCATTTAATTAAAAAATCATGAATCTGTATAATAAACAAAGAATTACCTAGGTACAGATAAAAAATTACACCAAATAGTTAAGTTTATCGGAAATAACTGATTTATTTTACGGTTTCAATAATCATATGAAATATGAATTACATAATATTATTGTAGGCACTGTTTGAGCTATGAAATTTTTGAGTTTTACAATGTTTACCTATGGACTGGACGAATTAACAGTTCTGAAACAAACAAAAAAAAATGTTAATCAAAATGTATAGTTTAATGATAAAAGTAATTAGGTATTATCATCAATTACATCATATTTTAATAAAGTAAACAATACTATGAGAACATAATACTGCTACCAGCTGCCTACCTATGACGCACAGTTTAAAACTTAAATTGTATAAATATTAAAGTTTTTAAAAATATAGACTCATGTAGGTATATGAGCATACTTAAAATTAAAAAATCGTGATGTTTAGTAAATGGCTGTGTTCAGCCCATATTGATGGACAATATTATGTTCGATATAATGACAATAAGTACCTTTATGTAAAATCTGGTATACCCACATAGATATTATGTTAAATCCCAGAGGAAATACTTCATAACAATTGATTATTTTTTATATTTATTTGTACGACATAATTGATAATTAATATAAACACTATAATGTATTATTTTATTTTATATTACATGTTTCATCTTAATAATTTTAGATTCTGAGTGGAAAGATGAATGTATTGATTTTACAATGATGTGTGTTTTTTTTTTATTTAATTTTTTTTTGTGTCTGTCATCTCCTTTTAGGACAGTAATAGTAAAAGTGCTTATATTTTTTTTCAACAGTATCTTTTCTGATAGGAAAGTGAATCTAGTTGGTACTTTGGGGGGTCAAAAGTATAATTTTTTTAGTAGTTTTCAGAAGCGCCTTGAAAAACAAAAGAAAAATTAAAATAAAACTGGAATTTTTACACAAAATTTGTTTTCGAAAAAAACAATTTTGGTTTTTGGTGCAACTCTTAAACAAATGACCGTAAATACATGCAATTTTCACTGGTTGTTTATATTTGCATTTTCTATACACGATAACATTTTCAAAATATTTTGATTTATTTTACTGTTTAGGGACATTCTCATTTTTCATTTTTTTTTAGTTTTTTTTCTAGAAATATCAATAAAACTTTATTTGTTGGTTAAAAAAGCTTGAAAATTTAATAGAAGGCTCCTACTATATTGTTACAATGGCATTTGAAAAATATTAAAATCCTTAGTAACATTTTTTTTTTATAAGCATTTAAAGTTCAAAAATTGAGAAAATATGAAAAATTCACGAAAATATCAAATTATTTTGAGTTAAGAATTCGTAAACATTTTTCTTTTTAAATCTAGGATTTTAAAATGTAATAAAAGGTTAATTTTAAGATTAAGTACCTTTATCAAAAAAAAAAATGTTTATAAGAAAGTCATATTAAATTTTTATGACCGTTTGAAATTAAAATTTTTACAACATTGGGTATTCACTCGATTTCTCATGTAGCGATTTTCTTATTTTGTTGCAATTCAAAAACGAATAACTGTATATGCATGAAAATTTGACTGGAATCTCAAATTTTCGTTTTCTAAATACCATACAATTTTGAAAATATTTTGAATCTTTTTGAGCTGTTTACGGACATTTTCGGTTTCCAATTTTTTAAGTTTTTTATTCTATAAATATCAATAGTCTTATCTGTTTTGCCAAAAAGTGTAAAAATTTAATACAAGGCTCCTGATATATTGTTACAATATCAGTTGAAAAATATTAAAAATACATAGAAAAAATTTTTTTTATAAGCATTTAAAGATCGAATTTTAACAAAATTAATGAAATTTAAAATTGAATAATTATTTTGTAGTTAAAAATTTTTTAAATGTTCAACTTTTATATCTAAGGATTGAAAATTTAAAACAAGATTCTACGTAAGTAGTTAATTCTGTTACCATCATAAAATCTAAAAAATACGTAGACACAGTTTATTTTTATAGTCATTATTAGTTCAAATTTGTACGAAATTACATAATAAAAAACCTAGAATAACTACCTATTTTAGTTGTTTTGTTGTGATTGTGGGAACTTGAAACTTCTAAAGTACACTATTATATATCTTTGATAATATCAGGGTTTGTTGTTGATGTATAAAGCGTTATAAGTACCTAATGAATATTGTGATATGATTAATTTGGAATTTATTATAGGTACCTATTATAGGTCATTTTTCTTTAATACCATAGATAAGTATATGTCTTATACCTGGACTGACATACCGTCTCCGCTCAGAATCGTTTTTCTTATACAATGATAGTATATCATTGAATTCAAATTTAATACTATCCATTATACAGTGACGAACTTGTAACATACTGTACAGCAGAGCACCTTTTTTAATATATTGTTGTTAAACGATACAAATATCCATACACCAATGCTATTAATTATTACAAGACTACGTATAGAAATGAGTGAACAAAATGTTATCTTTGAAATGCCATAACATATTAACAAACACATATAAACTATAATAAGAACTCAGAATGGCACAAATAAATAATAAACAATATCATTGACGGAAGAGACTGATATATTTGAAATGTTAATATTATTATATAATTAAAAACAAATTATAAAATTATGTACTGTTTGGGCTATGGCATTTTTAAATTTGAGGTTTATGTGGACTTGAATTAACAGTTCTGGAACAAAACAAAAAAGAGTCAATTAATATAAATATACTAAAATATAAAACTATAAAATCTTGGTAGAACTAAATAATACAGTTATTATCAAATAACAACCTGAACTGCGACAAATAATTCTATTGAATTTTTAAAAGTATTTATAAAAAATTATTTGATTTTCAAATACCTGTAGTTATAACAATACTGTATTAAAATACTTCGTAATACTTAATTTAAAAAAGTTAGTTATACTATAAAAGTATTTAAATACATTTACTAAAATACATTACAACACTGGCGGCTTATTATGACTATATGTGTGCGAAAATATTTGACATCTTGTTAGTCAATTTTAGTACTATCAAGAGATAGATAAAATAGATTTTCGAGACTTTTATCAAAAGATTAATGTTTAGTAAATAGTAAATTATGATTAAAAATTATAAAAAGTAAGTTATTAATATAAAATAAATAATAATTCAATTTCATGTAATGATAAAATATTGAAGAAAATTATTTAATATCTAATTATTTAGTTATAATAAAAAAAAAATGTATATATTTTAATATGCGTGATATAAAAATGAATATTGAATATTTGATTTAGTTTACATACCTTGTGAATAATTAAATAAATATACCAGTTAACTCATGTGCACAACAATAAGATAAAATTTAAACACAATAGCTATATTGCAAATATTGCCACAGTGAAAAAAATACGATCCCGCTGTTATTCGAAATTAAAAATCCTCACAGAATTATTAACTCACCATCATTTGGCTGGTGGCTGGGGCGGCTTTGGCGATAGATTTGATTGCCTTGCCAGATTGGACTTGTCCGACGACGACGATGTTCATGGTTACTTTTTCAGCGCCCATTTTTAGTTTTTGGTTGGTTGTTTGAGGTGTAAAGAGAAAACTGCAAATAGACAAAAAAAAAATTTAAACTGAAAACATGAATAATTTCAACTAATATAAAGATCAGAGAAAACTTATATCTCATAAGTTATATATGTACTCACAGAATATTATATTTTCACAAAAATGCGTTATGCCGGAACGAAGTAATTCGTACTTTTATACTGTTTCGACTTTCGCCTATAGAGAGGAGGAAGCTATGGCGTGCTAGCGTGACCATGGTTCTTAAAATTGATTCGTGTAACCGATATCGTGCGTCGGACGACGTCAAATATCACGGTATATTTACATATTTTACTATTTTACTTTGAAAACATATGCATCGAATATTGTGAGAATGTAATATATAATTTAATCTGCTTCTAAAATATTTCACTAAATAGGGTTGACTTAAATCATAAAAATGTTTATTGAACCCTTGCCCTTTAAATAATTTTTTCAAAATCCGATTTGAATATCGATAAAAATAATTAAAAATCAAGTGATGGATTTTTTTTTTAAATTCTATTCAAATTTCAAATAGAAATGGAAAACAATTTAAACCGATAATTTACAACCAAAATAATTATAGTTTTATAATTTGTATATCCAAATCAATTTAAAAATGAAAAAAATGTATGATTTAAATTCATAATTCAACAATAGTAGATGTATCTATTGATACTCCGTAACATTGTATATAATTATAACAATGTAGCTAATACATAATAAATAACCAATATTTCGGTTTCTGAATCTCGTTTCATAGCTGTGCGTATTGACAAATGCGGAATACTCGAACGACGAAAGGTTGCTCGTAGTTAGAAACCGAAATTTAAATCGTTATAATGTATAATTTATATTTTAAATCAAAAAAATACGCTTAAAATCGAATTTAAATCATAATACAATATTAAATCAACATTGTGTTACATTAATAAGAAATAATACAATTATAATATTAATATGGTTTTTATAAATTGAAATAAAACAAAATAAATATTTATAAGTGAAATTGAAATACAAATTGAACATTTTCATTTTTATTTTAATCCCTGAATAAGCCACTATACAATAATTATGAATACCTACCACAATACCTACCTACCTACCATGAATATTAAATACTCTGGTAAGTAAATAAATAACTATTTTTACCATTATTATATTTTCCATGTCATAAGAAAACTGAGTGTATTATTCTTTAATGTATTATAAAATACCGAGTTATTAAGCAGTAGTTGCAAAAATGGAAACTCAAAAATTATTTATAAAAAAAATTTAAAAAGATAAAAAATATAAAATAAAATAATGAATTGGGTATCATGTTAATATTAATCCCACCAAAATCATATATGTAAAATGAGAGCCAAGTTCAATACTATAATATATGCCTTGGTTGTTGACTTCAACGACAAAAGAAGTGAGATCTAAATGGGTGCCAAGTTAGGATAATATATTGAAGCCTAAGGTGTGACTTGGCTACTTTTCATATACGAATTATTATTATAAGTACTTACTAAAACAGTAATGGAAGAGTGAAGATGATTTTCCGAAGAATAAAATAAGAACTCAAAGCTTTAGAACTTGCAAATGCTATAATATATAATTCGTAGCCAAGTCAGACCTTAGGCTTCAATATATTATCCTAACTTGGCACCCATTTAGATCTCACTTCTTTTGTCGTTGAAGTCAACAACCAAGGCATATATTATAGTATTGAACTTGGCTCTCATTTTACATATATGTTTTTGGTGGGATATCATTACTTTTTGTATGTAAATTATTATAACCTAACCTAACCTAGCCATGACGTATTCTATAAATAAAGTTTATTACTATATAATATAATTCAGTTACTAATATTAATAATAATATTTATTATAAAATATTTTCCGTTGTATATACAGAGTATAAAATATATGTAAAATTAATATACAATTATTTTAACTCTTTTTGAGTATATTTTTAATTATCAAAATTTTATTGACTGTAGTTTCTACTGTTGGGTGGGTAATTCATAATTTGTAAGAATAATTATTTAATTATTTTAATTGTAATATTTAAAATAATAATATTAATTACATAGGTACATAGATAGAAAAAAAAGTATGTTGCTGCGCGCGGGTCGACAATATCGACACATATTCGGCTAGTCGTATTTTTGGAGCGGCGATACGGGAAAAGTAATTTAAGTCAACATTACATTAAATTAGAGGCAATTCATTAATAAATTGAAAAATTAAACATAATAGATAAAATAATTGCAAAATTATAATAAAATCAATTGATTAAAAAATTAAAAATTAAAAAATTAAAATTAAAAATTAAAAAATTTTAAATTAAAAATGTTGAAGTTTCTGATTTTTTCCTTTGTATTTACCTAACTACCTATCTGTATGCCAAATTTGAACTTTCTAGGTCTTCTGGAACTGGGTTAGAATTTTGATCTATAGGTAAGTCAGTGATAAAAATGACGATTTTCGGACGTTAATATCTAAATAACGGTTTGAAGTGTGTTTATGAAATTTAGAGCACATATGTATCTCGTTAGTCTCAATATATGAGCCAAATTTGACATGTTTATGTGGAATAGTTTTTGAGTTATGAGGGGGTCAAAAGTGGCTACAAATGGTTCGTGTAATATTACACACGGTGCTGCTCGCCAGTTCTGTTAGCTAGAACTTGGCTTGACACGCTACCGCGTGTCTAGATTATCAATTATGTCATACGAATAAATATATAAAGTAATAAATTGTTTTCAAGGCGAAGTATTTCCACTTGAATATCACATATCCTTATGTATATGTACCTTATATTTTCCCTTAATTTACTACCTAATTAATTGTCATTATCAAACAAAATATTGTCCATTAATATGGGCTGTATACAAAATATCGTAAATTCAAATAAATGTAAATTTGGTTGCTAACGATACAATGCGATTATTTAATAATTTCAGATAATAGTATTATAATAATGTGTAACGATTTTGTTGGACATTTAAATGATGTATTTTTATGTACGACTTTTTAAGGCACAGTTAATATATACAATTAATAGGTAGGCCCCAGATTTATATGCATTTGCAGTCCAAAAAGTAGGTGTATAAGCTACAAGTTTGATTTATAGTCAATAGATCCGGAATACAAAGTTTTACTTTATATATTTTTGCATATTTTTAATTTTTGGATGTGTACTGCAAATTTCTGTGTTTTACAGTTTTTCGTTGTATATAGATGGTTTTAAAATTTATTTTTTTTCATATTTTGTCATTTTTCGATGTGTACTGCATATTTCTGAATTTTACGAATACCGAAGTGTTTCATACTCATTTATTTACTATTGTTCGTTGGGTTTTCCGGACTGTTTCAGGCGGACGAGTCAATATTGAGGAAAACCATTGATTTTATGTATACCTATGAACAGAATAATGCCAAAATCCGTGATTTCATTTCAAATCAAAAAATTATTAATGATTAATGAACAATAAAAACCCGTAACTAACTTTCTACAATAAACGATACAAATATTTTGACATTGTATATTGTAATAAGGTATATCGTGTATATTGTGTCTGTGTGTAATATGAAAAGGAGCAAAAAATGAAAGTCTATAATATAACAATGTAACGAACATTATACAATTATCATTTATTTTTACAAGCTTTAATAATAATATTTTATTCGAAGTGTATTGTTTACAATATATTTTACATATAATTACTCGTAATTATTTTATGAGATGCGTTAATATTTTATAAAATTATGTATCCTACTCGTATGTTCCTGAGGGCGACTACATTTAAAAATTTTAAATTTTAAAATATCAGCCTATGTGAACTTCCTAAGTGCTATAATATGTAACAGCCCGAGATTAGATATTTATTCAATGTTTTTTAAATAAACAATCCTCGTAATATCACAATAATCACGCCACGACGCCGCCCCACTAAAAATCGGTCGGCGGGTTTGTATATAAAGGCGTCTGAGATCTCGATTCCGGCATAACGCATCCTTTGTGCAGACCTACTCTTTAGTAAGTATGAAACGGCATTAATTGTTTTAATTTTATTTCAAATTAATAATAATTTTTTTTTTTATTTACAGTTTTTACTTTTATCCTCAAAAGTCAACCAAAAACCAAAAATGGGGGCAGAAAAAGTATCCATGAGCATCGTCGTCGTCGGACAAGTGCAATCTGCCAAGGTCGTCAAGACCGTAGCCACAACTGCATCGACCAGTCGATTGATGGTATGTTAGATACGAGAATTTTAAAATGAAAATTTGTTTGAACATAAAATCGCAACAATGCGTATACCAACTTCAAAAATATAACATTTTGTTATAGTTGTTTTTACGATAATTATTATTTTTATTGATTAAAATTGCAAATAAAACATTAAAATCAATTTTTTAAAAACATTTTTCTCAAATATCAAACAATTTAACTTAAGATAACGTAAAACTATTAAATATTTATATTTAATGGTTAAACTAATAAACATTATGAATTACGTGATCTGGAGTTATTAATAAGATATTTTAACGTAAATTATTTTGTTCACAAAATATTTTTTAAACCACTAAAATAAATGATATAAATTTTAAATTTTGTCATGTTAATTTGACTTGGTAAATATTTATAATAGTAAATTTAATATAAGTTATTCTTCTTAGGTAGATTTATTGTATGTAGTATAATGGTTATTAAAGGATTATAATTTATATTCATATATACTTTACAATAATATTAGTAATATCGTTTATATTATATTATTTAATATAAGTTAACATGGCTAATGCTTAGTGCTGTTTATTATACAATTATACTGATGTATATTAGTGCATTTTTTAGCATTTTTTTTTTGTACTTTAAAACATAATAATTGTTGTTTGAAATTTATGAATATGAATTCTTCTTTATAGGTAGGATGGTAGCAATATTATAGTATTATTTATTTATTTTTTTATTTTATTTTTATTTATTCTTCAAGAGGATAATTTGCCTTACTGAACATGTTCTCATAGTACCTATTTTTTACTTTATAAATGATATAATTGTTGATAAAAATTACTTTTATCGTTAAACTATACATTTTTATTTATATTTTATTTTTGTTTTGTTCCAGAACTGTTTTTGATTTAGTCCATACATTGCAAAACTCAAAAATGCCTCAGCCCAAACAGTACCTAAAATAATATTTAAAATTATAAATTCATTTCAGTATTTAAACCGCACAATAAATCAGTCATTTCAGATAAACCTAACTGTTTAATGTAATTTTTTATCTTTACCTAATACTTTGTCCATAGTACAGATTCACGATTTTTTTTATCACGTGGCGATGTCATGAACAATAATATAATTGATTTGATCGTTTTGTATCGACATATTGTTAATATAATAATCATGAATACGTCTTGTGTAACAAGTATCAGTCATAACATACTTGATAATATATTTTAATATTATTAGAGGTAGATTATTATAAAGATACAAATAGTCTTTGATTCACTCTAGATTTATAGAAATACACGAAATAATGAACACGCTTTCAATTTCTCGGCGGCTAAATTACGTTTTAATTATGAATAATATATAATAATAATTCCATATAAGTTTACGTTTAGTGTATGTGTGAGTGAGCTTGTGATAGTGTTAAATCATAACCACATATTAGTCGGTTTCTGCTAGCAATTGATTACATTTACATTTACACGTATTAAAAAAAAGTTACTATCGTTAGTCATTATTATTATTGCTAATCCCGGACTTATTGATCTCCTGGCAAACCAACTATGACTTATATAAATAAGTTCTTTGTACAAATTAAATATAATATTATGTTAAAATACATTTTAATACATTTTAAAAATCAAATAAAAATTTAAGTAAGAAGTAAATAACCTAAAAGTTAGGTTGGTGGTGACACAAAATATTTAAGGGCCGTCTTCGTCGGGAGGTGCAGACTACAACTGTGCAACGATACCAGTTGATGGGTGATGACGATCGTGGGCGATAATAGTTGTATTAGAACTTAGAAGGCGCAATACGAGGAGAATCTGATCGGACGGTCATAGCATCCGGAATAGCAACACTCCAACTGCGCGAAACTCGCAGTCTTGGTCCTTGGTCCTGGAAAACTTGGTCTTTGTTAACCATGCTCCTACAGTCTAACCGTCATGTTATGTCCTAGGCAACCAGACAAAATTAAGCAAAGTAGAGTAATATATTATTATACTAGTAATATATACGCGATAGATTACGTACAGAGGTAAGTGGTAAGTGGCCCACTGGCTTCCCCACGGCTTCCACACGGCCGACCCACCGACGGCATGCTGGAGTGATGACCATAATATAGATGAAAGTTTATCAATGTCGCGGTAACCATCCGGTCATCGCCGATTCCACGCAACATCACTTTTTCGTTCCCATGTCGTTATTTGTTTTTTATCGTCACTTGCACTGCTGTCGTCACATAAGACGTTCGCTAACCGCTCTTCGAACATCGCGTCATTTTTAAAAGATAGAAAAAATCAACTGATTTATTAAAACTATATTATTTACAATACAAATAAATATTATTTAATATTTAAATAATATTTTAAATATTTTTTTAAATATTATTTATTTGTATGTTTATTATGTTTTAACAACTATTTATTTACAATTTTTAAATAACCGCTTATATGAAATTGTTGGCGCTGAAAATTATCAACTGTGATAATATGCTAATGAGCACGACGGCACAACTCTTGTTATCGGTCCGTTCCACTCCTCTCCTTTTCCTACCGTGATTCATTGTAATTGTTATTTACTATATTATGTTCTTTGTTTTGTCTTATGTGTGATAATTATTGCTCGTTCGTTGGCCTCGCGATTATCAATGTTTTTGTTTTGATTTTCGTGATATCTTATTATTGCGGCCAACGCCCTTTTTACACACACACTCAATTATATTGTATCGCTCGTACCATAATATATACACGTAAAGTTTTTGTGTTGTTGCTATTTTTTCTATACTATAACCCTTTTTTTTGGTGTTACATATCCACAATTGTGTGGTTTATTATTATTATTATTGTCACCAGAGAATCGTCGGATCATTGTGATCCGACAATTATTATTATATTTTAAATCGTCAGTTTGATCGCCGTTAGTCCGTTATTGTAACGGACAACGCAACTGTATATGTTCAACAATAAAATATATTCATCGTTACCAGCAATATCCGTGAGTTATTCTTAATTAATTATTAATATTCGACTGGTTGCTGGAAATTGTCCAAAATTGGAGTTGGTGATCCATGTCTTGCGTAAGTCCGCCAGCCACTCAATCGAGTGGTGTGAGAGGCCGCCTCCAGTGTTCCAGTGCGTCGGGTCGACCAGAGGGACGACTAGTATAGCAGTCTGCCTTAGTTTTAAGTTAATATTAAGTTTTAAGCCAATTCATGGGAGCTCTGTGGTCATTGCACCAATCCGAATAGACCGCAGAGACTCCCCCCCCCATACTTAAACTGTATCATCCTGTTTCCCCAATACCTCTACGGCTCTACCCCTTTCCTATACTGTGGTAATTCGTCGTCGTGTGTATTAGATTGCCTACCCAAATTATTACAAGGCAACATTTGTCGGGTCGATAAAATGTGATATTTTAAATCGTACCATCAACAACTAACTTTTGGTCTCGACTCTACTCGTCGAGTGGTCCTTCGGCTTTGTGCTTCTTCCGATCTCTGGGCGTGCACAGAAATATTAATTTTCCCGCAAATTATATTTCATTTTTGTACCTTTGGCGCGTATGTCATAAGGCTTTCCGAGTATACTATAATTAATAATATAAATATTTTTTATCTCTATAGTTATTGTTTGGAAATGCTTTGCAAATTTTACTATATAGAAGGGGCAAGAGCTACATTCTTAAAATATTCATTTGATTATCAAATATCATATTATTATGTTGGACATTTGAGTATTTGATTGCAATCCTCTTTGCACCTTACAGTATTTTTTCAACAGTTTCTGCATAATATTATCATAAAAGTAATTTTTCATTTTATGAAATATATTATTACAATTTAGTTTCTAGTATAGACGTATTGAATAATATGTACCTACTGCGTGCGTATCTAGTGTATCAGGATTGGTATTATCAGTGGCAGCTAGTGGTAGTTTGATATGGGAGTGGGATAAAGTTTTTTTTGAAGTGACAGTAGCCCCGCACACCACCATCAAATAATAATTATCAAAATAATATGATGTAAATATAATATCACTGATTTAGATTTAGAAATTAAGTTATAAATGAAAAAGTGTTTTAATAGAAGTGTGTATAAATTACAGAATCACGGTAGCCGTGGTCGTCGTCGTAGCCTTGCCAGTTGTTATCTAGTCATCGGGGAAAATATGACAAAATTATCGTACTATACACAATATTACCGTTCGTATACCTAGATCATTGTGTGAATACTCAATATTTACTCAGTATTTACACAAACAATATTGTTGTCCGTTCTTTACGTCGTACATTATACAATATACTATATTATATAGTGTAAAAGTATATTTATTAGTAGTATATCTATATATATAATAAACAGCGTGTAATCGCTAATTGAGAACACTCAATATTTTTGAGTAGGGCCCTGCAATTTAAATTCTGTTTTCTAGTTGGTTGTTATGACATAAAAATACACTTTTTGATGGCCTATGAATTGTTTTAACTTAATTAGACTTAAGCATGTGCAATACAACTTTTTTTCTTAAATGACAATCACCTACTTCCTAACCAAGTTACAGGCTTACAGCTAATCAAAATACGCTCAATTTTCAGTTTTTTCACTGTAATTCTGAAAATAATTGTTCTGAAATTTATTAGGTTTAACATTTTCATTACCAACATGTAACAAAATTAACTAAATACATTAATAGTAATGAAAATGTTAATACTAAAAAATTCCAGAATTATTTATTTTAGAATTACAGTGAAAACAACTGAAAACTGCTCGTATTTCGATTGGCTCTAAATTGGTCAATTTTGGACTTAGAAAGTTGGTTCAACTACCAAAATGTATTAAAAATAAGGCAAAAAAAATTAGTAGTTAGAATAGGTGGTTGTCATTTAGAAATAAAAAGTTGTATTGCCCATGCGCTGGTATAATTAAGTTAAAAAAATTCATAGGCTCTCAAAAAGTGTATTTTTATGTCATAACAATCAACTAGAAAACAGCATTCAAATTACAGGGCCCTACTCAAAGATATTGAGTGTTCTCAATTAGCGATTACACACTGTATAGATAAAAATATAGATAAATATCATTATTTACATTGGTGATAAAAAATTGTGATATCTCATCAAAAACCCTTCGTAAACTCCTTGTAAAAATGGCTAACTAAAAAAAATAAGATCTTTAAGCACTATAAAGATGTGATATTTATTCATGATATCACACTTAACACGCCAATTTTACACGTAGATTACGAAGGGTTTTTGTTGTGATACAATAGGATATACTCGGTGTTGTACTGTTGCACTGCTACAGTTACGTGTCGTCTTCACTGAGCTCTATGTGGTCATGAAACGAGCTCTGACCGGTGTTCGATATATTACTTTAACACCAGTCCTTCGTGACCATTGAATTTCTTAAGATATTAGAAGTTCTTCGTTTTATGATTGGAGTTCCGTTACTTACGATAAATCTGCCACTTGCCGCAACGACTGGCCGAGCTCATTATAAGTGTCCACAACAGCTTAAAAAAACTACATAATATCTAACTAAAATGTCAGTGTATAACTAATATTTTTTGAAAAAAAGTAATTCGTTCTATATGAGTTATAAATACTATAGCTGACTGACATAATATTGAACAACGTACATCGCGTTACCGGCTTGGATCGGTTGGACCGGTTGGATCGGAGCTATTTGAATAAATATAATATCGGACACCGACGACTTATATCATATTATTATATTCTATAGAGTTTATAACCGACTATGGTCGTCAAGAAGAGTATTATCCTGATATTAGCGCGTTCAAAAAAACAAACCTCTCAACTGTATAATATTTGTATAGATTATAAATAATAATAAATAATGTTTATATTATAAACGATAATAAGAACTCAGAATGGCTCAAATAAATAATAATCGATTTCATTGACGGAAGAGACGGATTTATTTTGCAATGTCAATACACATTATTATAATTAAAAACAAATTATAAAATTATGTACTGTTTGGATTATGGCATTTTTGAGTTTGAGATTGATGTGGACATGAATTAACAGTTCTGGAACAAAACAAAAAATAGTCGATTAATATAATATACCTACTAAAGTATAAACGTATAGAATCTTGGTAGAATTAAATAATAAAAAGGTTACAAAATTCGTTGTACTTTACAGTGTTGTAAAAAATACATTTAATTACAGATAAAAATACATCGATGCAAAAAGTATTTCAAATACATTCCAAATACTTTTAACTTTTAAGAAACAGTTTTTAAGAATTTTTCGTTCTAATACTTTTTATATAGTTTTAATTTTATTTATTTAACTATGCAAATAGGAAAATTAAGTAACTCATTATGTATTAAGTAATTACAAATATAAAGTTGTGATGTCACATTCAAGTATCATTAACACTTTATACTACCAACCTACTTCATTTTAAACCGAAAATTGAAAGTAAATAAAAATTTGTTACCATTTAACTCTAAAATAATTTACTATCAGTTGAACAATAAACAGTTGTTAATAAAATATGAAATAATAAAATATTTAATAATTTGATTTTAATTTATCTATATAAATAAAATAATATAATACCTAATTATCAAAAAACAATCCGAACTATGATGAATGATTCTTTTGAATTTTGAAAAGTACTTAACGTAATAATATTTGATTTTAATATACAATTATGACCAATACTGTCTTACCAATAATGTATTTAAACACTTCTAAATTCTTAATTAAAAAAAATATTAAGTTATACTATAAAAGTAATGAAATACATTTTCCAAAATTCTTTACAACGATTGTAACTTATTATAAATATTGTGTGCAAAAATATTTGACATTTTTTCAGTCAATATTAGTACTATATTAAAAGGTAGAGAAAATAGATTTTCAAGACTTTTATCAATGAATTAAAATATTTGTTTTGTAAGTTATGATTACAAATTATATAAAATAGGTTATTGATATAACAACAAACGTGATAATTTAAATTAAACAAAAAAATATTCAACAAACTTATATTAGTGCTTATCGGATAAATTGTATATGTTTTAATGATTTACGTGATATAAAAATCAATTGTTATACTGATTTAATTTATATATACCTTGTCAAAACTCAAATAAACGTAAAAATGTATATGCATTTACACAAAAATAAAATTGAAACACAAAACGAATTGAAAAAAAAACACGATCCACTATAGTATTCGAAATTTAAAAAAAAAAACCACATAATTTTGAACTCACCATCAATTTGCTGGTGAGTGTTGTTGCTTTGGCGATAGATTTGATTGCCTTGCCAGATTGGACTTGTCCGACGACGACGATGTTCATGGTTACTTTTTCAGCGCCCATTTTTGGTGTTTGGTTGGTTTTTCGAGGAGTTGAGTGAAAACTGCAAGTAGTAAAAAAAAAAAAATAAATAAATAAAAATAGGAAACACGAATGATTTAAAATAAAGTAAAGATCAAATAAATTTTATTTCTCGTCAGCTATATTATATACTCACAGAAGATTAATATTTGCACAAAAATTGCGTTATGCCGGAACGAATCATCAGTACATCCTTTTATACAGTGGCAGCTTTCGTCTATAGTGTGGAGCAGTAAGCTATGGCGTGGTGGTGTGACCAATGACCATATCTCTTGAAAGTTGAAGGTGGTTCGTGTAACTGATATCGAGTACGTCGGATGATGTCAAATCTTGTGTTTTACTATATTACACTTTGAAAACAAATCGGCCGAGCATTATGTAAACGGATTGAATATAATTGAATCTTCTTCTAAAATTTGTCTCACCAGATTAATGACAAACATTGAGCATTGTGTTT
The DNA here is from genome assembly GCA_949089665.1 of Macrosiphum euphorbiae. NCBI lineage: Eukaryota > Metazoa > Arthropoda > Insecta > Hemiptera > Aphididae > Macrosiphum > Macrosiphum euphorbiae. The sequence continues at coordinate 75,883,281 of CARXXK010000003.1, forward strand.
TCATATATTCCTATTTTGGTTAACGTCTACGAAATACACGTGAAGTTAACCTAAATCATAAAAATATTAATTATTAAACTCTAAAAAGGTGCTCTGCTGTACAGTAGGTTACAAGTGGGTCACTGTTTAATGGATAGTATTAAATTTGAATTCAATGATATAATATCATTGTACATATAAGAAAAACGATTCTGAGCGGAGACGGTATGTCAGTGTAGGTATATGACATATTATATACTTATCTATGGTATTAAAAAAAATATTATTATTAAAATATAATAGATACCTATAACAAAATTCCAAATTAATCATATCACAATATCCATTAGGTACATATAACGCGTTAAACATCAACAGGAAACCCTGATACTATCATAGATATATAATATTGTACTTTAGAAATTTCAAGTACCCACGAATAATATTATACAATCACAACGAAATAACTAAAATAGTTTTTCTAGGTTTTCTTTATATAATTTCATCCAAATTTGAACTTGAAATGACTATAAAATAAACTGATAAAAAAAACTTTTTTTTAGATTTTTTGGTAACAGAATTTAACTACTTATGTTTAATCTTGTTTTAAATTTTCAATCCTTAGCTATGAAAGTTGAACATTTTATAAATTCTTAACTACAAAATAATTATTCAATTTTAAATTTGATAAATTTGATATTTTTCAAATGAGATTGTAACAATATACTAGGAGCCTTGAATTAAATTTTTAAGCTTTTTTAATAAAAAAATAAAATTTTATTGATATTTTTAGAAAAAAACTAAAAATAAAATGGAAAATGTGCCTAAACAGTTCAAAATAAATCAAAACATTTTGAAAATGTTATCGTGTATAAAAAATGCAAATATAAACAACCAGTGAAAATGTCATGTATATACTTTCAGTTGTTTTAGAGTTACACCAAAAACCAAAATCGATTTTTTGGAAAACTGATTTTGAGTAAAAATTCCCGTTTTTCCTTAATTTTTATGTTGGTTTTCCCGGCGCTTGTAAAAACTACTAGGAAATTTTTACTTTTTACCCCCCAAAGAACCAACTAGATTCACTTTCCTATCAGAAAAGCTACTGTTGAAGAAAATCCAAGCACTTTTACTGTCCTAAAACGAGATGAGAGACACAAAAAAAAATTTAAAAAAAAAGGTGGCCAAGTGGGTGTCGCTCCTCTGTACAGCAGGTTACAAGTGTGTGACTGTATAATGGATGGTATTAAATTTGAATTCAATGGTATTATATCATTGTATAAGAAAAACAATTCTGAGGAGAGACGGTATGTCCTTCTAGGTACAAGACATATTATATACTTATCTATAGTATTTAAAAAAATTGACCTATTTTGAATTCCAAATTAATCATATCACAATATCCATTAGGTACTTATAACGCTTTATACACCAACAACAAACCCTGATACTATCATAGATTTATAGTAGTATACTTTAGAAGTTTCAAGTACCCACGAATAATATTATACAATCACAACAAAATAACTAAAATAGTTATTCTAGGTTTTTATTATGTAATTTCGTCCAAATTTGAATTAAAATGTCTGTAAAAAATAACTGTGTTCATATATTTTTTAGATTTTTTGGTTACAGTATAAACTATTTATGAGAACCTTTGTTTTAAATTTGTAATCCTTAGCTATAAAAATTGAAAATTTTATAATTTATTAATTACAAAGATTGATAATTTTCGATTAATTTTGATAATTTTTGTCACAATTCGATCTTTAAATGCTTATAAAAAAAAATTGTAGATATGTATTTTTAATATTTTTCAATCGCTATTGTAACAATATATCAGGACACTTGTATTAAATTTTTAGACCTTTTGGCCCAACAGATAAAACTTGATTGATATTTATAGAAAAAAAAACTAAAAAAAATTGAAAGCTATAAATGTCCGTAAACAGCTCAAAAAGAATCAAAATATTTTCAAAATTGAATGTTGTATAGGAAATGCTAATATAAACATTCAGTGAAAAATTCATGTATCTACAGTTATTCGTTAAGTATTACAACAAAATAAGGAAATCGCTACATGAGAAATCTAATGAATATCCAATGTTGTAAAAATTTGAATTTCAAACGCTCATAAAAATATATGAATTTCTTATAGACATTTTTTTTTGATAAAGGTAGATAATCTTATAAGAAATCTTGTATTAAATTTTCAAATTTTAGATTTAAAAAGGAAAATTTTTACGAATTCTTAAATCAAAATAATTTGCTAATTTTCGTGATTTATCCATATTTTGTCAATTTTTGAACTTTAAATGTTTATAAAAAAAATTGTGACTAAGGATTTTTAATATTTTTCATCTGCCTTCGAAACAATAAACTAGGGCCTTCTTAGATTCTGAGTGGAACGATGAATGTATTGATATTACAATGATGTGTGTTTGTTTTTTTTTTATTTTTTATTTTTTTTTTGTGTCTGTATATTTTTTCAAAAGCTTAAATTTTTATACAAATTCAGTTGTAAACTCGTAAACTGTGCTCATAGAAGCTCCCTTTACTTAAAGGACATCACAACACTAAAAACAAGATTATTAGAATTAAAGTACTTACCTAATATGTCATTATCTAAGAAATATGGTGTGAGTCTCAAACTTAATAATATACTGATTACGGATATAATAAGCTCCTTGTACCAACTTTTCGTGTTTCGAATAGGGCACGTAATGATATTATTAAAATTAGTCTGATAGACAAAATATGACGCTGACATAGTATTATAATATTATAACAAATCACCCATCTATAATAGGTATGTGTATTAAACCGATCAAGTCATAATCCGGTACTACCCGTTTATTAAAATAATATAATACTATAATATATAGTGTGTAACAGAAAGAACTGATAAAAAAAGAAAAAAATTGAAGCTACTTAAAAGTATGACAAAAATTGATAAAATTCTATAACTAAATAGTTTAAGAAATATACCCATGTTAGCAAATTTTCAAAAATAATATTTTTAAAAAAGTTATTGCTTTCCAAATTAATTTAATCAAAAAAATATTGATATTATAAAAAATTCTAAAAAATCAACTACTTGACTTAGATAAATGTTTTTACCATCCAAATCGTTCTTATAATCATATTCACAATTTGGCTATTTTGAATTTATTCAAAAAATTTAAAATTTTTTATTTTCAGTATTAAATATAAAAATAACTAATTTTTTATTACACGTGTAATGAAAGTGGCTATAAATTAAATATAAAAGAAAAAATTTTAAATATTGATTAGAACAAAAGTTTTTCAAAACTCAACATATCGGTTACACTCTGTATAATAAGGATTAAAACCGGCCCCCTTCTTGCACACAACTTACAACCGTAAGCGGACTTATTGGCACATTCACGATCCTTTAACATCCATAATATCGAAGAATTGATTTTTAAAGCACTGATGTCGCTGTGCAATGATTACGATTAATCGGCCAACCGACGTACGCAGCGTGGCTCAATCTGCAGCTGCATCATCTGACGATGTTGTCATGATTGCCGGACAAATAGTCTATAATATTATTGTGTTGGTGAATTTGTGCAAGGGAATAGACAACAGGTGTTTCAATGATTGAGCCTATACTCTTATAAATTATGATAATCCATAACAAATCATAAGAATGGAATCTTTGTGTAGCTGCAGTGTAAAAATATAATCCAATAAATAATTCATAAATTAATGTAACAATATCAGCAAGTAGGTACCCTATGGCCCTTACAGCATACATTAATAATAAAACGGCCCTTGTAGGCCATAACCCAACGGTTCTTCATAATATTATGTTATAACAATATAGATAATAAACAAAATAATTATAAAATCGATAATTTATGTATTTAGATTTTAGGTATAATTTATATTATGTACTCACAAACAAATGTATTCAGTGCAAAGTCTTCTTGCCTGAATAAATTATTCACAATTGGCAGTTAAGAAAAATAAATATATAGGTAAATATGCAATACACGCACTTGTGAATGATACAAATTATAATTCATATAAAATATTTGACTGTTTGAGTCTTGTCACTAATGGTGTAATAATAAACGTTGGTTTCGTAGGAGTATATAGATGATCTGTTTTTTCCTACTATAAATTAAATAATTATAAACTGCACAAATAAAGAACAGTATTATTAAATGCACAACTATATGATGGGTACACTGTTTATTAAAATTTTTATTAATTTATTTATTCGTTGTTGCATATAATTAATTATAATGTGACTATAATATAGTCCCGATCGAAAGACTGGAATAATATTATAATATCAATATTACTTATACTAACATTTTGTACTATTTTTGTACCTTTTTGTACTAAAATTTTTTTGTTTTTCGTGTACCCAAAAGTTTTTAATATCTCGGGTTCCATGTTAATGAAACTGAGATTTGAAAAATGTATATACATCATTCGGGGTACAATTTTTTTTTTTTTTGTGGTACATCAAAGTACAATAAGAGAACAAAATTCTCATTATTTGTTTTTTTTGTTTCGGGTTCTAAGAAAATATAGGTCGTTAACTCGCTGACGGAAAATTTACTAATTATTGCTGAACTCTTGAACATAATTAAAATCAAAGCTGTGTCGGTATACAGCACAATCACACAGACATATAAAATTATATTAATAGTCGGTATCTACAGTCTGACGTACAATAGGTATTATAATATGGTATAAGTTACAACCAAATATGCAGAAGTCAATCAAAAGCGTAATGTAGGTAATATAAAATAATATTTTATATTAAAAATTGTAAAATTCCTTAATAAGTTTCCTTATTAATTTATTAGGTGCCTTGTGACCATAATTAATAAATCTTTACAATTTTAGAAAAAGGTTATTTTTAAAAATATTAAAAAACATATAGGTATATATATATATATATATGTATATATATATATTTAAAAATAATAACTTTAAAAGTTTTTTGAAATAATTAGTGTCTTACGTTAAAATTAATATTTAATATCGATGTTTTTCGAATTTCCACAAGCCGCATTAATTCATTTTACCCAAACCAGTTGACATATTTATTAATAATATTATCAAATGAAAACCAAATATTATATAACATATAACACACAATTTATTTTATTCAAGTTAATTTACATAATATAAAATTTATATATACAATTTACATAGACACTTTACATATACATATACTGTAGCTTATAATAATTTAGATAAGTATACATTTTTTACAAAACATTTTTCCTGTTCGGGGTTAGAGTTAGATTAAACTAACTTCAACTCATATCGTTATAGGTGAAAAATTGCCGGCGGACGGCAGCAGACAGCAGTAACCACTATAAATATATATCGGTGATTACCACAAACAGAGCGATGTCAACGGGAGCGGAGTGATATAGCGAGGTTGAGTACATCATTACGGTGAAAAAGCAGAGTGAATGAGTGTCTGTTACACGCTATATATTATAGTACTATATTATTTTAATAAACGGGTAGTATCGGATTACTACTTGATTGATTTAATACACATACCTATTAGTAGGTATATATGCGTGATTTTTTATAATATAAAATATTATAATACGATGCAAGGGTCATATTTATTTTGTCCATCAGACTATTTTTAATAATATCGTTACGCGACCCTATTCGAAACACGAAAAGTTTGTACAAACGGAAGCTTACGTTTTTCATTAAATCACCCCATAGATCGTTTATACATGAGCTTATTATATCCGTAATCGGTATATTAAGTTTGACACTCACGCCATATTTCTTAAATAATGACATAGGTACCTACTTTAATTCTAAGCAAGCAAACTTATTTTTAGTGTGGTGATGTCCTTTAAGTAAAGGCTTATATGAGCACGGTTTACGAGCTTACAACTGAAATTGTATAAAAATTTAATCTTTTGAAAAAATATGCATGTAGGTAACTACTTATTATGTATCTAGTTAAAATTCAAAAATCATAGAACATTAATTATTGTATACAGCCCATATCGATGGACAATATTATGTTCGATAATGACAATAAGTACCTATATGTAAAATCTGGTAAGTACCCCCATAGATATGTAATTACCCAGTGGAAATAATTTGTCGCGAAAAAAATTTATTATTTTAAATATTTATTCGTACAATATGATTGATAATTAATATAAAAGCGATAGTGAATTATTTTATTTCATTTTATTAGTTTTATCTTATTAATTTCTTTATTTTTTGTAAATCATTTTTTATTTTACACTTTTTCCATTAGTTCTTATAGGCAGTTTATAATTTATATTTTTCTAAATCTTGAATATACAAAATCGTGGTTCAGGGTTCTTAAGTAAAGCGAGATTATATGAGCACAGTTTACAACTGAAATTGTGTAAATATTTAAGTTTTTTAAATATAATAATATCCAAATATTGGTATCTACTTAAAATTCAGAAATCATAGAACGTGATGGTTAGTAAATAACCCTGTATAAAAATTACAAAAAGAAAATTTTATTATAATATAAATTAAATAATAATACACTCATAGTGGTCATATGACATGGAAATAATTATGATGGTAAAAATAGTGATTTGTTCTCTAACCAAAGTGATGTAATAATTAATAAAGGTATTCATATTTATTGTATTGTGGTTTATTCAGGGATTAAAATCAAAATGAAAAAAAGATGCTCTGCTGTACAGTAGGTTACAAGTGGGTCACTGTATAATTTATGGTGTTAAATTTGAATTCAATGGTATAATATCATTGTATAAGGAAAACGATTCTGAGCGGAGACGGTATGTCAGTCTAAGTATAAGATATATTATATACTTATCTATGGTATTAAAAAAAATGGACCTATGATAGGTACATATAATAAATTTCAAATTAATCATATCACAATATATTTACAATATATTCAAAATTGTATGGTGTATAGGAAATGGTAATATAAACATTCAGTGAAATTTTTATGTAAATACAGTTATTCGTTTTTTAATTACAACAAAATAAGGAAATCGCTACTTGAGAAATCGAGTGAATATCCAATGTTGTAAAACTTTGAATTTCAAACTCTCATAAAACTTAAATTTGACTTTCTAATAGACATTTTTTTTTTTGATAAAGGTAGATAATCTTATAAGTAATCTTGTATTAAAAAAAACTAATAAAATTGGGAGTCGAAAATGTCCCTAAACTGTTTAAAATAAATCAAAATATTTTGAAAATGTTATCGTGTATAGAAAATGCAAATATAAACAACCAGTGAAAATTTCATGTATCTACGGTCATTTGTTTTAATGTTACACCAAAAACCAAAACCGAATTTCTCGAAAACAGATTTTGCATTTTGAAAGTAACCTATCATATATTTTTTTTTAAATTTTTATTTTTCAGTCTAACCTACAGGAAACTAACCTCACCCAACCTACACGAAACTAACCTAGTGTTTCTTTTTGTTAATATTTCGAATTTTGTTAGCTATGTATTAAAATAACATAGGAAACTGTAAATAGCGAATATATTATGTATAACAGTACATTTCATTGAAAATATGATATTATTATACAAATATGCGTACCTACTTATCAATTATTTAGAGTAAAATCGAACACAAAAAAAAAGCTATATTTATATCAGCGTTGTAGACTGTTAAAATTATACATTTTTGTGATATCTTTATTATTTACGTATCGTCTTATTAAGATAGTTTTATCAAGATATATATATATATATATAGTGTCTATATGTTTTGGAGTATAAAATATGTTTATATTTACGATCAGTATGTCGATATTTACAACGAATATAGAAATATAATAGTATGAATATATATTATACCTATATAAAATCAAACTATGACTAATTATTTAATATCTACTATACAATATGGCAAGATATATCCTAACTTGTGATGGTAATATACATGCGTTTTACATTATTTATAAAGTACATAGAATAATGTATAAAATATTTATGCATCTAGTCGAAAAACTTCAAAATAAATTCCTAGTATTTTGTGTAAAATGAGTGTTAAGTGATGCATATAAGATATGATCTGTATCAACCCGGTATCATATGATTTATTATAACATAGGGTATGATATCAGTATAAATATATCCTCGTGTATTTAACGATAATTGGAGAGAAATATATGATTTCTATGTTACGTTGATAGAAAATCATAAAGATATAGTGGTCTTATATTTAATCTGAAAATCATTCTTAACCGACGTGTTATAGGTTTGTGTATTTCGAGACAGGTATAGTGATGAAAATCAATGAACATTTTAATGATATTATAGGTGTTATATTATATAGCTGATGAATTTGGCTCTATGAATACAGTTTTTATGAAATTTAAAGAAAAATAATAACTTTTAGCAAAGCTTTCTATGAAAGGACCAATATGAAAAAGAAGTTTGTATATATTTTCAGTGAAAATATGATATTATTATACAAATAAAATTCGTGTATTAATTATTTAGATTAAAGTCGATACAGTAAAACCTATATTTATATATGTTTTGTAGACTGTTGAAATTATAAATTTTTGTGAGATTTTAAATAGGTATTTACTTTTTGTCTCACATTTTTATCAAGACCTGTATAGTACCCATATGTGTCGAGAAACAAATATGTTTATATTTACAATCAATATGCTGATATTTACGATCGAAATGATGATATTTATGACAACTAAAAAAATATAATATTTATCATAATATGGTTACATCTATATGATTTTTATTTGAAAAATCTGTTGAAATGTACAGAATTACACATGTGAGAAAAGAAAGCAATATATATCGGAAATAATAAAAAGATTTGAATTATGATAAGTGACTTTATTACAAAAACAATTTAATATCCTTAGAGATATTTTACAAAATAAAAAAAAACAAAACAAAATAATATCTACAAAGCTATTTTACAAAAAAATAATAAACTAATTGATATCTATATATTTCACAAAATAAAAATAAATTAACCTTAACATTTATAAAATTAAATATAATTTACAAATATATTATATTTATGTATAAAATAAACATTCGAGCTTAAAATGTCCATGAGCGTAGGTATGTATTCTATCGGCCTGTGCTATTCGCTTATCATCTTGTCGGTTGAAGCATAATTTTTCGGATTTGATTGTTTCTATTAGCATGTTATTTTAATACATAGCTAAAAAAATTCGAAATGTTAACAAAAAGAAACACTAGGTTAGTTTCGTGTAGGTTGGGTGAGGTTAGTTTCCTGTAGGTTAGACTGAAAAATAAAAATTAAAAAAAATATATATGAAAGGTTACTTCGAGGGCTTGAAACCGATTGAAATAATTTCGGTTTCCGTTTCGATTTTGAATACCGGTTTCTAAATTTTTCGGTTTCGGTTTCGGTTTTCGAAATCAGTTTCTAATTTTTTCGGTTTCGGTTTCGGTTTTGAATACCGGTTTCTAAATTTTTCGGTTTCGGTTTTGGTATTGAATACCGGTTTCTAAATTTTTCGGTTTCAACTTAGCAAAACCGGTATTAAGAAATTTCGGTTTCGGTTTCGGTTTTGTATACCGGTTTCTAAATTTTTATGATCGGATTTCCAAGCAGACTTGAAATTATAATTGAATGGTTTCATTATACATAATTACTTGATAAGATTTTTTAATGTTTGATAAAAATAAGAGAAATGTTTTAATAGGAGTGATTTTGTAATTTTATTCTACAAATAACAAGCTATAAGGAACCTAGAAGGTAGAACAAAATTAGAACAGTTTAAAGTTTAAAAAAAGATATGTAGTACATTCATCACTAGACCATCTTTCTTTTGATGCAAACCTTTTCCCTGTTTCGGATTTTGTTCGTATCTTATGGTTGAATGATCTGAAGGATACATTTTCCCTGGTATACAGTTTAGAGTTCTCTTTTTCGTCGTCGGCGAAAAGGCAATCGAAATGATCATTGAAAGTCATGTGATTTTTAACTACATGCCCTCGGACGCCTTTTGCCTTAATTTTCTCCTTGTCGTTCAAAATGTAAGCGTAGGACTTTGCTCTAAGCGCAATAAATTTGGTAATTGGCTGTCCCTTTGCCTCATCGGAAAACAGTCCTGGAATTTTCTTTTGTTCGGCAATGTAGCATGGATGGTCTATCGGTAAATCTGAAGTATCCATCCGGCTAAGTAAGTTTGAATTGCACTTCAAATCTTTGTAAAAATCGTCAGTCTTAATATGATATATCAGTGAATCTAGAAAAAAAAAAATAAATATAATGTTTGTAATAGAAAAATTGAATAATAATTATTTACCTGTATCTGTATACATGAGGTTGATTTTATTACCATAATGCGCCTTCATTACATTGAAATGGTAATCGTACATCATGGTTTTACTGATGTCCAATACTGCGAAACCTAAAAAAATAAATAAAAATGATAAATAGGTATTAAAAATATGAAAATTTTTTTTTTTTATGCAAGTAAAATTGGTACCTATATATATTGGCTTGTTAAACATGATAATTTTGTTTTCCAATGAGACAGCAGCAAAATTTTCACTGTATGTCGTACAATGTTTAAATGTTTGCTTGTTGATGAGTTTTTGTAATCTTTGTGGACATGAAACTAGCTCCATCTTAAAACGTTTTCTTAAAGATTCCATGGTTTTCCCAAAAACGGCATTGTTTAAGAGTTTGAAGAAATCCTTTTCGAATTCATTCTTCGCGTTTTTTCTCATTTCGGTGTTTAATTTAATGTATTTTGCAAGCCAATCCGATTGTTTGAACTCTAAAACTCTGTGTACTTTTTCTACAATTAATCCGTTTGCTATGGCTTGCCGTAGGTTTCGATAATGGATTACGTAATTTTTTTTTGAATGAAGTGTCGCCATAAGTTTTTTCACTTTTGAACCAGGAGGAATTTTTTTCTCAGGTAAAAATGGAAGATCGTTATTTAAGTCATGCAGTTCATTAGGGTATGATATTTCTACCTCATACACTCTGCCTATATCTGACGTTGGCGTCAAAGCATCTAATCCGTCTAACTTAGGCTCCACCCATTTAAAGTCACCGTATGGCATGTGCTGTGATATTGCCCATCCGTACAAATTTTTACAATCTTGGTAAACTATCCATGACTTGGATTTTGTTGGGTCATAATCTTGGATTTTTTCATTATTAGCTTTAGCGTACCTCATACTTGCTTGTGTGAGGCCACCGCGGATTGAATTTTCGAAAAATAGGTGGGTGTCAAAATCAGAGAGTAATTCTAGTTTGACTTTGGTATATTTCAACATACAGTCAAAACTAAAACCTGGAGCTATAAAGTAGTAAACAGGGTCTAAATTGTACGTAGAAATGCACATGTCTCTGAAATTTTCGAACACGTCAGCCAACAGCAGCACGTCAATTTTTAGATATAAATCACTATATTCTCCTAGGGTTTTGCATTTGAAATGGTTCCATACTGTGACTGCGTGTTCGTATTCCTCATCGTCTATATGTGATTCGTGCAGTGAACTGTAAAAATCTTCTTTTCGAGGCAAAATTGTTTCTTCTAACTTTTCCCAACTACCGGTAAATTCGTAAGGGTATACACCCTTACGTGTGACGAGATTCATATCTCTGGGTACGAATGCTTTTGAGGTTTCTTTAAACTTCTCGAACCCTGGTGTTAATAAATTTTCTGCGAGTGTTGATAACTTTGATGCCATGAATCGACTAGAGTCTATGAATCGAATTGAAAAGTTGTTGGTAACGTGTTTTGAAAATGAAATGTATTTTTCTTCGCTGTTCGGAATCACTGAGATTGATTTAGTGTCATTTCCGAGTTCGGTCACGATAAAATGTGCATCGTAATTAGACATATTGTGTAGAAAGCACGGTACAAAGTTAGGTTTTTGGAGTTTCAGGTTGCAAGTATTGCATAAAGTTTGCCTAAATTTTCCTGATAGATGGCAGTGATCTGCCACCTTTTGGTTTTTGTTAGAAAAATTACATTCACATAGATTGAAAGTACTTTTCGATACATGTGCTATTTGCTCTTCTTTTGTCATTATGATGGGTTTATTTGTTTTAAGTAAATCTTGAACTCTTCTCGCGATCTCTGTCACTTCATTAACGAAACGTTTGGCTACATCCTGATGTGACTCGCTTCCGCGATGAATAATAGTTGATGTTGGTATCTCATATTTCTCAAGCAACTCAACGGGGACGTTTTCTGAAGCCTTTACGAAAACTCCATAGCTCATTGGCTCGTGCTTTTGAAAAGCGGCTGTTTTCTTGCCTTTTCTTTCGTCACATTTAACAAGGAGTGCCTCGAAATCGGCATATATAGCGAACGGATGTCTTTGAGCGTTACTCCACCCATCGAACTGCAATAATGTACCGGGCTCAGGCATCTTAGGCTGAATTGGCTTATGTGCTCCACATATCAACTTATGTTGTTCAAGCCCCTGACCTTTTAACTTATATTTTGTATGTATATTATCAAAACTGGTAAAACATCGTTTGCAAAATACATTTTCGGTGTGTGATGTTTTTTGTGATCTCACAAGTGTCGAAAGGTTAGAAATGTAGGTGTAATGGCTTTTATTACCATCAGTAATTAGTAAGAGATCAGAATGATATTTTTTTTCTTCATCCACAACCTTAAGTGGATAAACAATATGTTTCTTATTCTTTTCTTTTTTTAATCCATAAACGTTGACTGATATTATCGGATTATTTTTTTCAAATGTTTTTATTTCCCTCACAGGTGTTGGGAATGTTAAACCAGAAAAATTATAATTGTCCTCGAGCGATGTATAATTTTCAGCGACTTGATTTTTGGCATTGCCCGAAACGTGTCTTGCTAGGATTGCCCACTTGAAGCACTGTTGGTCCGAGTTTTGGGGATTGATAATTGCTTTTTTATTTTTAATGTCCTCTGGAAGTGTAATATAAGACGAACCACACATAGGCGTATAATTATATACTCCTAACAGTAAACCATCTATTGATTGTAACGTAAATCCACTTTCTTTAGAAGTATAAATTTCTTCTTCGAGCAAAAGATTGGCAAAATCTTGATTAATTTTAGCTTCGATATCTGTATCTATAAACAATTCCTTAGCTGAGGTCTTAAATGCTCTATTCTCTGCTGAATTTTCCACGTTCGGGCGTTCATATGTTGCTTCTAATTTAAGATTATATTTAATTGGTTGTTTTGTTGATAGTGATTTGAGTAGTTCTATTAAGTCTTTTTTTATTGATTCTAAAAATGTTCTGTAGGTGGTCAAATTATCAGTATTTTTCACGTAATACCAATTGATTTTATTCGATAACGATGTGCCTGTCTTAATGAATCCTCGTGTCTTGGCGATGCTCATGCGTGTTTTTTTAGCATTTGCTGCTTCGTTCGAATTTTCAGTATGATATGGACGCTTATTACCATTACGAGATTGAACTGAAAAAAAATAATTTTACTATAAAATTGTATTGCTAAACATTATATAAACGCGTGTTACAGCTTGAAAATCTAAAAAAGTTTTTAATGAGATAGAAAAGATAAATTGTTATAAATATAAAAGTTTTTTAGTAAAAGTACCTGAAGCAAAATTAAGAATTTAAAAAAAAATGTGATTATCATATAGAAAATACGATTTTTAAAAATATACAAAATGAGGTAGGTATCAAGCTCTAGTATTACACACATGTATATATTATATATGTAAAAGCAAAAACAAATATGATATAGAGCTCTCAGCTATAGTAATAATACACAACGTTCTTTTGTGTAGCATGAAATAATAGTAACAGTAAGATGTATAATATACGCTGGCGTTCGTAATAGTTTATTAAGATACTTATATAAAAAGGTCTGCCTATTTATGTTTTTATTGGTATTATATTAAATGTGTATATGTTTTTCATAGAAAAATAAAATATTCATATTGTATTATTATATATGTATAAAATGATCAGATATATTTATTAAAATATCTGTTTATACTTAAAAATATAATATATAATAAATTAAAATTATTTATGTATGTTTTTAATAACGTTTTGACATTAATCGTATGGAAATATTTTCAAATAATATATTATTACATGTATTTATTAAAATTATTAAACAATTTTACGAACATTTATAAGATATATATACATATGATCTTATCGGGTTAACTATATGATAATTATAGGATTTATCAGGATTTTATCTAAATTATGATATGTTTTCTATGATTTTATACAACTTAGTAGGTATATTTTTATAAAGCAATATTTATTTTAATTCAGCGATAAAGTAATAATTGTACATGAAGTGTTCTATTTTTTATAAAGTACCTAATATATTTATAATTAGCTAAGTAAGTTATATACTTATATAATATGTATATATATATATAAAGTTATGAATAATATATTTAGCATTATAATCGTAAATATTGTGTTCAGCTGGTGTAAAAAAGTCTTGAATTTCTTGCTTGGTTATGGTAGGTTGTTGTTGAATTGCAATATTTGAACCTGAAAAATAGTAATATTTTGGATAGGTAATTGAAAAAAATAATTCATCGAATAAATTACATTTTATTTAACACCTTTATTATTATAATATTTCCTTTAGGTAGTATAATGTATATATGTTGTATTAAATAATTAAACATGATATACGTAGCCTTGATTATATATACATATATATATATTATCTAATAAATCTGTAAATAGTTAAAAAATACTTACGATGTTTATCCTTGGTATGTCTGATGAGACTATCTCTCCGTGTGAATATTTCTGAACATATACTGCATGAATTCTTGTTGGAAACATCGTGTGACTTGGCATGTCTGTGTAGACTACTGATTCGAGTAAAGGTTTTACCACATATACTACACGGGAACATGATTACGTTTGATGAAAAACTGAAGAATACTAGTCGAACTCGCAAAACAAGTCTTTACCCTTCAACGAATAGATGGGTAATGAATTATAGAAAAATATATTGTACTTTAAATAACAGTGTGAAATTAGTTTTATCTAAGCGAATTATTAACGTATGAGCTAATATCAGAACTAGTGGTGAAAAAATGAACTACGGTGTTCATTAAAGTAAAATAAATAATTTGATTTTTATAAGACTTGTAAAATATTTGTATACACTTTAAAACACTTAATAACTCTGAAATAACTCGACTTGACACTTGAACGGTAGTAAACGGACTGATCTCATATTGCTCTGTGTACATTATGGCTGGAATTCATCGACAATACTCGGACGTGTCACTACAGGCTTGTACAGGTCTGTAGTCGGATGATGTTGTTAGGGTGTGAGGACGGGTGGCGGGGTGTAAAATATAATTTAGGGTGGTACTCTGTTGGATTGGAATGTTTTATTTCTTATAACTGTGACCATGTGTGTGTGTGTGTGATACATTTCGATGTATAAAGTATGCTTTAGGGAGATGCTTTAGGTTCGAATGGGATTATAATCTGAAAATGGTATAATATTTTTAGATATGTGTTATGTTGTTACCTTATATTATATTATTAGTATGTATGATATAGTCGATACATATTTACACCAGAATATTATATTTATATTTTTAAAAGGGTAGGTAATGTATTTGATTAGGAAGGGGTAAAATATATGTCGGGCAAGTGTTCGATATAGTCGATACAAATGTACATCAGAATATTATATATATTTTTTAAATTTTAAATAAAAGGGGAGGTAATGTATTTGAAGGGGAAGGGGTAAAATATATGTCGGTCACGTGTAGGATGGGGTGACGTGTGACGAGTTTATGTGTGTTGCGGGTTGCCTATATTGAGTAATTAATGCAAGTTTGAGAGGTGCGTGTACTTCGAATTGCCTATACAGAGCAGCCTATGATTTTACAGGTAAAATTTAAGGGGGCGGTGCTCCAGAACATACATAATCATCCCACTGTTTATTTTTACGTGATTAAAATTAAAAAACTTAATACGAAATCAGAAACTTAGAAAAAAAAGTTTATATTATGCACCGCAATTTATAATGTATGTACCTACCTGAGTTGGATCAAATTTCGCAAGTCATGCCTGTGCATGGGTTCACTCCAGATTTCTAGAAACACAAGTAATGAACGCACTGGCAATTTATCGGCAGTTAAATAATTATTTATTTATAATTATGAATATATAATAATATTTTCCTTTAAGTACTGTTTCACCGTTACCAACCCTACGTGTGTCAGTAGCGGTTAGCGCTAACGACTATCGGGGATGTAATTTCTAAACTAGTTCAACCGTTAACCAGGGTAATGTACGACAGAGGCGTCATTTGGGGGTGTACAGGGTGTGCGACGTCACCACTGACATAATAGAATAAATAATTGGTCCTCCATTAATGCTCCTATGCGCCGATATGATTACTATTAAAAATTAATAAAATATTCTTGGCCCAGTGGCGCTGAAGTCCAACATTTTAACTATGGCATTAGACACCTCCACATAAAATTTTGACACCCACCTATTTATTATAATTACCTTACTATACGCAAAGTAAATATATATTTTGGCGCCACTGATTCATGCATGTAATTAAAATTTTTTTTTTCAGCTTTATTGTCAAATGTATCCCTATTTTATAACCGTGTGAAGCGAGTCTTATTCTGTGGTTTTATTATGAAAGACAGTTCGTGCCAGCCTGCTGGTATCAACTATAGTGGAGTAAGCACAGCATAGCTGATAAAATAAATACTAAATACTTTAAGAGGACGCTACATCAAAACGTGTACGCGTGTAACGGCCGAGAGAACGCGCTGTTAAGTGTTTTCGCGATCCGCATGCGATCCGCTACCCGTAGTCGGCGGCCGGCCGTCAAATTGTGCTCACTGCTCAGTCGGGACTTCGGGAGCGACTTTTATTACTCTATGGACGTTTCTCGTCATCATAAAATGCGTATACGTAAATGCCGCCGTAGTGCCGTACTATTTTAAATGTCTGCGCGTACCCATGATATACTGATTATAATTTAAGTCACTGCTCACCTTAATATATGTATCATTGTATAGATCGTATTAACTGTATTATAACATAGCTTGATTTGTATTTATTGAATAATTCCTTATTCAAATATAATTAAATAAAAAACTTCTATATTAGGTACCTATTGCCTATTGGTAATCATACGTAAATTATTTTGGAGTAGATACAGTATACATAATATTACATATAACATTTTATTTAAAAAAAAAATCAAATACAGACATAATTTATTAATATATACCTATACGTGTACATACTAATATATAATATAATATGATAACCTAATATATTATATAATATATATTTTTGAAAGTTACTGCTTACCTATATAATATATTTAGCAATATATTATAGATAGTAAAAACGGTAATACAACATAATATATTGACTTTTAGTCATGACATTATTACTGATTCAATTATAATGCAAAGAATAAAATATATTTATAGTTGAAAAATATAAAATGCATCAATAATTCTACGACCAGACCTGCAATAGTATTTATAATATATTCATTATTATTATGTATTATACATATTATACGATCACTCCTAACTTTACATTGAAAAAATTCAAACAAAAAATCTAATAAGTTTTACCGAATTCCAACTTTATTATCAAAATGTTAGAAGTCTAGTATCAAAATTAAATACTCTTACTCCACTTTTATGTACTTCTGGTCTGGATATCATCGCTTTCACGGAAACCTGGCTCTATCCATCTATATCTACGTCTGAACTCAACTTCTCTAATTACACAGTTTTTCGTTGTGATAGATCTTCACTCAACAGCTCAAGTGGTCGTGGTGGTGGTGTATTAATTGCAGTTAAATCAACCTTAATTTGTAAAGTCTTAAATGTTTCTGTTAAAAGTGTTGAACATGTATTTGTGTTAATTAATTTAGGTCCTAATATTTTGATTCTAGGTTGCGTTTATATTCCTCCTCTCTCTCCTATAACACTTTATGAACAATTTTTTAAAGCAGTCAATGATCTTTTTATTTCAAACCCGAAAGCTAAATTTGTCTTGTTAGGTGATTTTAATCTCCCCTCTTTAAATTGGTCACTTTATTCGTTGCCAATAATATGTAATTCTCCAATTGATTCTTATTTTATTAGTATGTTATCACAGTTTAATTTTAATCAATTTAATTTATTACGTAATAACAATAACGTTACTCTAGATTTAGTCTTATCTAATATCCACCTATCCGTCTCTAATGAACCTGACCCATTGTTGCCTATTGATAAACACCACCCAGCACTTAATATCACGTTGAAATATGAACAATTTAATATCTTATCGACTACTTATGATATAATTTACGATTTTAAAAATTGTGATTATGTCAAAATCGTTAAATACATTGGCGGCTCACTTAATATCATTAACTCTATCTCCTCAGATGTTAACGGCGTAGTTGATCGTCTCTATATGATCTTGCATGATTCTATAAATATTTTTGTTCCTAAAAGACGTATATATAATAATACTTACCCAATTTGGTATTCAAATTCTTTGAAATCGCTATTAAAAGAGAAAAAAATCTGTCACCTTGTCTATAAACAATACAATAATATCTCTGACTATATTACTTTTTCACATTTAAGAGCTAAATGTAAAAGGCTCGCTAAGTCTGATTATAAAAATTATATAAATAATGTTCAACACTCTATAAAAAATAATCCAAAATAGTTTTGGTCTTTTATTAAAAATGTTACCAATAATAATGCACTTCCTAAATCTTTATCTTTAGATACAACGATAGTTAATAATGGTACTGATATTGTTAATATTTTTGCGAAATATTTTTCAGATTCCTATTCTAATATTCAACAGCCACCTAATTCTTCTTCTCTAAATATTAATAAAATTAATTTAAATCCGATATAAATCTAAATTCTATCTCCTTCACTGAATTAGATGTACTTAACTTTATCTCTAATATCAAACTTAACTCTAATGTAGGCCCAGATGGTATACCCTCTATATTCCTCTATAACTGTAGATTTATCTTAACTCCAATATTAACAAATATCTTTAAGTTATCTCTCAAAAAAGGTTTATTCCCTTCTATTTGGAAAAATTCTTTTATTTCTCCAATTTTAAAAAAAAGGCGACCCTTCATTAATTTCGAACTATCGTCCTATCTCTAAGTTATCTATTATCCCGAAATTATTTTCGCAGTTAGTCTCCTCAAAATTATCAAGCTACTGTTCTTCCTTACTATCAAATCATCAATATGGATTTACTCCCAAGCGATCTTCCTGTAATAATTTAGCTGTGGTAAAAAACATAATCCTTAATTCTTTTGAATTAAATGCGCAAACTGATATTATTTATACCGATTTTCCTAAGGCATTTGACCAGGTAAATCATGCTATTCTTATTAAAAAAGTACAAATATTTGGTTTTTCAGGTTCTCTACTAAATTGGTTTCAATCATTCCTATCAGATCGGCACCAAATCGTTAAATATCTAAATTTTACCTCTACACAGTTTAATATACCATCTGGTGTTCATCAAGGTGACCACCTGTCAACTCTTCTTTTTAATATATTTATAAATGATCTTCCCAATGTCATCACTAATTCTAATATCCTTCTATTTGCCGATGATGCAAAATTAGTAAAAATTATTGAATCAGAACAAGACGCTTTTAATTTGCAATTAGACATCAATAACCTCATTTTATGGTGTAATGAGAATAATCTATTTTTAAATATACAAAAATGTAAATTTGTGAAATTATACCTAACTAATAATCCCGTTAACTCTCAGTACTCAATTTCTGGCACAAATGTCGAGCTTGTTAATCAATTTAGCGTAATATCTAATAATATTAAGAGTTATAACTTCCAACCTGTTAGTTTTGATACACTTAACAAGAACTGTTACACTTCTGACACTATATTTTTAAAACCAATTGAACCGCTTGAAGTCCTTAACCTATTGAAAACTATTAAAAATGTCAATACTTTTTCTAAAAACTCAATATCTAATTATGTTCTTAAAAAAACAGCTAATTCTATTGCTGTTCCTTTATCTATTATTTTTAATATTTTTATTTCTAAAGAGGAGTTTCCGAAAGCATTTAAAGAGTCTATAGTTATCCCAATTTAAAAAAACGGTGACAAAGAAAAATGCTCTAATTATAGGCCTATATCGCTCACTTTAACATTGTCAAAAATATTTGAAAAATGCCTTAAAAGTAGATTATTAGAGTTCCTAGATAACCATAATTTTTTTCACGATAATCAATTTGGTTTTCGTATTAATCTCTCAACTAATAATGCATTATATGAAACCACTCAATACATATATGAAAATCTTGATATCAATAAGCAACACGTTCTTGGAATTTTTTTAGATATCAAAAAAGCTTTTGACTCAGTTGACCACAATATTCTACTCGATAAACTTTATCATTGTGGAATTAGAGGCGTTGCGTATAGGTTATTTAAATCATACCTAAACGGTCGAGTACAGAGAGTAAAAATTGATAATGATTATAGTAATGAACTTGATATTGATTACTCTGTTCCACAAGGTACCGTACTTGGACCTTTGTTATTTATAATATACATTAATGGGCTTCTTCATCAAGATACTCCTGGTAAAATAATTTGTTTTGCTGATGACACCGTCATCTTATTAAAAAGTCCGTGTATAAATAATTTATATGAGATTGCTGATTAAAGTTTTAATATTGTCAAAAACTGGTTTTATAATAATTCGCTAGAGATAAACAACGAAAAAACTAAATACATTCACTTTGGCATACGAAAATCTACAGATTTAAATAATTATAAAATCATTGCTCACTCTAATAATTGTATCAACATGAATAATAAAAATAATATATGTAAATGTAGAGAATTAGATAGAGTAAGCTCTATTAAATACCTAGGGTTATATTATATTGATGCTAATTTAAAATGGGATGTACACATAAGTTATATAAATAATATGTTAAGAAAATTTTTCTACATATATAAATCTCTTAGATCTATTTTAAACGTCAAATTAAAAAAATTGACATACCTTGCACTAATTCAATCTATTATTTCTTATGGAATTTCATTTTGGGGAGGAACATATCACACTCACTTTCGGAACCTTGAAATCACTTTAAACTCATTACTCAAATTTATTTTTTATAAACCCTCACTATATTCTACAATTAATTTATATAAAGAGCTAGAGATATTAAATTTAAAAACATTATACACAAAAAACATTTGCCTATTGTTTTACAGTTTCAAAACTTGCATTGATGTTCCGTGTCACAATTATAATACGCGCTTTAAGGTTAATACTAATGTTATTGTCCCTAAAATGAATACAGTATTTGGGCAACAAAGCCCTAAATATAAGTTCATAATATTTTGTATTAAATATAATTTTAATATTCATGATTTTAACAGCTTTAAAATGTAAAAAAAATATATAAATAATGTTTTGTTGCAATAATGCCTTTTACAACGTATTTTATACGGCATATTAATTTTCCTTATTGATTATATTATACTTCTTACTGTAATTATTATCCTTATGTATATTGTTATTGTTATATTGTTATTATTATTTCTCTTTTTTTTTTTTTTCTCATTTTTTGTATTATTTTTCATTTTCTTAATCGCACTTAAGATTTTGATCACTTACTCTCTCTTTTCGCACAAGATTGCTTTTGAAAAGAGAACCAAAAATTAATTAATTATTGCTTATAAGATATTTTGTACATTCATTTTAATTTGGTAACAATAAATATTATTATTATTATTATAATTTAAAGATTTGGGTATAATTTTTGATCGTAAATTAAATTTTTCTCTGCATACTGAAATGATTAAAAATAAAGCTTTTCGTAACTTAGGGTTTATTAAGCGTACTTGTGCTGGATTTTCAGATCCTATTCCCCTAAAAATCCTCTACTTCTCTCTTGTCCGTTCTAATTTAGAGTACTGCCCCCTCATCTGGATAAGTAGTACGTCGAAACAGGCTCTTACGCTGGAATCTGTCCAAAATAATTTTTTACGTTTTATCTCTTTTAAATTTAACATAAACAGACCTGTCCACGGCTCATATAATAATGTTTTAAATTTTCTTAATATTTCTCTACTGTCTGACCGTCGTACACTTTTACTCTCTAAATTTTTACAAAAACTAATTTTAGGTCCAATAGATTGTCCTGAAATTCTCTCTTTAATCCGTTTTAAAATTAATTACCTTAATACTAGAGATCCAAAACCCTTTTATCCACTTTTTTCAACAAAAAATTATATCTTGAACTCTCCTGCTAACCTTCTTATGACTGCAGGTAATACTTTTGTCTTTGATTATATTTAAATAATAATTTTTATATTTGATTTGTATTCTATTTCTAATTTAGCCTTATTATTTTATTCTTTCTCTACTTTTAAGTAGAAACTATTAATTATTGTTTTACGTATTAATGTGTTTTTTCACTCACAATGTAATATTATTATGTAATAGGACTCACGTCCGTTTATATTAAATAAATAAAAAAGAAAGAAATAAATAAATAAAAAAATAAATAATATAATATGATAACCTAATATATTATATATTATATATTTTTGAAAGTTACTGCTTACCTATATAATATATTTAGCAATATATTATAGATAGTAAAAACGGTAATACAACATAATATATTGACTTTTAGTCATGGCATTATTACTGATTCAATTATAATGCAAAGAATAAAATATATTTATGGTTGAAAAATATAAAATGCATCAATAATTCTACGACCAGACCTGCAATAGTATTTATAATATATTCATTATTATTATGTATTATACATATTATACGATCACTCCTAACTTTGCGCTCACAACCATACTTACGCGATTGTATTTACCTCGCTATTACTTATTAGATACCGACTTCATGATATATAATATATTAATTATTAATATAGTATTATTTACTATTAGGTAAATAATAATAATGAATAACCCCTCAAATTAATTAATATTTCCAAATACCTATCTAAATATTAGTTTTCTTGTAGGTAAATGTGTTGAGTATATTTTACGTATAATGTTGTATAATATGCCTATACCACATATAATTAATTGTAAAGGACAGTTTTTATTATAACTAATCATACATTACTTTACATTTTAAATAAATATTAAAACCAAACCGCTTTCATAATAATATTAAGATTTTTAAATTTTTTTCAAGGATACTATTTTAAATCTTTCTTGCTTTTTTTCTAAAATGTCATCTGGATCAATAATCATAATCATAATCAATTAAATTAGTAGGACTGATATTGGTACTTTAAACTACTTACGATATTAATTTTTCAGACATATTTTGTATCCAAAATGTATGATCATAATACATTTTTTCTACCGAGGTCCACTTTTCGGTGTATACTACCAAATAACATAGTTCACGTTTAGTTATATGCAGTTGTCCAATAACTTGAAAATAATAATTACTATTTCGTTTTACTATGATCGAAGAATCTTTCATTATCCAATTTGGTAGCTGTAACATGTGTTATAAACATAATTTTCGTAATTTTTACGCAAAACCAGTTTTGGACCTAAATTTACATCACTACTTACGGCACAGTCGTATTTAAATTGTACGAATCATTAATCTCTATTAATTCTTCCGAAGAAGTTACTTGATTTTGAACACTCGTGGTGGGTTCCAAAGTAGGATAATTATGTAAGTTCTGGAGCACCGCCCCCTTAAATTTTACATGTAAAATCATAGGCTGCTCTGTATAGGCAATTCGAAGTACACACACCGCTCAAACTTGCATTAATTACTCAATATAGGCAACCCACAACACACATAAACTCGTCACACGTCACCCCATCCTACACGTGAACGACATATATTTTACCCCTTCCCCCTCAAATACATTAACTCGCTACCCTTTAAAAAATATATATAATCTTCTAATTCACATTTGTATCGTCCATATCGATCACTTGCCCGACATATATTTTACCCCTTAATAATCAAATACATTACCTCCCTACCCCTTTTAAAAAATAAAAATATAATAGTCTGATGTACATTGAATCGACTATATCATACATACATACGTCATGCTCATAATATCATATAAGGTAACAACATAACACATATCTAAAAATATTATACCATTTTCAGATTATAATCCCATTCGAACCTAAAGCATCTCGCTAAAGCATACTTTATACATCGAAATGTATCACACACACACACACACACACACACACAAACTCACACATAGTCACAGTTATTACAATAAAACATTCCAATCCAACAGAGTACCAGAATAAATTATATTTTACACCCCACCACCCGCCCTGCACCATAACAACATCATCCGACTACAGACCTATACAAGCCTGTAGTGACACGTCCGAGTATTGTCGATGAATTCCAGCCATAATGTACACAGAGCAATATGAGATCAGTCCGTTTACTACCGTTCAAGTGTCAAGTCGAGTTATTTCAGAGTTATTAAGTGTTTTTAAAGTGTATACAAATTAATATTTTACAAGTTTTATAAAAATCAAATTATTTCGAATGAGTTCGACTAGACAGTGTTCTTCAGTTTTTCATCAAACGTAATCATGTTCCCGTGTAGTAAATGTGGTAAAACCTTTACTCGAATCAGTAGTCTACTGATTTTAGAGTAAACTACTCAGAGTTTTAGAGTTCAAACAATCGGATTGGCTTGCAAAATACATTAAATTAAACACCGAAATGAGAAAAAACGCGAAGAATGAATTCGAAAAGGATTTCTTCAAACTCTTAAACAATGCCGTTTTTGGGAAAACCATGGAATCTTTAAGATAACGTTTTAAGATGGAGCTAGTTTCATGTCCACAAAGATTACAAAAACTCATCAACAAGCAAACATTTAAACATTATACGACATACAGTGAAAATTTTGCTGCTGTCTCATTGGAAAACAAAATTATCATGTTTAACAAGCCAATATATATAGGTACCAATTTTACTTGCATAAAAAAAAAAAATTTCATATTTTTAATACCTATTTATCATTTTTATTTATTTTTTTTAGGTTTCGCAGTATTGGACATCAGTAAAACCATGATGTACGATTACCATTTCAATGTAATGAAGGCGCATTATGGTAATAAAATCAACCTCATGTATACAGATACAGGTAAATAATTATTATTCAATTTTTCTATTACAAACATTATATTTATTTTTTTTTCTAGATTCACTGATATATCATATTAAGACTAACGATTTTTACAAAGATTTGAAGTGCAATTCAAACTTACTTAGCCGGATGGATACTTCAGATTTACCGATAGACCATCCATGCTACATTGCCGAACGAAAGAAAATTCCAGGACTGTTTTCCGATGAGGCAAAGGGACAGCCAATTACCAAATTTATTGCGCTTAGAGCAAAGTCATACGCTTACATTTTGAACGACAAGGAGAAAATTAAGGCAAAAGGCGTCCGAGGGCATGTAGTTAAAAATCACATGACTTTCAATGATCATTTCGATTGCCTTTTCGCCGACGACGAAAAAGAGAACTCTAAACTGTATACCAGGGAAAATGTATCCTTCAGATCATTCAACCATAAGATTCGAACAATCAAATCCGAAAAATTATGCTTCAACCGACAAGATGATAAGCGGATAGCACAAGCCGATAGAATACATACCTACGCTCATGGACATTTTAAGCTCGATTGTTAATTTTATACATAAATATAATATATTTGTAAATTATATTTAATTTTATAAATGTTAAGGTTAATTTATTTTTATTTTGTGAAATATATAGATATCAATTAGTTTATTATTTTTTTGTAAAATAGCTTTGTAGATATTATTTTGTTATCATCTTGTCGGTTGAAGCATAATTTTTTGGATATTATAGGTGTTATATTATATAGCTGATGAATTTGGCTCTATGAATACAGTTTTTATGAAATTTAAAGAAAAATAATAACTTTTAGCAAAGGTATCTATGAAAGGACCAATATGAAAAAGAAGTTTGTATATATTTTCGGTGAAAATATGATATTATTATACAAATAAAATTCGTGTATTAATTATTTAGATTAAAGTCGATACAGTAAAACCTATATTTATATATGTTTTGTAGACTGTTGAAATTATAAATTTTTGTGAGATTTTAAATAGGTATTTACTTTTTGTCTCACATTTTTATCAAGACCTGTATAGTACCCATATGTGTCGAGAAACAAATATGTTTATATTTACAATCAATATGCTGATATTTACGATCGAAATGATGATATTTATGACAACTAAAAAAATATAATATTTATCATAATATGGTTACATCTAATATGATTTTTATTTGAAATATCTGTTGAAATGTACAGAATTACACATGTGAGAAAAGAAAGCAATATATATCGGAAATAATAAAAAGATTTGAATTATGATAAGTGACTTTATTACAAAAACAATTTAATATCCTTAGAGATATTTTACAAAATAAAAAAAAACAAAACAAAATAATATCTACAAAATAATATCTACAAAGCTATTTTACAAAAAAATAATAAACTAATTGATATCTATATATTTCACAAAATAAAAATAAATTAACCTTAACATTTATAAAATTAAATATAATTTACAAATATATTATATTTATGTATAAAATTAACAATCGAGCTTAAAATGTCCATGAGCGTAGGTATGTATTCTATCAGCCTGTGCTATCCGCTTATCATCTTGTCGGTTGAAGCATAATTTTTCGAATTTGATTGTTCGTATCTTATGGTTGAATGATCTGAAGGATACATTTTCCCTGGTATACAGTTTAGAGTTCTCTTTTTCGTCGTCGGCGAAAAGGCAATCGAAATGATCATTGAAAGTCATGTGATTTTTAACTACATGCCCTCGGACGCCTTTTGCCTTAATTTTCTCCTTGTCGTTCAAAATGTAAGCGTATGACTTTGCTCTAAGCGCAATAAATTTGGTAATTGGCTGTCCCTTTGCCTCATCGGAAAACAGTCCTGGAATTTTCTTTCGTTCGGCAATGTAGCATGGATGGTCTATCGGTAAATCTGAAGTATCCATCCGGCTAAGTAAGTTTGAATTGCACTTCAAATCTTTGTAAAAATCGTTAGTCTTAATATGATATATCAGTGAATCTAGAAAAAAAAAAATAAATATAATGTTTGTAATAGAAAAATTGAATAATAATTATTTACCTGTATCTGTATACATGAGGTTGATTTTATTACCATAATGCGCCTTCATTACATTGAAATGGTAATCGTACATCATGGTTTTACTGATGTCCAATACTGCGAAACCTAAAAAAAATAAATAAAAACGATAAATAGGTATTAAAAATATGAAATTTTTTTTTTTTTATGCAAGTAAAATTGGTACCTATATATATTGGCTTGTTAAACATGATAATTTTGTTTTCCAATGAGACAGCAGCAAAATGTTCACTGTATGTCGTATAATGTTTAAATGTTTGCTTGTTGATGAGTTTTTGTAATCTTTGTGGACATGAAACTAGCTCCATCTTAAAACGTTATCTTAAAGATTCCATGGTTTTCCCAAAAACGGCATTGTTTAAGAGTTTGAAGAAATCCTTTTCGAATTCATTCTTCGCGTTTTTTCTCATTTCGGTGTTTAATTTAATGTATTTTGCAAGCCAATCCGATTGTTTGAACTCTAAAACTCTGAGTAGTTTACTCTAAAATCAGTAGACTACTGATTCGAGTAAAGGTTTTACCACATTTACTACACGGGAACATGATTACGTTTGATGAAAAACTGAAGAACACTGTCTAGTCGAACTCATTCGAAATAATTTGATTTTTATAAAACTTGTAAAATATTAATTTGTATACACTTTAAAAACACTTAATAACTCTGAAATAACTCGACTTGACACTTGAACGGTAGTAAACGGACTGATCTCATATTGCTCTGTGTACATTATGGCTGGAATTCATCGACAATACTCGGACGTGTCACTACAGGCTTGTATAGGTCTGTAGTCGGATGATGTTGTTATGGTGCAGGGCGGGTGGTGGGGTGTAAAATATAATTTATTCTGGTACTCTGTTGGATTGGAATGTTTTATTGTAATAACTGTGACTATGTGTGAGTTTGTGTGTGTGTGTGTGTGTGTGTGTGTGTGATACATTTTAGGTTCGAATGGGATTATAATCTGAAAATGGTATAATATTTTTAGATATGTGTTATGTTGTTACCTTATATGATATTATGAGCATGACGTATGTATGTATGATATAGTCGATACAATGTACATCAGACTATTATATTTTTATTTTTTAAAAGGGGTAGGGAGGTAATGTATTTGATTATTAAGGGGTAAAATATATGTCGGGCAAGTGATCGATATGGACGATACAAATGTGAATTAGAAGATTATATATATTTTTTAAAGGGTAGCGAGTTAATGTATTTGAGGGGGAAGGGGTAAAATATATGTCGTTCACGTGTAGGATGGGGTGACGTGTGACGAGTTTATGTGTGTTGTGGGTTGCCTATATTGAGTAATTAATGCAAGTTTGAGCGGTGTGTGTACTTCGAATTGCCTATACAGAGCAGCCTATGATTTTACATGTAAAATTTAAGGGGGCGGTGCTCTAGAACTTACATAATTATCCTACTTTGGAACCCGCCACGAGTGTTCAAAATCAAGTAACTTCTTCGGAAGAATTAATAGAGATTAATGATTCGTACAATTTAAATACGACTGTGCCGTAAGTAGTGATGTAAATTTAGGTCCAAAACTGGTTTTGCGTAAAAATTACGAAAATTATGTTTATAACACATGTTACAGCTACCAAATTGGATAATGAAAGATTCTTCGATCATAGTAAAACGAAATAGTAATTATTATTTTCAAGTTATTGGACAACTGCATATAACTAAACGTGAACTATGTTATTTGGTAGTATACACCGAAAAGTGGACCTCGGTAGAAAAAATGTATTATGATCATACATTTTGGATACAAAATATGTCTGAAAAATTAATATCGTAAGTAGTTTAAAGTACCAATATCAGTCCTACTAATTTAATTGATTATGATTATGATTATTGATCCAGATGACATTTTAGAAAAAAAGCAAGAAAGATTTAAAATAGTATCCTTGAAAAAAATTAAAAAATCTTAATATTATTATGAAAGCGGTTTGGTTTTAATATTTATTTAAAATGTAAAGTAATGTATGATTAGTTATAATAAAAACTGTCCTTTACAATTAATTATATGTGGTATAGGCATATTATACAACATTATACGTAAAATATACTCAACACATTTACCTACAAGAAAACTAATATTTAGATAGGTATTTGGAAATATTAATTAATTTGAGGGGTTATTCATTATTATTATTTACCTAATAGTAAATAATACTATATTAATAATTAATATATTATATATCATGAAGTCGGTATCTAATAAGTAATAGCGAGGTAAATACAATCGCGTAAGTATGGTTGTGAGCGCAAAGTTAGGAGTGATCGTATAATATGTATAATACATAATAATAATGAATATATTATAAATACTATTGCAGGTCTGGTCGTAGAATTATTGATGCATTTTATATTTTTCAACCATAAATATATTTTATTCTTTGCATTATAATTGAATCAGTAATAATGCCATGACTAAAAGTCAATATATTATGTTGTATTACCGTTTTTACTATCTATAATATATTGCTAAATATATTATATAGGTAAGCAGTAACTTTCAAAAATATATAATATATAATATATTAGGTTATCATATTATATTATTTATTTTTTTATTTATTTATTTCTTTCTTTTTTATTTATTTAATATAAACGGACGTGAGTCCTATTACATAATAATATTACATTGTGAGTGAAAAAACACATTAATACGTAAAACAATAATTAATAGTTTCTACTTAAAAGTAGAGAAAGAATAAAATAATAAGGCTAAATTAGAAATAGAATACAAATCAAATATAAAAATTATTATTTAAATATAATCAAAGACAAAAGTATTACCTGCAGTCATAAGAAGGTTAGCAGGAGAGTTCAAGATATAATTTTTTGTTGAAAAAAGTGGATAAAAGGGTTTTGGATCTCTAGTATTAAGGTAATTAATTTTAAAACGGATTAAAGAGAGAATTTCAGGACAATCTATTGGACCTAAAATTAGTTTTTGTAAAAATTTAGAGAGTAAAAGTGTACGACGGTCAGACAGTAGAGAAATATTAAGAAAATTTAAAACATTATTATATGAGCCGTGGACAGGTCTGTTTATGTTAAATTTAAAAGAGATAAAACGTAAAAAATTATTTTGGACAGATTCCAGCGTAAGAGCCTGTTTCGACGTACTACTTATCCAGATGAGGGGGCAGTACTCTAAATTAGAACGGACAAGAGAGAAGTAGAGGATTTTTAGGGGAATAGGATCTGAAAATCCAGCACAAGTACGCTTAATAAACCCTAAGTTACGAAAAGCTTTATTTTTAATCATTTCAGTATGCAGAGAAAAATTTAATTTACGATCAAAAATTATACCCAAATCTTTAAATTATAATAATAATAATAATATTTATTGTTACCAAATTAAAATGAATGTACAAAATATCTTATAAGCAATAATTAATTAATTTTTGGTTCTCTTTTCAAAAGCAATCTTGTGCGAAAAGAGAGAGTAAGTGATCAAAATCTTAAGTGCGATTAAGAAAATGAAAAATAATACAAAAAATGAGAAAAAAAAAAAAAAGAGAAATAATAATAACAATATAACAATAACAATATACATAAGGATAATAATTACAGTAAGAAGTATAATATAATCAATAAGGAAAATTAATATGCCGTATAAAATACGTTGTAAAAGGCATTATTGCAACAAAACATTATTTATATATTTTTTTTACATTTTAAAGCTGTTAAAATCATGAATATTAAAATTATATTTAATACAAAATATTATGAACTTATATTTAGGGCTTTGTTGCCCAAATACTGTATTCATTTTAGGGACAATAACATTAGTATTAACCTTAAAGCGCGTATTATAATTGTGACACGGAACATCAATGCAAGTTTTGAAACTGTAAAACAATAGGCAAATGTTTTTTGTGTATAATGTTTTTAAATTTAATATCTCTAGCTCTTTATATAAATTAATTGTAGAATATAGTGAGGGTTTATAAAAAATAAATTTGAGTAATGAGTTTAAAGTGATTTCAAGGTTCCGAAAGTGAGTGTGATATGTTCCTCCCCAAAATGAAATTCCATAAGAAATAATAGATTGAATTAGTGCAAGGTATGTCAATTTTTTTAATTTGACGTTTAAAATAGATCTAAGAGATTTATATATGTAGAAAAATTTTCTTAACATATTATTTATATAACTTATGTGTACATCCCATTTTAAATTAGCATCAATATAATATAACCCTAGGTATTTAATAGAGCTTACTCTATCTAATTCTCTACATTTACATATATTATTTTTATTATTCATGTTGATACAATTATTAGAGTGAGCAATGATTTTATAATTATTTAAATCTGTAGATTTTCGTATGCCAAAGTGAATGTATTTAGTTTTTTCGTTGTTTATCTCTAGCGAATTATTATAAAACCAGTTTTTGACAATATTAAAACTTTAATCAGCAATCTCATATAAATTATTTATACACGGACTTTTTAATAAGATGACGGTGTCATCAGCAAAACAAATTATTTTACCAGGAGTATCTTGATGAAGAAGCCCATTAATGTATATTATAAATAACAAAGGTCCAAGTACGGTACCTTGTGGAACAGAGTAATCAATATCAAGTTCATTACTATAATCATTATCAATTTTTACTCTCTGTACTCGACCGTTTAGGTATGATTTAAATAACCTATACGCAACGCCTCTAATTCCACAATGATAAAGTTTATCGAGTAGAATATTGTGGTCAACTGAGTCAAAAGCTTTTTTGATATCTAAAAAAATTCCAAGAACGTGTTGCTTATTGATATCAAGATTTTCATATATGTATTGAGTGGTTTCATATAATGCATTATTAGTTGAGAGATTAATACGAAAACCAAATTGATTATCGTGAAAAAAATTATGGTTATCTAGGAACTCTAATAATCTACTTTTAAGGCATTTTTCAAATATTTTTGACAATGTTAAAGTGAGCGATATAGGCCTATAATTAGAGCATTTTTCTTTGTCACCGTTTTTTTAAATTGGGATAACTATAGACTCTTTAAATGCTTTCGGAAACTCCTCTTTAGAAATAAAAATATTAAAAATAATAGATAAAGGAACAGCAATAGAATTAGCTGTTTTTTTAAGAACATAATTAGATATTGAGTTTTTAGAAAAAGTATTGACATTTTTAATAGTTTTCAATAGGTTAAGGACTTCAAGCGGTTCAATTGGTTTTAAAAATATAGTGTCAGAAGTGTAACAGTTCTTGTTAAGTGTATCAAAACTAACAGGTTGGAAGTTATAACTCTTAATATTATTAGATATTACGCTAAATTGATTAACAAGCTCGACATTTGTGCCAGAAATTGAGTACTGAGAGTTAACGGGATTATTAGTTAGGTATAATTTCACAAATTTACATTTTTGTATATTTAAAAATAGATTATTCTCATTACACCATAAAATGAGGTTATTGATGTCTAATTGCAAATTAAAAGCGTCTTGTTCTGATTCAATAATTTTTACTAATTTTGCATCATCGGCAAATAGAAGGATATTAGAATTAGTGATGACATTGGGAAGATCATTTATAAATATATTAAAAAGAAGAGTTGACAGGTGGTCACCTTGATGAACACCAGATGGTATATTAAACTGTGTAGAGGTAAAATTTAGATATTTAACGATTTGGTGCCGATCTGATAGGAATGATTGAAACCAATTTAGTAGAGAACCTGAAAAACCAAATATTTGTACTTTTTTAATAAGAATAGCATGATTTACCTGGTCAAATGCCTTAGGAAAATCGGTATAAATAATATCAGTTTGCGCATTTAATTCAAAAGAATTAAGGATTATGTTTTTTACCACAGCTAAATTATTACAGGAAGATCGCTTGGGAGTAAATCCATATTGATGATTTGATAGTAAGGAAGAACAGTAGCTTGATAATTTTGAGGAGACTAACTGCGAAAATAATTTCGGGATAATAGATAACTTAGAGATAGGACGATAGTTCGAAATTAATGAAGGGTCGCCTTTTTTTTAAAATTGGAGAAATAAAAGAATTTTTCCAAATAGAAGGGAATAAACCTTTTTTGAGAGATAACTTAAAGATATTTGTTAATATTGGAGTTAAGATAAATCTACAGTTATAGAGGAATATAGAGGGTATACCATCTGGGCCTACATTAGAGTTAAGTTTGATATTAGAGATAAAGTTAAGTACATCTAATTCAGTGAAGGAGATAGAATTTAGATTTATATCGGATTTAAATTAATTTTATTAATATTTAGAGAAGAAGAATTAGGTGGCTGTTGAATATTAGAATAGGAATCTGAAAAATATTTCGCAAAAATATTAACAATATCAGTACCATTATTAACTATCGTTGTATCTAAAGATAAAGATTTAGGAAGTGCATTATTATTGGTAACATTTTTAATAAAAGACCAAAACTATTTTGGATTATTTTTTATAGAGTGTTGAACATTATTTATATAATTTTTATAATCAGACTTAGCGAGCCTTTTACATTTAGCTCTTAAATGTGAAAAAGTAATATAGTCAGAGATATTATTGTATTGTTTATAGACAAGGTGACAGATTTTTTTCTCTTTTAATAGCGATTTCAAAGAATTTGAATACCAAATTGGGTAAGTATTATTATATATACGTCTTTTAGGAACAAAAATATTTATAGAATCATGCAAGATCATATAGAGACGATCAACTACGCCGTTAACATCTGAGGAGATAGAGTTAATGATATTAAGTGAGCCGCCAATGTATTTAACGATTTTGACATAATCACAATTTTTAAAATCGTAAATTATATCATAAGTAGTCGATAAGATATTAAATTGTTCATATTTCAACGTGATATTAAGTACTGGGTGGTGTTTATCAATAGGCAACAATGGGTCAGGTTCATTAGAGACGGATAGGTGGATATTAGATAAGACTAAATCTAGAGTAACGTTATTGTTATTACGTAATAAATTAAATTGATTAAAATTAAACTGTGATAACATACTAATAAAATAAGAATCAATTGGAGAATTACATATTATTGGCAACGAATAAAGTGACCAATTTAAAGAGGGGAGATTAAAATCACCTAACAAGACAAATTTAGCTTTCGGGTTTGAAATAAAAAGATCATTGACTGCTTTAAAAAATTGTTCATAAAGTGTTATAGGAGAGAGAGGAGGAATATAAACGCAACCTAGAATCAAAATATTAGGACCTAAATTAATTAACACAAATACATGTTCAACACTTTTAACAGAAACATTTAAGACTTTACAAATTAAGGTTGATTTAACTGCAATTAATACACCACCACCACGACCACTTGAGCTGTTGAGTGAAGATCTATCACAACGAAAAACTGTGTAATTAGAGAAGTTGAGTTCAGACGTAGATATAGATGGATAGAGCCAGGTTTCCGTGAAAGCGATGATATCCAGACCAGAAGTACATAAAAGTGGAGTAAGAGTATTTAATTTTGATACTAGACTTCTAACATTTTGATAATAAAGTTGGAATTCGGTAAAACTTATTAGATTTTTTGTTTGAATTTTTTCAATGTAAAGTTAGGAGTGATCGTATAATATGTATAATACATAATAATAATGAATATATTATAAATACTATTGCAGGTCTGGTCGTAGAATTATTGATGCATTTTATATTTTTCAACTATAAATATATTTTATTCTTTGCATTATAATTGAATCAGTAATAATGTCATGACTAAAAGTCAATATATTATGTTGTATTACCGTTTTTACTATCTATAATATATTGCTAAATATATTATATAGGTAAGCAGTAACTTTCAAAAATATATATTATATAATATATTAGGTTATCATATTATATTATATATTAGTATGTACACGTATAGGTATATATTAATAAATTATGTCTGTATTTGATTTTTTTTTTAAATAAAATGTTATATGTAATATTATGTATACTGTATCTACTCCAAAATAATTTACGTATGATTACCAATAGGCAATAGGTACCTAATATAGAAGTTTTTTATTTAATTATATTTGAATAAGGAATTATTCAATAAATACAAATCAAGCTATGTTATAATACAGTTAATACGATCTATACAATGATACATATATTAAGGTGAGCAGTGACTTAAATTATAATCAGTATATCATGGGTACGCGCAGACATTTAAAATAGTACGGCACTACGGCGGCATTTACGTATACGCATTTTATGATGACGAGAAACGTCCATAGAGTAATAAAAGTCGCTCCCGAAGTCCCGACTGAGCAGTGAGCACAATTTGACGGCCGGCCGCCGACTACGGGTAGCGGATCGCATGCGGATCGCGAAAACACTTAACAGCGCGTTCTCTCGGCCGTTACACGCGTACACGTTTTGATGTAGCGTCCTCTTAAAGTATTTAGTATTTATTTTATCAGCTATGCTGTGCTTACTCCACTATAGTTGATACCAGCAGGCTGGCACGAACTGTCTTTCATAATAAAACCACAGAATAAGACTCGCTTCACACGGTTATAAAATAGGGATACATTTGACAATAAGCTGAAAAAAAAAAATTTTAATTACATGCATGAATCAGTGGCGCCAAAATATATATTTACTTTGCGTATAGTAAGGTAATTATAATAAATAGGTGGGTGTCAAAATTTTATGTGGAGGTGTCTAATGCCATAGTTAAAATGTTGGACTTCAGCGCCACTGGGCCAAGAATATTTTATTAATTTTTAATAGTAATCATATCGGCGCATAGGAGCATTAATGGAGGACCAATTATTTATTCTATTATGTCAGTGGTGACGTCGCACACCCTGTACACCCCCAAATGACGCCTCTGTCGTACATTACCCTGGTTAACGGTTGAACTAGTTTAGAAATTACATCCCCGATAGTCGTTAGCGCTAACCGCTACTGACACACGTAGGGTTGGTAACGGTGAAACAGTACTTAAAGGAAAATATTATTATATATTCATAATTATAAATAAATAATTATTTAACTGCCGATAAATTGCCAGTGCGTTCATTACTTGTGTTTCTAGAAATCTGGAGTGAACCCATGCACAGGCATGACTTGCGAAATTTGATCCAACTCAGGTAGGTACATACATTATAAATTGCGGTGCATAATATAAACTTTTTTTTCTAAGTTTCTGATTTCGTATTAAGTTTTTTAATTTTAATCACGTAAAAATAAACATTTGTAAAAAGTATTATTAGTATTAAAATTATATTTTAAAATTACTAAATACAATTTCATATAACCTACCTAGTTATTTATATATCTGATAAAAGGAATATTGTTTTTTATGCCTAATAAAAAATTAAAACTGCTTTAATTATTATCAGAAGATAAAGCTTATTTCAAAATTTGGGGGTCATATTCCCGAACCTTAATCTAATATTTTTTTGGGTGGGGGGGGGGGAGTGGTGCAGTAACCTCTCCCTGGATATACCACTTTAGTGCACGATCTGCGGACGACGTCTGGACACGCCTATAAAATGTTTGTAACTATCTAAATATTTTCCTTGCATATCGCTTCGTTCTAACCTGACAAACATACAATCAAACAATATTCTTTTTCGTGACCTGAAAACTAAATGTGTGAGCTACTTTTGGCTACCGATAGGATATGAAAATACCTACCTATACAAGTGTAAGCAACCCACAAGTTTTTTATTAAACTTTTATTGAAAACTGTCCAGTAGTTTTGGAGTATATCAGTTATGGACAGACATACATGTGTTGCGAACCAGATGTGGAGTTCAGTTGACAAGGTCGAATCAAATGAAGTAAAACACGTAGTCGAACTAATTATTATTATACATTTATTGACCTAAGGTTAGTGGTTAATACTTTTTAAGCACTCAGAGTAATGTTACAATTTAAGACAAATATCCCTAGCATGAATACTGTCAACTAGTCGTCACGCAGAAATAGTGTGTCTGGTCTCCCTGATGGAGAGCCTTTATATAGTAGATAACAGTCAGAAAACATGGTCCTTTACAAGGTCCCACTTAAGTATTCGCTATGGCTCTTCTAGTACTTTAGAAACTAACTTATCCTTGTGGCACTCGTTAATAGTAATTAATATATTGTGCCACGTACACCATGCGTAATACTGTAGTAATAATATTATATATTTGTGTGGTCCTAACCTTAGCTATTGCAACACATGCATTTTTACATATATAGAGTAAATAATAATAATAATTATTGACGTAGACTTATACTTTGTAACGTAATTTGTCAAATAAAACAACAAAATGTTCGTGCCTAAAATTACCCATGTTTATAATATTCCTATATTTCCCCTATATTTCCTATTTATCCCCCTTAAATTTTACATGTAAAATCATAGGCTGCTCTGTATAGGCAATTCGAAGTACACACACCGCTCAAACTTGCATTAATTACTCAATATAGGCAACCCACAACACACATAAACTCGTCATACGTCACCCCATCCTACACGTGAACGACATATATTTTACCCCTTCCCCCTCAAATACATTAACTCGCTACCCTTTAAAAAATATATATAATCTTCTAATTCACATTTGTATCGTCCATATCGATCACTTGCCCGACATATATTTTACCCCTTAATAATCAAATACATTACCTCCCTACCCCTTTTAAAAAATAAAAATATAATAGTCTGATGTACATTGTATCGACTATATCATACATACATACGTCATGCTCATAATATCATATAAGGTAACAACATAACACATATCTAAAAATATTATACCATTTTCAGATTATAATCCCATTCGAACCTAAAATGTATCACACACACACACACACACACACACACACACAAACTCACACATAGTCACAGTTATTACAATAAAACATTCCAATCCAACAGAGTACCAGAATAAATTATATTTTACACCCCACCACCCGCCCTGCACCATAACAACATCATCCGACTACAGACCTATACAAGCCTGTAGTGACACGTCCGAGTATTGTCGATGAATTCCAGCCATAATGTACACAGAGCAATATGAGATCAGTCCGTTTACTACCGTTCAAGTGTCAAGTCGAGTTATTTCAGAGTTATTAAGTGTTTTTAAAGTGTATACAAATTAATATTTTACAAGTTTTATAAAAATCAAATTATTTCGAATGAGTTCGACTAGACAGTGTTCTTCAGTTTTTCATCAAACGTAATCATGTTCCCGTGTAGTAAATGTGGTAAAACCTTTACTCGAATCAGTAGTCTACTGATTTTAGAGTAAACTACTCAGAGTTTTAGAGTTCAAACAATCGGATTGGCTTGCAAAATACATTAAATTAAACACCGAAATGAGAAAAAACGCGAAGAATGAATTCGAAAAGGATTTCTTCAAACTCTTAAACAATGCCGTTTTTGGGAAAACCATGGAATCTTTAAGATAACGTTTTAAGATGGAGCTAGTTTCATGTCCACAAAGATTACAAAAACTCATCAACAAGCAAACATTTAAACATTATACGACATACAGTGAAAATTTTGCTGCTGTCTCATTGGAAAACAAAATTATCATGTTTAACAAGCCAATATATATAGGTACCAATTTTACTTGCATAAAAAAAAAAAATTTCATATTTTTAATACCTATTTATCATTTTTATTTATTTTTTTTAGGTTTCGCAGTATTGGACATCAGTAAAACCATGATGTACGATTACCATTTCAATGTAATGAAGGCGCATTATGGTAATAAAATCAACCTCATGTATACAGATACAGGTAAATAATTATTATTCAATTTTTCTATTACAAACATTATATTTATTTTTTTTTCTAGATTCACTGATATATCATATTAAGACTAACGATTTTTACAAAGATTTGAAGTGCAATTCAAACTTACTTAGCCGGATGGATACTTCAGATTTACCGATAGACCATCCATGCTACATTGCCGAACGAAAGAAAATTCCAGGACTGTTTTCCGATGAGGCAAAGGGACAGCCAATTACCAAATTTATTGCGCTTAGAGCAAAGTCATACGCTTACATTTTGAACGACAAGGAGAAAATTAAGGCAAAAGGCGTCCGAGGGCATGTAGTTAAAAATAACATGACTTTCAATGATCATTTCGATTGCCTTTTCGCCGACGACGAAAAAGAGAACTCTAAACTGTATACCAGGGAAAATGTATCCTTCAGATCATTCAACCATAAGATTCGAACAATCAAATCCGAAAAATTATGCTTCAACCGACAAGATTATAAGCGGATAGCACAAGCCGATAGAATACATACCTACGCTCATGGACATTTTAAGCTCGATTGTTAATTTTATACATAAATATAATATATTTGTAAATTATATTTAATTTTATAAATGTTAAGGTTAATTTATTTTTATTTTGTGAAATATATAGATATCAATTAGTTTATTATTTTTTTGTAAAATAGCTTTGTAGATATTATTTTGTTATCATCTTGTCGGTTGAAGCATAATTTTTTGGATATTATAGGTGTTATATTATATAGCTGATGAATTTGGCTCTATGAATACAGTTTTTATGAAATTTAAAGAAATTTAAATAAAAAAAAACAAAACAAAATAATATCTACAAAATAATATCTACAAAGCTATTTTACAAAAAAATAATAAACTAATTGATATCTATATATTTCACAAAATAAAAATAAATTAACCTTAACATTTATAAAATTAAATATAATTTACAAATATATTATATTTATGTATAAAATTAACAATCGAGCTTAAAATGTCCATGAGCGTAGGTATGTATTCTATCGGCTTGTGCTATCCGCTTATAATCTTGTCGGTTGAAGCATAATTTTTCGGATTTGATTGTTCGAATCTTATGGTTGAATGATCTGAAGGATACATTTTCCCTGGTATACAGTTTAGAGTTCTCTTTTTCGTCGTCGGCGAAAAGGCAATCGAAATGATCATTGAAAGTCATGTGATTTTTAACTACATGCCCTCGGACGCCTTTTGCCTTAATTTTCTCCTTGTCGTTCAAAATGTAAGCGTATGACTTTGCTCTAAGCGCAATAAATTTGGTAATTGGCTGTCCCTTTGCCTCATCGGAAAACAGTCCTGGAATTTTCTTTCGTTCGGCAATGTAGCATGGATGGTCTATCGGTAAATCTGAAGTATCCATCCGGCTAAGTAAGTTTGAATTGCACTTCAAATCTTTGTAAAAATCGTTAGTCTTAATATGATATATCAGTGAATCTAGAAAAAAAAATAAATATAATGTTTGTAATAGAAAAATTGAATAATAATTATTTACCTGTATCTGTATACATGAGGTTGATTTTATTACCATAATGCGCCTTCATTACATTGAAATGGTAATCGTACATCATGGTTTTACTGATGTCCAATACTGCGAAACCTAAAAAAAATAAATAAAAATGATAAATAGGTATTAAAAATATGAAATTTTTTTTTTTTTATGCAAGTAAAATTGGTACCTATATATATTGGCTTGTTAAACATGATAATTTTGTTTTCCAATGAGACAGCAGCAAAATTTTCACTGTATGTCGTATAATGTTTAAATGTTTGCTTGTTGATGAGTTTTTGTAATCTTTGTGGACATGAAACTAGCTCCATCTTAAAACGTTATCTTAAAGATTCCATGGTTTTCCCAAAAACGGCATTGTTTAAGAGTTTGAAGAAATCCTTTTCGAATTCATTCTTCGCGTTTTTTCTCATTTCGGTGTTTAATTTAATGTATTTTGCAAGCCAATCCGATTGTTTGAACTCTAAAACTCTGAGTAGTTTACTCTAAAATCAGTAGACTACTGATTCGAGTAAAGGTTTTACCACATTTACTACACGGGAACATGATTACGTTTGATGAAAAACTGAAGAACACTGTCTAGTCGAACTCATTCGAAATAATTTGATTTTTATAAAACTTGTAAAATATTAATTTGTATACACTTTAAAAACACTTAATAACTCTGAAATAACTCGACTTGACACTTGAACGGTAGTAAACGGACTGATCTCATATTGCTCTGTGTACATTATGGCTGGAATTCATCGACAATACTCGGACGTGTCACTACAGGCTTGTATAGGTCTGTAGTCGGATGATGTTGTTATGGTGCAGGGCGGGTGGTGGGGTGTAAAATATAATTTATTCTGGTACTCTGTTGGATTGGAATGTTTTATTGTAATAACTGTGACTATGTGTGAGTTTGTGTGTGTGTGTGTGTGTGTGTGTGTGATACATTTCGATGTATAAAGTATGCTTTAGCGAGATGCTTTAGGTTCGAATGTGATTATAATCTGAAAATGGTATAATATTTTTAGATATGTGTTATGTTGTTACCTTATATGATATTATGAGCATGACGTATGTATGTATGATATAGTCGATACAATGTACATCAGACTATTATATTTTTATTTTTTAAAAGGGGTAGGGAGGTAATGTATTTGATTATTAAGGGGTAAAATATATGTCGGGCAAGTGATCGATATAGACGATACAAATGTGAATTAGAAGATTATATATATTTTTTAAAGGGTAGCGAGTTAATGTATTTGAGGGGGAAGGGGTAAAATATATGTCGTTCACGTGTAGGATGGGGTGACGTGTGACGAGTTTATGTGTGTTGTGGGTTGCCTATATTGAGTAATTAATGCAAGTTTGAGCGGTGTGTGTACTTCGAATTGCCTATACAGAGCAGCCTATGATTTTACATGTAAAATTTAAGGGGGATAAATAGGAAATATAGGGGAAATATAGGAATATTATAAACATGGGTAATTTTAGGCACGAAC
This sequence comes from Macrosiphum euphorbiae, assembly GCA_949089665.1. Classification (NCBI taxonomy): domain Eukaryota; kingdom Metazoa; phylum Arthropoda; class Insecta; order Hemiptera; family Aphididae; genus Macrosiphum; species Macrosiphum euphorbiae. The sequence goes on from CARXXK010000003.1 coordinate 75,925,313, forward strand.
ATTTTGTTGTTTTATTTGACAAATTACGTTACAAAGTATAAGTCTACGTCAATAATTATTATTATTATTTACTCTATATATGTAAAAATGCATGTGTTGCAATAGCCAAGGTTAGGACCACACAAATATATAATATTATTACTACAGTATTACGCATGGTGTACGTGGCACAATATATTAATTACTATTAACGAGTGCCACAAGGATAAGTTAGTTTCTAAAGTACTAGAAGAGCCATAGCGAATACTTAAGTGGGACCTTGTAAAGGACCATGTTTTCTGACTGTTATCTACTATATAAAGGCTCTCCATCAGGGAGACCAGACACACTATTTCTGCGTGACGACTAGTTGACAGTATTCATGCTAGGGATATTTGTCTTAAATTGTAACATTACTCTGAGTGCTTAAAAAGTATTAACCACTAACCTTAGGTCAATAAATGTATAATAATAATTAGTTCGACTACGTGTTTTACTTCATTTGATTCGACCTTGTCAACTGAACTCCACATCTGGTTCGCAACACATGTATGTCTGTCCATAACTGATATACTCCAAAACTACTGGACAGTTTTCAATAAAAGTTTAATAAAAAACTTGTGGGTTGCTTACACTTGTATAGGTAGGTATTTTCATATCCTATCGGTAGCCAAAAGTAGCTCACACATTTAGTTTTCAGGTCACGAAAAAGAATATTGTTTGATTGTATGTTTGTCAGGTTAGAACGAAGCGATATGCAAGGAAAATATTTAGATAGTTACAAACATTTTATAGGCGTGTCCAGACGTCGTCCGCAGATCGTGCACTAAAGTGGTATATCCAGGGAGAGGTTACTGCACCACTCCCCCCCCCCCACCCAAAAAAATATTAGATTAAGGTTCGGGAATATGACCCCCAAATTTTGAAATAAGCTTTATCTTCTGATAATAATTAAAGCAGTTTTAATTTTTTATTAGGCATAAAAAACAATATTCCTTTTATCAGATATATAAATAACTAGGTAGGTTATATGAAATTGTATTTAGTAATTTTAAAATATAATTTTAATACTAATAATACTTTTTACAAATGTTTATTTTTACGTGATTAAAATTAAAAAACTTAATACGAAATCAGAAACTTAGAAAAAAAAGTTTATATTATGCACCGCAATTTATAATGTATGTACCTACCTGAGTTGGATCAAATTTCGCAAGTCATGCCTGTGCATGGGTTCACTCCAGATTTCTAGAAACACAAGTAATGAACGCACTGGCAATTTATCGGCAGTTAAATAATTATTTATTTATAATTATGAATATATAATAATATTTTCCTTTAAGTACTGTTTCACCGTTACCAACCCTACGTGTGTCAGTAGCGGTTAGCGCTAACGACTATCGGGGATGTAATTTCTAAACTAGTTCAACCGTTAACCAGGGTAATGTACGACAGAGGCGTCATTTGGGGGTGTACAGGGTGTGCGACGTCACCACTGACATAATAGAATAAATAATTGGTCCTCCATTAATGCTCCTATGCGCCGATATGATTACTATTAAAAATTAATAAAATATTCTTGGCCCAGTGGCGCTGAAGTCCAACATTTTAACTATGGCATTAGACACCTCCACATAAAATTTTGACACCCACCTATTTATTATAATTACCTTACTATACGCAAAGTAAATATATATTTTGGCGCCACTGATTCATGCATGTAATTAAAATTTTTTTTTTTCAGCTTATTGTCAAATGTATCCCTATTTTATAACCGTGTGAAGCGAGTCTTATTCTGTGGTTTTATTATGAAAGACAGTTCGTGCCAGCCTGCTGGTATCAACTATAGTGGAGTAAGCACAGCATAGCTGATAAAATAAATACTAAATACTTTAAGAGGACGCTACATCAAAACGTGTACGCGTGTAACGGCCGAGAGAACGCGCTGTTAAGTGTTTTCGCGATCCGCATGCGATCCGCTACCCGTAGTCGGCGGCCGGCCGTCAAATTGTGCTCACTGCTCAGTCGGGACTTCGGGAGCGACTTTTATTACTCTATGGACGTTTCTCGTCATCATAAAATGCGTATACGTAAATGCCGCCGTAGTGCCGTACTATTTTAAATGTCTGCGCGTACCCATGATATACTGATTATAATTTAAGTCACTGCTCACCTTAATATATGTATCATTGTATAGATCGTATTAATCGTTGTGTGTTAATCGTATTAACTCCATCAGGGAGACCAGACACACTATTTCTGCGTGACGACTAGTTGACAGTATTCATGCTAGGGATATTTGTCTTAAATTGTAACATTACTCTGAGTGCTTAAAAAGTATTAACCACTAACCTTAGGTCAATAAATGTATAATAATAATTAGTTCGACTACGTGTTTTACTTCATTTGATTCGACCTTGTCAACTGAACTCCACATCTGGTTCGCAACACATGTATGTCTGTCCATAACTGATATACTCCAAAACTACTGGACAGTTTTCAATAAAAGCCGGGCACCATCCATGCTCTTTTCCGTATCCCCCGATCCTTTACGTCGCCGTCTCCTGTCCGATGTCTTCGGCCAAGGGCCGTATCAACTTCTTGAACCTCGGCAGCAACAGATTCCACGTACAACCCGTTTGACGAATTTCCACGTCACCGAAAACGGGTTCAGCCGTCGTGGAGCGCTTTGCACGGGTGTTGCTCCCTTAGCCGGAGTTCGCTCTTCATTAACGTCCTGCTGAGGTCCGCCTTCAGATGTTGCAGTGGATTCGACAGTCGATATTGCACTGAACTCTGTCGATGGTGCGTCTTCCGGCTGAGACGCATCACCGCAAATAACCAAACACATTGACCTAACCACTTCTTCGATTATGTCGTTAATTTCGGATTCCTGTAGATACTTATCATCGGAGGTCACAATGTCGTCGATGATTTCGTCTAACATCTCCTTGATGTATGCGCCTATGACGTCCGACGTCTCCATATCGCTTTCGTCGATGACGTCTGACGTCTCGATAACGCTTTCGTCGATGACGTCTGACGTCTCGATAACGCTTTCGTCGATGACGTCTGACGTCTCGATAACGCTTTCGTCGATGACGTCTGACGTCTCGATAACGCTTTCGTCGATGACGTCTGACGTCTCGATAACGCTTTCGTCGATGTCCAATACATATTCGTTATTTTGCTTGTCGTTGTTGAAATTAATTTTCGGGAGGATTGTATCCATTTTTAATGTTGTGCAAATACCACGAGAGAAGAATAAGAAATAAGAAATAAGAAATAAGAAATAAGAAATAAGAACACTGAATTAAAAGTGAACGAGATTTTGATTACTTCCGTCATGGAGACCAAACAAATCGAAATCCTCCCATATGTTTATTAGTTATTACTAGCCAGCGACTACGTCCATCGTTCTTATATTCTTATTTCGAGTGCTTTTATTTTTCCTGAGACAATCGTATTGTTATAACTTATATTATTGTAATAATATTTTAACCAATATTTCGGGCTTTTAGTTTGTTTGGATTTTTAACCTATTCTGTACCTATTTTATACATATAATTTTCTTTACTTTTTGATTAAGTCCATAATATTTTACTTCTTAAAACTATTTGACTACACACTATAAACACACACGTTTTCTGATTTTAAAAGTTTTTTTTTCAATTATTTTACATGTAATACGAAGCCTAACAAACTTACATAATATTATCACAACAAAAACCTACTACTTGTAAAAATGGCTAAGTAAAAAAATATAAAATCTTTAAGCTCTATAAAGATGTGATATATTCCGTTAGGACCCGGAAAATTTTTTGGAACCGGTTACCGGTTATCGAGGTTTTTAGAAATAATGATAATCATTTCCCGCTTACCGAAATAAATTTTATAAATGGGATTACCGGTTATCTATTTGGAAGCGGTTTTAAATCTTCAAAATTACCGGTTACCTCACAAAACCGTTTTTTTTTTTTTTTTTGTTTTAATACCTACTCTATTTTTTTCATCAAACTTAACATGTCATTTTTGAAACTATTCATGCATTTTGTTGTGGTATGACTGGAGATAAGAAGAGGCGTAAAAAAAAAAGATTAAAAACGACAACTACATAAAAGTAGTATGTATCTATATCTATTGTTCTTCTTTAAGATACATAAAAACTTAAAAATATAAAATAAATGATAACAGTTTTATAATTATGAAAAAAATTAAAATACAAAACATTTTATCAAGTAAACAAGTTCAAACTTAGTACTTGAAAAACTCCAAACAATAAACAAAAAAAATAGTCTGTGTAGTCTATACTCTATAGTGTATCACCGTATACCTACTAAAAATATTTAACATTAAACATAAACATTTAAAATACATCTTAAATTTCCAAACCCATCTTATTCGCTCTTATAATCATAATTTCGTTCAGCAAATCAGATGATAATGATGAAACAAGACTAAAATAAAATAGATTTTATTTTATCATAGATGGTGACAATATTTGGTTATTAACATTTGACTATTATAGTATTATCAGTTAGTAGTTAGTACGTATTATTTGGTATGGAATGTAGCTGACGGGCGAGTAGGCACGGTAATAGCACAAATAAGTAATAGATGATTACACAGTTTTGTTCAGTATTACTATTATTACGAACTAATGTAACGAACTTATTATTAAATAATGAATATCAACAGTCCCTGATTATAAGTTATAACGTACCTATTACCTAGTACTTGGACTAACTTGGTACAATATCGTACATGCAAGGGTTATATACTATTATATCTATATGTATCAGCCCGTATTCATCGATGTTTCTACCATTCGTATCAGTATTCAGTACCTATATTATAGGTACTGACTACTGAGAATCTTTTGTTATTGCGCCGATACGATTCCGCAATCAAACACGCTTGTTTTGGTATTTTTAAATTTTAATACTTAGTAGTTCTAAAATAATCTATTTTAGTATTTTATAAATATTATTTTCTTCTATTTAGAATATTCAATATAATTTAAAAAAAAAATTTTTACTTTAATTGGTTTGAGATTTACGGTTTTGTATACTTCCGATTAATTAACCGGTTCTAAAAATAAACGGTTACCGTTATAGATTTCCCCCTTTATCAAATTCCATGATTACCGGTAATTGATAACCGCTTCTCAAAATTGAAACTCGAGAACCGGGAAGCGGATACCAGTCCAAAAAGTACTCATGGTCACCGGTTACCGGGAAAAATTGGTTACCGGTTTCAAGCCCTGATTTAAAGTGACAATAAGTTTTGTTAAAATATATTTTGAGGCTCCACCCCAAATTGATATCCCGTAAGTATAAATTGATTGTACTAGTGATAAGAAAATTATTCTTTTATAGTATTTATTAAATACATATCTTGCATCTTTGAAGAAATAGAAGAATTTACGTAGCATGTTATTTAAATAATTTATATGACTTCCCCATTTAAATCTATAATCAATAATTATCCCTAAATATTTTATTTCCTGTACTTTTTCTAGTATAATACATTTAGGATCACAAACTGTATTTGTAGTTTTATTACATTTTAAAGAATGTACTATTAGGTTATTTAGTATTAATGTATTTGATGGTTGCTGTGTAAAACAAATATATTTTGATTTCATAAGATTTAATTTTAATTTATTTTTACAGAACCAAGCATAAACAGTATTTAAAATTTTATTTTCTTCATTGTATAGTTTATCAACAGTTAGTTCCGATAGCAGAATAGCTGTATCATCAGCGAAGCTTAATAATTCTGTATTATGATTTATTTATTATTAAAACATGAAAATATGCAAAAAATATGCAAGAATTGTTTTTCTTTATTCAAAATGTACAAATTATACAACTTATAATAATGAATTACTTAAATACTTAATAAAAAAAAAGGTGCTCTGCTGTACAGTAGGTTACAAGTGGGTCACTGTATAATGAATAGTATTAAATTTGAATTCAATGAATTCAATTCAAATTGAGTTTCAACCGTCGATTAGACAACACGTTCGTTGCGTTTACCTGTCTTATCAGTTTACTTACGTAATATTGTTCAATTTTTAATCAGTTTGATCGCATTAGTTCGGTTTTTTTTTATTATAATGGTTTTGAATACTAATAGTTGCGGTGTTTGTGAGCTACAATTTAATGATCTTGACGCTCAATTAAAATGTGACAGTTGTCCGAGACTTGTTCATCACAAGTGCTCTGGGTTATTAGCTTCTGAGATTAAATGTCTTACTTTGAAAAATCGTAAATTAAAATATTTTTGCGATTCATGCGATAAAGGACTAAATGAATTACCGGATTTGAAAAAAACTAATCAGTTCTTTGTTGGTTGAGGTTGAAAATCTTAAGAATAATTCGTGTTCATCGAGATCTGACGAATTTATAATAAACGAAATGAACGAACGAAATTTTCGGGCTGCGAATGTATTATTTTATAATATTCCGGAATGTACGTCTAGTAATATTGAAGAAAGAGTACTTTACGATAAGGAAGAAATATCTAAAATTATCAAAGATACATCGTCCGATAACAAAACACCGATTAAAGTTATTCGTCTCGGGAAGTCTTATCAACCCAATAAACATCGTCCAATTAAAGCAATTTTCTCTTCAGCTGGTGATGCTTTCGATATATTGAAAAATAAGAAACATATTTTATCTCGCCTCCCTCCTAATTCTTCAAATATTGGTATAAGTTCAGATAGAACTCTATTTCAACGTGAACAAATGAAGAAATTACGGGATCAATTAGCCGCACGCCAATCCAGTGGTGAACAAAATCTCACAATCAAATTTACTAAAGGTACACCGGGTATTGTTGTTATTGATAAAATTGTAAAAAATTCTCAAAATTTTTAAGTTTACATGCTAATTACCAGAATGTTAGAGGTCTTTTGACCAAATTGTTTTATTTTCGTAATTGTACAAGTGTTATTGATTGTGATTTATTACTCCTGACCGAAACTTGGCTGAATAATAAAGTTAGTAATGCAGAATTAGGTCTCAATAATTTTCATATTTTTCGTATGGACAGAGAAAATGAACAAGAATCTAGAGGTGGTGGTGTATTAATTGGTATACGATCTGGTATAAAATGTAATCGAATTGATGTTCCGATTATCATTGGAATCGAACAAATATTTTTAAAAATTATTTTTAGGTCAATTAAAATTTTAGTAATCTGTGTTTATATTCCTCCTAATATCAGTAGAGACATTTATTATGAACATTGCGATTTGGTTGAGAACATTACTTCAAGTAACCCTGACCATAAAATACTTATTTTTGGGGATTATAATTTAAATAATTTTGATTGGACCTTGGATTACTCTCTAGTAACCCATCCTACTGCATTCGTTGTAGTTAATTCGTTTATTCAATATTTAAACCTAAAGCAATTCAATTTTATAAAAAATAAAAATGGTAGAACTCTAGATCTTATTTTTAGTGATATCGATAAAATAATGGTCAATAAAGGGTGTTCTTTTGTCCCCTTAGCTGATGAACACCATCCTCCTTTAGACTTATTATGTAATTTCGATCACTCATTTGTGAATGATGGTACTTATCAATTAACTTTTTATAACTTTCTTAAATCCGATTTTTCTAATTTTTCTAAATGTTTGTCTAGTATTGATTTCAATCACTCATTTAAGGATTTGAATATTGACTCTGCTGTTAATAAATTTTATGAAATTTTAAATCATTTTATTGAATTGTTTGTTCCTAAAAGTAAAATATTTAATAACCAGTGTCCCTCTTGGTTTAATTCGGATTTACGTAAACTTGTAAAATTAAAAAAATTGGCTCATAAAAAATTCAAAATAAGTGCTTTACAATCTGATTACCTTGAGTTTTCCAAACTACGTAAAGAATGTAAGATTATGTCATTGCATTGTAGCTCAAATTTTATTCTTAATTTAGAAAATAAAATACTATCAGATGTAAAACCATTTTGGAAATACATTAAACAGCTAAAATCTAATAAATCTTCCATTCCCGAAAATATGTCATATAATAATATTACGGCCAGTAGTTATGAAGAGTCTGCTCAATTATTTGCGCAATATTTCTCAAGCGTATACTCAACGTCTGATTCACTTAGTAATGTATTTACCAACCATGACGCTGATAATATTATTTCTAATTTAAATTTATCCTCTTGGTACATAAGTGAGAATGAAATTTTTGAAGCTTTAAGCTCACTAAATGTTTTTAGTAGTGCGGGTCCTGACGGTATACCACCTAGTATCTTAATCGAATGCAAAAATGTTCTTACTGAACCTTTACATAACCTTTTTAACTTATCCTTGTCATCTGGGTCTTTTCCAACTGTTTGGAAAAAATCATTTTTAGTCCCTATTTTTAAAAGTGGCGATAAATGTAATGTTATTAACTATAGACCAATTTCTAAATTATCTTTAATACCTAAACTGTTTGAGTCTTTAATTACAAAAAAATTATCTAATTTACTATCTAATTACATTTGTCCTAATCAACATGGATTTCGGCTTAAAAAATCTGTGTCTACGAATTTGTTGACTTACCATACCGATTTAATTAACTCCGTTGAAAATGGCGTACAAATTGATTCAGTTTACACAGATTTCAGTAAAGCCTTCGATAAAGTAAACCATTATTTACTAATAATTAAGCTACAAAGATTTGGTCTTCATGGTAATTTTCTTAATTGGTTGACATCCTACCTAACGGATAGATGTCAGTTAGTTAAGTTGTTTAATTCACTATCTAAGGTTATTTTTGTAAGTTCTGGAGTACCCCAGGGCTCGCACCTAGGGCCATTACTGTTTAATCTGTTTATAAACGATTTACCATCTGTTCTCGATTCTTCAGTCAATGTGTTAATGTTTGCCGATGACACAAAATTGTATTCTACTATTAAAAACCAAGATGATGCACTTAATCTTCAAGATAATTTAAATAAGTTTAGTATTTGGTGTGAACAAAACAAATTACCAATTAATATTGATAAATGCAATTCTATCTCTTTCACTAAAAAAATAGATCCTATAATTTTTAACTATCAAATTAATAATATTAATATTAACAGAGTTGAAATGGTCAAAGATTTGGGTGTTCTCTTTAATAATAATTTATCTTTCTCTAATAATACAAATATAGTTATAAATAAATGTTTTAAAATGCTGGGTTTTATTTTACGAAATACTAAAGAATTTAAAAATGTATTTACATTAAAAATGCTCTATTGTTCTCTTGTTAGGTCTCATACTGAGTTCGGTTCAATAATCTGGGCTCAAAATTCTACTGATAAATTGGTTGAGAATGTTCAGTATAAATTCCTTAACTCTATAGCGTTTCGTTTAAACCTACCCATTTCTAGAGATTCATTTTCATTAGTAGCTAATTCTATTTATATTCAGCCTTGTGAGGTTAGGCGTAAGTTATCTGACGTCATGTTTATTTATGATCTTGTTAATAATTATATTGATTGTCCTGATTTATTAAGTAAAATTAGTTTTTGTACTCATAGTTATTCGACTAGAAACCCTTGTTTATTTCACGTACCTTTTTATAAAAAAAAAATATGTTCAGATTCATTTTTTCCTAGAGCTCTATCACTATGTAATTCAATTTGTAATGAAGTCGATTTCTTTTTTATGTCTCGTGAATCTTTCAAAGCAAAAGCTGTAGACCTACTATCTAATTGAAATTTAATTTTTATATATTTGTAAATTTTTGTTATAATTCACCTTTCAAACTGTATTAATTATTTTGTATATGTATGGTTGTTCTTGTTTATTATGTATTATATCCTATGTAAAAGGGCTTGTCCCGTTAAACTTAATAATAAATAAATAAATAAATAAATAAATAAATAATATCAATCATCATTGTATAAGAAAAACGATTCTGAGCGGAGACGGTACCTATGTCAGTCTAGGTATAAGACATATTATATACCTACTTATCTATGGTATTGAAAAAAATTGACCTATAATAAATTACAAATTAATCATATCACAATATCCATTAGGTAATTATAACTCATTATACATTCAACAACAAACCCTGATACTATCATAGATAGGTATATAAAAGTGTACTTTCGAAGTTTCAAGTACCCACGAATGATATTATACAATCACAACAAAATAACTAAAATAGTTATTCTAGGTTTTTTTTATGTAATATCATCCAAATTTTAACTTAAAATGACTATGAAAATAAACTGTGCTTATGTATTTTTTTAGATTTTATGGTAACAGAATCAACTACATGGAATTTCGTTTTAAATTATCAATCTTAAGATATAAAATTTGAACATTTTATACATTTTTCACTACAAAATAATTATTCAATTTTAAATTTGATAAATTTGGTCGAAATTCGATCTTTAAATGCTTTTAAAAAAAATTGTGCCTATGTATTTTTAATATTTATCAACTGCTATTGTAACAATAAATCAGGAGCCTTGTATTAAATTTTTACACTTTTTGGCCCAACAGATAAAACTTTATTGATATTCATCGAAAAAAAAACTAAAAAATTGAAAACTGAAAATGTCCGTAAACAGCTCAAAAAAGTCAAAATATTTTCAAAATTGTATGGTGTATAGGAAATGCTAATATAAACATTTAGTGAAATTAGTGACTTGTCAAGCGTTTTTTTTATACTAAATGCTAAACGTGGTTATAGCCATAGACCTTATACTTCAGTTTAAGGTCTATGGTTATAGCCACGGACTGGACACGACAAGGTTGGAGGGCGTGGGGGGTTGACCACGAAATGTTATACAACATGCGGAGCTCGGGAGAAAATTGATAAAAATAATTATAGTTTAATAAATTTAAATTAAAAAAAAAATCAGGAAATACTCATATTTCCTAGTAGCTGGTATATTATTTAATTTTTGTTTTGTAGACCGTAGTGCACATGCACTTGTACATTCGTAGTGCACATTGTGTGTCGTGTAGTACTCTCGTACTACACTTGTACACTTAATTATTTAATGACGTGCTTCGACGTTTCGTTGTTGAGCTTGAGTGACGATGAGGTTGCACTTAGAAATGAATAAGTATATATTCACAGTATTAATGTTTATTATGTTTAACAAAGTTACAGACTATAACAGTTTATAATTGTAGAAATTTGTGGGCAGAGGTTACGCTCGGTACCCGAGAACTATGTGCAGTTAAGCTAAAGTAAAATAATTCTAACTTAGTGACTACTTAGTTGCTATATTTATATAAATGTATGCCCGTGGCGTGATCTCTAAGGAGCCACGGGATTGGCTTACATGCTTAGAAGTGTTTTACGTAATCAATAAAAAAAACAAGTTAATCACGCAGTTTCCATAAATATGAAATTCGCAATAACAGTCAAAAGTACAAGGTACAAGGATTTACTCTGCGTCATGGACAAGTTACCTATTTATACATAATTAAAGTAAACCGTGCGTTTACGTAATACGGTTTACTACAGTCGTGACCGTGGTGCACATAAAATAGGGCCTGCCCTGAATACACAGTATTAGATTCA
>CARXXK010000003.1:75936940-75951630 GCA_949089665.1 Macrosiphum euphorbiae
TTCAAAGTTTTACCTAGTTCTTTAGAAAAGTTAACAAATAATTTAAGAAATGATTCGAAATTAAATTTAAAAAATAAATTTAAAGAACTTAGTAAATATTTTCCTGAAGAACATTTAGATTTAGTTACTAGAAAGTTAGCATATCCCTATGAGTATATGGATTGTGAAGAAAAATTTAATGAAACATGTGTACCTCCTATTGAAAAATTTTATAGTTCTCTCACAGATAAAAATATAACTAAAGAGGAATATGAAAACTCACAGAAATTTGGAAAGTGTTTAATATACAAAATATGCGTGAATTCACTAGTTTATATAATAAGATCGATGTTTTATTATTAACAGATATAATAGAAAATTTAAGAGATATTTCTTTAAAAAATTATAAATTAGATCCTATGTGGTATTACACAACACCAGGATTTGCATGGGATTGTATGTTAAGAATGATAAATGTAAAATTAGATTTATTAACAGATGTCGATCAATTATTGATGTTTGAATCTGGAATCAGAGGTGGATTATCTCAATGTAGTCAAAGATATTCAAAAGCAAATAATAAATACATGGGAGATAAATTTAAAAAAAAGGATGAATCAATATTTTTAGAATACTTGGATGCAAATAATATTTATGGGTGGGCAATGAGTAAATATTTACCTACTGGAGATTTCAAATGGATTGATAATCTGAATGATTTTGATGTAATGAATATTTCTGATAAATCATGTAAAGGTTATATTTTAGAAGTTGATTTATCTTACCCTAAAGAACTTCATGATCTACATTCAGATTTCCCTTTAGCATCAGAAAGACATTTTGATAACAAACAACTCCCAAAATTATTAACAACTTTGTATGATAAGAAAAAATATATAATACATTATGAAACACTAAAATTATATATTAATTTAGGTTTAAAGATAGAGAAAATTCATAGAGTATTAGAATTTAGTCAATCTCCTTGGTTAAAAGTTTATATTGATTTTAATACTAATCTTAGATCGGAAGCTAAGAATGAGTTTGAAAAAGAATTTTTCAAATTAATGAATAATAGTGTTTATGGACGTACTATGATGAATGTTCGAAATCATGTTGATATAAAATTATGTTCTAATGCAGCCCAACTAGAAAAATTAATTATAAAACCAAATTTTGATGGAAGAACAATTTTTACAGAAAATTTAGCTGCAGTACATATGAAAAGAACACAAATATCTTTCAAACAACCAATATATGTAGGAATGTGTATTTTAGATTTATCTAAAATGTTAATGTATGATTTTTATTATAATATTATAAAGAAAAAATATGGAAATAAAGTTAGATTGTTATATACAGATACAGATTCACTTATATAAGAAATAAAAACTAATGATTTCTATCAAGATATGAAAATTATGTTAGATCATTTTGACACTTCAGATTATCCAAAAGATAATATTTATGGTTTACCTTTAGTTAACAAAAAAGTTTTAGGCAAGTTTAAAGATGAGTTAAATGGAAAAATAATGACTGAATTTATAGGTTTAAGATCTAAATTATATTCTCATCGAATCTTAGATACTGAAAAAGAAATTAAAAAAGCTAAAGGTGTTAAAAAAAATGTTGTAGAAAATAAAATATGTTTTAATGATTTTGAAAAATGTTTACTAACAAAAGAATCAAAATATGTTAAACAAAATTTATTTAGAACTAAGAAACATGATATTTTTACTGTAGAACAAAACAAAAAAGCTTTAAGTGTTTATGATGATAAAAGATTTATTTTGGAAAATGGTATTGATATATTAGCTTGGGGACATTATAAAACAAACATAGATAGAAACGATTTTGTAAACCATCTCAATACACTGATTAGAAATCAAAATCAAAAAGATTAGAAAAATATTTTTAATAGAACAATGTTAAAAAAAAAAAAATTTTACCAATATAAATAATAGAAATGGAAAATTGTAAAAAACTTTTAGATATGATCCAAAAGTATAATTTTATACTAAAAATGTTATCAGAAATTGAATCATCTATGTATAGTTTAGAAACTCATGTATTATTTTTATATGATGATGATGATGACAAAAAAAATTTTAAGAAATTAATTGGTTATTTTAAGGAAACTCATAATGAATTATCGGATCATATAATGAGTCATTGGATTGATAACTATTTTTTTATGTTCACTAGTTTGTTGTTAGACTTTTTTTAATAGAACAATTCTATTAAAAATTAAATTAATATGCCTAACTTACAAATATTCTATTGCATTTCGATTTTAATTATTAATATCATAAGTATTATGAAAAATATTTTGGGGGTTTTTGTATTTAATAAGTTTTGCGAAAAATGTTTTTATTATTATTGTATTTCGATTTTTATTTTTAATAATTAAGTTTTGTGAAAAATATTTTTATTATTATTGCATTTCATAAGTTTTGTGAAAAATGTTTTTAATTATTATTACATTTCAATTTTCTGATCTTTTTGCACATTGTTTTCTTTGTGATCTTTTACTGATATATTATGAGGTGCGCCAGAACTGGCATACATATACTACTTATATAATTAGAGAAACGAATATTAAATACTTAAATGTTCCTTATAAAAAGAAACAGAGACCAATTCAGTTCAGTATATTTATGGACACTTCTGGTCACTGACCAAATATAAAAACAAAAATATTTTCCTCCTTCCTCTTTCTTAAAAATTAATTAATTATAAGTATTCAAATTATAAAAAAATATTTACATGTATTAACCCATAGTATTTTTATAAAAAAAAAAGTACAATTTCATGTGCTTAACTATAGTCAATACACCAAAAAATAATATGTCTTGTCATCATAATATACTGCATATTATACTAACACAGTTTACTCAGTAAAATTAATTTTAAAAATCTTAATTTATTTTGCTGTTTCTTGAAAAAATTATAAAACCTTTTTATTGTATTATTATTTATTTACTACAACAGAACACTAATAACAATGAAGGATCATCTCAATTCTTAGTACATACTACTTAGTAGTATACTATACATGGTAACTTTATACAATATAGAACAACTTGACCATTTTGTTTTGTAAGTAAATGAATTAAAATTACACATAAATAATAAAATTAAACACTCTGTATATACTCGGTATAACAATACCATGGACAATGACCGCTAAACAGAATACTTTATATTTCATGTTAGATATATTCGTAAAATATTTTTCACTATAATTTATAAATAAATCTCAGTTATAAATAATATTCGATTATTCGATTATTTATAAAGTCTGAAAATAATCGATTAATCTATTAATCTTTTAATTAATTAAAATTATAGATTATATAAAATAACCGAGCAGCCCAAGCCAATACTATCAAGTATATTTATGATATAATTATGACAGATCATATAAAACTATTTTATATAATCCGTGGTATTATTTCTATTAAAGTAATATTTTATTTTATTATTAGTAACACTGTTAGTTGGATTAATTATTGCCAAACACATTTTATTTGAAAATGGCATTGTGTTTACAATTTATAATATTCTTGAATAATTCCAAGTGTATTATTTCACAAATATTATTTTTAAATTAAAACGAGATAACTAAAATCGTTATTCTTCATATAAATACCTCTAATTTGATCCTAATTTAAACTAAAAATATCTATGAAGAAAATTGTGTTTAGGTATATATTTTACAGTTTTTTCGGTTACATTATTAACTACTTATGAGAAACCTTAATTTAAATGTCCAGTCCTCAGCTATAGAAATTAAACATATAAAAGTTGTAAAATTAAAAAAAAATACAATAAATATAGTGTAACATACAATAATGTAATATATGAAAACATTTATGTATTGTACCTAAAAAAAAAAATCATGAATGCTAAGATGTTGTTAAATGTTGTGGCCTATTAATAGCTACTACGCCAGGTGAAGACCGCATAATGTTCCATTTCGCTGTGACCATGGCCCAGGTATTGGTATTTGGATTGTAACATTCTACAGAATCCAACAGACAAGATTCGTTCATTCCACCGATGACATACAATAAACCATCTAATGTGACTACTTCTATAATGAAAAATTAATGTAATTTGAAATATTAAAAAAAAAGTTTCATAAGATAGTTTACATTTATTCTACAAGATGTTACCTGCATATTTTCGAGGCAAAATTATGTCTGTAATAGTTGTCCAAACTCCTGTAAATGGTGTGTATTTTTCCACACTACTCAAAATGTTTGATCCATTATCACCGCCTACAGCATACAGTTCACCGTATAAAACTCCTACACCGGCACCACTGCGACGTACACTCATGTTGGCGACTGGTGACCACAAATTAGTAAAGGGATTATAATGTTCAACAGAGGTTAAAGCCTGTCTTGATTGATCATAACCTCCGACCTACAAAATTTATTTAATACAAATGATTGTGGAATAAAAATACCTCACGCTAAGAAGAAATTCCGGAATAAAATATTATTGCATAACATTTTCAATGAAAGTGGTTGAGAACATGTTTATAAAAAGTTGAATAAACAAAATATTATGATTTTTAATTACAAAAATGTATCGATTATAAATTATCAATTTCAATGTTACACAGTTACAAAAACGTTTAGAAATTAAAAATATTATATATTTTACAAAAATAACACAAAAGAACATTCAGGACTAAAACTAATTAATGTTAAGTAATAAAAAAACTTAATGAACTAAAATAATTGAGCTATATTTAATTTTGAAAATAAACATTTAATAAAGTTTAATTTTTTTGTGTGTATGGTATTTAAAAGTAATAAGTAAGGTCTTATTAAACAAGAGAATAATAATACTTTTTGTTTTACATTAAGTATAAGTCTGTAACAAAAATGTAATAGAGTTTTTGTACTTCCAATATACATATAGGTAGGTTGGACAATCAATGAAAACGAAGCTTTTCCTGATGAAATTATTAAATCATTGAAATAAAGTGGTATATAAATAAATATTCTTATTAGCTTATTCTTCAATATAAATTTAAATTTTGAATTTATCGAAATATATTATTTTGTGTAAATGTTACGCGATTTTTTCTCAGGAGAATTTTATTATTCCAGTTACAATTATTATTATAATAAATATCAAACAAAATTAAAATACCACATATAAACAGTCATTCAAAACTCCAACCGCAAATAAAGATCTTGTAGTAGACATCTTATTTGATAGCATTTGCCATGATTGAGTATAGAAGTCAAAAACCTCTGCACATCTTAAATCACCATCTCTATCATTGTATCCTCCTACCTGAAACCAAATGTATAATTTATTGGTACGTGCTTTTTAATAGAAATAATGATTAAACTAATGAATTATGATTCAACATTACTTACAGCATAGATATTATTCTGAATGACACCTACGCCTAAAAATTGTCGCTCAACTAACATGTCGGCACATCGTCGCCAACAAAGGGGTTTTGATGAGAAATCTAGCATATGAACACACCGATAAGGTGATAAACCATGAGTAAAGCCACCAACATCAAATACATAATTCCAGTTAGATACGACTAGTCTGTGTCTTCTATGGTTTGTAATCAATTCTGGTCCAAAATGCCATCGGTTCGTTCGTGTATCGAACCATTCTAAACTATTACTTAATCCCGGCCCAATTCCACCAACAGCTAATATAACCTGTTAAAATGAAATTATTAATTGCATTGGAAAGATAAACAAATTATACAGAATCATACATTTTCTCCATGTCTGGGTTTATGCTGGATGCTTTGTGGAATAAACCCTCTTGATTCAGATTCTAATGCCTCAAATAAATTAGGTATTAACTCACGACCTTAAAAATTATAAATAAATATATATCTAAAATATAAATTAATTCACAATGAAGCATATTTAAAGGGAAAACTTACATTTTAATAAACTCTTAATAAGTGGTTCCTCAATTATATCTGAAAATAAGTAATACCTTAATATTAATGGAAAACGTATGTGTTCCATTAGTTGGGGTAAAATACAACGTCTTGAATCCAAGTCATAATTTACCCAAAGAATAACACTTTCAAATACCTAAAACAATAAATAAACATCTAAATTAATAAGACTACTTATAACATGTTAGAAGGTTACTGAATTTTTCCTTCATTAATTATAAAATATAACAATAATCAATTTTAATTTTAGTTTGCCTACTTCTTCTTCTTCAGATTCTGGAAGTCTATCACTGGATATCAACTTGATTAATTCTTCCGATGTTAAGGATAGGAATTCGTCACAGAAAAAAACTCTTCTAAGAATCAAAATATTAAAATGATAAATAAAATGCCTTTATACAATCATAATAATAAATTATATTTCATACGAAAAGTGTTGATGAATATAAACTTCTGAAATGGTTGTCAAATTCGTACAGCTATGTAAGTCAGCAAAAGCGTTAATACCAATACAATTTGTAGGGGAGAGTTGTGACTGTAAAAAATCACAACATGCCTCTGTAACTTCTTGTAACTGCAACATATTTGCAGCCGGTACCAAAACCTTGAGAAATAAACAATATAAAATTAAAATACCTTTGTGTTCTACAATTAAATCAAACATAATCCTATTATTACCTGGACGTTTTTTTCGGTGATCTCGATTTGTCCTGAATATATAAAGTCTACCAATTGCTGTAAAGCGGTTGAGTCAAACTGTTTCATTAATACGAGGTCATGATCCCTTTCTGCAAAATTTGTGAACATAGCACGGAAATACATGCTAGACGCTGATAAGACCACTTTATGTGCAGTTATTATTTTGTGATCGTCTGTTTTCAGTTTAACATCACAAAAAATGTCACCACTACAAAAAAAATTTTATTAATATTTTACTAGGAGATTAAATCACTTACCACTTACTTCCGTAAGGATTGCAAACTTTCATATATATCTACATAAGATGATTTTTTATAGAATTTGACTGGTTCACATGTATTTTCCATTGTAAATAGTATATAAACTCACGTTATGAATGCCTTTAAACTAAAAAAAAGACATTTCAAAATCAATTATAATTTATAACTATCGATAAATACCATTAACAATCATCTATGAACATTTAATAAAATCAATACATTGTTTTAAATTGAAATCGGAAAAAACAAAGAGAGCAATTTTTCTGGATGAAATGGAATGATTCTAAAGTATTATGGAGTACTATGGTTGTACTCCGTTACTAACATGATATTGTTTTGAGATGGTTTGTACAATATATTTTTTAGTAAAATATTGTTGAATCCCATATTGGTAGGTACATATCTAATAGTATGGTCTTTCCTTTAATGTGGTTTACTTAAAATCAGTTTTTGTATTAAAATTCATTTGAATAGTCTATTTGATATTGTTACAAGTGAGCTAGTGTTGATACTTTGAGTGTCTGAAAAAATAAGAGATTTAGTTTGGTTTTTTTAGAATGTATAGTGAAGAGGTTGGCACATTGAGACACTGATTTTTCTACAAGATATATCTGAATCAAAATGGGACATGGATGGTTTAAACTGAGATATAAATTATAATAATTGCAACAACCTTTGAACAGTTTAAAACTTAAGGTTTTTATTTAATTTAGCAGAATATAATGGAATACTTTTCATTTGTCACTAAATTAACTGCTTCTTCAATTATTTGGCAATTATACTACCATTTATGATTTTTCTTACTCGGTTCTTAACCAGAGCTCTGAAAGAACATTAATTAAATACAGTAGAAGTTGTATATTAGGAACACTTTGGGACCAATGTAAAATGTGTTAACTAACTGATTGGATAAGGGATTGGTTTGATTTGTACTATGAAAAAAAATGCAAAATGCATATTATCATGACGTGTCACTGTTACTACTTGATCAGCTAATCTTTGAAAGTTACTGTAGTCATTGAAGTGCTTTTGTATGAATTGTAATCTAATGGTAATGCTTATATTATAAAATCCTATTTAATGTGGAATGAGGAAGTTCCACCACTTAAACTAATATTTGGAAACACATTGTATGACTTAAATAACTCACACTTCTGTTTCAAACTTATATATTGGAGTTTAGAAAAACGAAACACTAATCGCCTTTCGTACCCACTCCGAACCTGAACTACGAACGATAAGTAAAGGAAAGAGCATTCTTATATAGGCACTGCACTTATGATAGAGTACAGTAAAAATAAACGTAACGACAGCAAAGAGCCGAATATCCGGTGTATATGTCAACTGACCTTCGCCTAATTGTTTCAAATAACCCATGTGATGTTCCAATAATCTGATTGCATCAATTATCTGTGTTCTTAATAAGCGGCTTCTACTGTATTAATAACTATTCCCTATTTTAATAAAGTTTAACACATTAAACGCGATACATTAAGGGCCGTTCTTACAATGTCTGATAACACTAACCGACAGAATTTCTTTAGTATTACCGTTGGAATTATGTCGGTTAGTCTTAACCGATACTTAACCGGCCATCATGAACGGCTCTTAAAGAGTATAAGACAAAAAAAATGTGTCTCTTTTTGCCCCGTCGCGTATCGCACCGCGTAAACATTTCAAGTTAAATATTTAATAAAAATACCCAAACGTAAAGTTTTATAGGAGTAATTGTTGCTCAGAATGTGTATTATTTTCATCCGACTAATATGATTTAATAAAATTATAGATACATACCTTTAAAAGAAAGTACACGACACGAAAAATTAAACCGGACGAATGACGAATTTTTATTTTCGTTTTAATAACATCATATTGAGATAGTAAAGTTGTTGATAAACAATATTCACTATCAAAAAACGATAGCACAAACAAACCGTTTTGTTGATTTCTCTCTTATCTATATACACTGCCAAACACATAATTTCACGTACAGTTTTCGTATGCTTACGAACTGAGGTCTCACCATAGAATACTATAGAATAGTATTCTATGGTCTCACCACGGTATCTGACCCACGATTATAAAGAACTTCTTTATAATCGTGATCTGACCACAGAATTAACCACAGATTAATGATTATTGTTCTATGGATTAAGTTAACTCATTTTACCGTTTAAATATCTGTTATCAGCTGATTAAGCTGAATCATAGTTTAATCGTAGACGGTACAACTCTGGCCCTATGTGTCCCCTTTCCAACTGCATACCTATATGATATAATATATTATTAACTATTTTATATATACTATATAGGTACCTACCACAATTATTCAGTGCTGTAAAAAATACTGTTTAAAAGTATCTAAGCAATTACTCAAATACTCTTAAAATACCACCCAAATACTCGAATACTTTTCAGAAGTATTTGTTTTGAAATAATCTTCAAATACGGAAAAAAAATTCTGTTTACTTTTTAGTTCTGAAATAATTTGTTATATTTGGTATAATCAAAAATTTGTTTATTGCATTTTAATTGCATTCTATTTGTTCAATAATCAAAATCCTGATCAGTGATCAGTCTTGTTAGTTGGCACCACAACAATGAACTTCTCCCTACAGATGTATACACCATAAGAGCGGGATACTTTACTCCAGGTTTTAAACATTGCTCCAAAAAAAATATTTATTGATATCAATCGTAGCACATTACGATTTTGAGATCAGAGATTGTAGTTTTTTTTATATTATTCTTATTAACATTATTCATTTTTTCAAACATTACGAACATCAATCTATTAGTTTTTCTCCAAGATGTATGTCATGAAAAAAATTGTTTTCAAAAACACATAACGTAAAAGTTATCCAAAATCTAGGGGATTGAAATTTAATTTAAAATGTATTAAAAAGAGACTTTTAATGAACTAAAAAAAATTATATTATTCAATTACATTATGTATAGGTCCAAATAAGTTAAAACACAAGCACTAAACATTACACCAATAGTTATTATATGCATTAAAATAAGGTAATTTTAATCATTGTGCAATGTATTTTAACTTTGCTCCAAACTTTTAAGTAAGTCACTGGTACGACATTTAGATTTTTTTGAATTGTTCTTACCTCTCAACATCTATACATATAAAACAACGCGAACAGGTAATTTTTTATCTTTGTTATTGAAGCTATAGTATAGGTCCAAACATCAAAAAGAAATATATTTGGAGCAAAGTATCCCACTTTTACGGTAATAATTAATAATTTAAAGCTATAAAATGTATTTGGATATCTCATACCGCCGTCGACGATAAACGATAATGACAATTATTAATAAAAATTTTCTTGGTAAATAGGTAGTAGGTAGGTACCTACTAATAATTACTTAGTAATAATAGTTTCGTATAATTAATTAAATAATTATAATTTATAAAGTATACAATAGTCGATATGCAGACGCTTTTTACATAATATTATATAGGTAATATATAAGTAATACTACTTACTACATAGGACTGGACACTGTTTTTATAATATAAGGTGACTACAAAGTTGTACGGTGGTTGTACGTTCGCTACGTAACTGATCTCTAGTGGCAATTATTTTATACTGCACTGTTGTAAATTCTTTTATGTGATAATTCATACTGTCCTATTGACTAATAGTCACTATATAGTAATAACTGAACAAGAATCAAAAATTAAAAAATTAAAATCAATGTCAATCTTTTTATATTTTATATTCACTATTAAGTATTATCTCCAAAAAAATAAATGCGCATTACTACGTTGTAACCAATTTAGATAGTTTTTTTTTTTTTGAGTGATTTTGGACTTGCTTTTGGTAGGATATACTTGAATGTTGTGTCATTCTCATAGTAGCATAATAAGTAATTTTAAATAAAAAAAATTAATTTTTGTGATTAGCACATGGAAATGCATTATGCAAGTAAATGTTGGTTGTTTTCAAAGAAAAAATCTCACCACTAAAATGTTTATGACATAAGTACGATTGTACGAAACAATTCGGTTATTGCCATAACAATTGTTAACAATATTTGTCCTCGATTTACTGATAGATACTTCCTTTGGCGATGAGACTAAAGTAGTATTTTCGTTATTACTTTTATTCAATCTACTGTCGCATATTATTAATACTGAACATAAGCGACCCATATTAAATAATGTGAAGTATAATAATATAAAAAGATACAACAGTGAACAGACTCATTATAGAAATTGAAATATAAATTAAACAAAATTGAAACAATATTCATTAAGTTAGGTAATCGATTTGTTTTTATTTTTTTTTATATTTCATAAGTCTATATTAAAATATAAATATTACGTTCATAATAGTTATATATAGGTACGAAAATATGTAGTAAATCTAGTACGCAAGGCTGGGCAAGTTAACGATTTTTTTTAACTCGTTAAGTTAAGTTATTTTAAAATAATAAAGTTAAGTTAAATTAAAAGTTAATCATATTTTTTACGTTAACTCGTTAAGTTAAAAGTTAACTTTGAAAAAAAAGTAACTTAACTTAGTTTAAAGTTAAAATTTTCTATTTTGCAAAAATAAAAAATTGCACACATAATATTAGTTTTTTTACACTCAAGAAAAATACTAGAGAAATTTTTTAAATGAGACATAAAAGTATTAACTAGCTATCAAAAAAACCTACTTTTCCAAAATAAATCTTAGTCCTGAACTCATACTCAAATCAATTTACCCAAGTGGTACATCAAAAAAAAAAAAAACACCTTAATAGTTTTCTCCCAACTGCCAAGATACCAATATTTTTAATTGATTCACATAAATTTTAAAAATCAAACAGGCAGTACCTACCACCCAAATATATTTTCTATACTGAGGACAAAATGCAGCCACCGTGTAGTTTTAAAACCTAGGCTCAGCACAACATGAACAATTATTATCAGTAAACTTATTAATAACTTACTTATTAGTTGTCTTTATTATAGGCTTCACCAATAACATGTCACAACAATTATATATTAAATTCCGCATTTTATATGTGTTGTGACTTGTTATAATGCCGGTAATAAATTATTGTTGAACCAAATTCGGACTAGCCGATTATAATTGCATTTATTTAATAATGGAAAAACGTTCACGACAACATTCGACATCCACTTCAGGGAACCCATTTAAACGATAATCTGTATAACCTATCTTTGAAAATATTATTAATACAATTTATAATGATAAACGTGTAGGTAGATATTATATAGCCCATATAATGACTATTAAAGTTATTTTTCATATTATTTTCGTCTACAGGAAATTCATATTAAAATAGTAAATCATAAAATATACTAAAAACCTCATTAATAATTTGCATTTTTCTTTGCACTAAAATTAACT
The DNA here is from genome assembly GCA_949089665.1 of Macrosiphum euphorbiae. Classification (NCBI taxonomy): domain Eukaryota; kingdom Metazoa; phylum Arthropoda; class Insecta; order Hemiptera; family Aphididae; genus Macrosiphum; species Macrosiphum euphorbiae. The sequence goes on from CARXXK010000003.1 coordinate 75,949,216, forward strand.
TAATTTAGATAATTTTAAATAAAATTAACTTAAAGTTAACACGTTAATCTTAAAAAAAAAAGTAACTTATTAAGTTAAAAGTTAATTTGTAAAAAAAGTAACGAGTTAATTAACTTAATTAAAATTAACTTAACGTTTTAACTTAATTTTAACTTTTAACTCGTTAATGCCCAGCCTTGCTAGTACGTCACTAGTTAGCATCACAGTCGCAAACGTACATACCCGTACAACTTTGTGACCGGTGTCCCACCCTCCCCCTGCCAGGAGTTTCCAGTCCTATGTAGTAGTTCGTGGTAAAAACTGTACAATATTATCTATTTTACGTGGCTGGTAGCTGGTGGGAACAATATTTTCCGTACCGGCAGTGGCGGAACTAGGGGGGTGAAGCCGGGGATTGATCCCCGGGCGTAAAATTTTAGTGGGCGTAATTTTTCTTTAGTTCTTTATTTAATGCTTGGTGATAGAAGTTAAGAAAACATTTTTATTTCACATTATTTGTTTATGATGTTGTAGTGATGACGTTGGAATTAATGAAAAAAAAAATAAAGTTAAAGGTATTATGAATAGATTCGTATTAGAATACTAAGTATATACTGGTATACTGGCATTAGCATACCTACAACTGCAAGCATATACAACTAATATACTATAATTATTAAGATTCTGAGTGAAAATGTAACTAGTAACTATACATAGGCATTTATTGATGCTGTGTTTTCGTTAAAATTTCTGATACCTACACAATAACTGTTATAAGATTATCAATCAACGTACGATACGTATATTATATCTGTATATTAAAAATGATGTTAATATATAGTTTATAATATTATAATATTATAATATTTACCAAGATATACATTTATACATTTATACAGTTATACATTTGTTTATGTTTAAAAAAAAAGATTTGATTTTAAATATTTACTTTTTCATTTTTTCTATTATAAATTGTTTAATTAAATACAATTTTTTACTGGCCTGAATTGTGTTCCCTAATCAGAATAAAAGATTTTATATTTTACCATAAAAATATATTATAATTGAAGGCTGAGGCGCATAGAACCAAAACAGCAAAAGGGTTTATAATTTTTATACAGGATAGGTAGTAATTAAAGTTTTGATTATTTTTCAACATTTATATATAACTAATATTATTATTATTTCTAATATTAAATACAATTAAGTAACCACTACAGTATTTCCAGTAATTAAAAATGTATCAACAATATTTTAACTAAGTTTTTTAATTTAAATTGTTTTTGGTGTGATAGTTTATTAGGTAGTATAAACTTGGTTACACCACAGTCCGCAGAATTTATTAATTACTATATATTATTATGACGTGTTTAAAAGTTAATAAGTATGTTTGTAATTTTAGTTCCAGTTATGATAAAACAATTGTAGGGAATGATATTGTATTTTCAATCTTCGTCTATGATTGGGCTTAATTTTAATATTTTCCCCGGGTGTAAAAATTCTTAGATCCGCCTCTGCGTACCGGTACCGATGTACCATAAGACGAGCCTCACATCATCGGGCTCACACATTGCACAATACCTATTATGTTCATATACATTTTCGGTTTGGTTATCAACACCTAACAACAAGATGGTAATGTGCCCAGGACCGTGTTTAGGATTTTGCCACCCGTGGCAGTGCCGTAACTAGGCTACTTGAGGCCTGTGTGCAAAACCAAAATATTGAGGCCCCTTATTATATTTTTCAATACACACCTCAATAACTTTTTTTGCAATTTTTAAAGTCAGCAGACAAAAATTCGGGCTTAAACAAAAAAAAAAAATTTAATTTTAAATAATCTATAATTTTAAAACAATTTCTCAAGGCTATAACTAACTCAAAAAAGTAAAAATTTTCCAAAACGTAATTTATTGAAAATATTTATATAGATATTTGGTGAAAACTTCAATGGTCTACGGTTATTAGTTTTCGAGTTATACCAAAAAATAAAATTGTTGGTTTTAGGTAAAAATGACAATTTTTTTTTTTATTGACGCTTTGTAATATCTAAAACTAAAAATTTCGGTTACGATCTCCAAAAAGTACCAACTAGATTCACTTTTCTAACAGAAAAATGCTGATCTCGAAATTCGAAATATTTTTACTACCCAATGTTGATGACCGACAGAAATGAAAAAAATTATACACATCTTGTAAAATCAATACATTTGTTCGTTCATCTCAAAATCTAAAAACAGTGATCACGACTCCATGCTATATAAATGAAATAACATTGGTTTCCTTTCCAAATCAATAATAAATAATTTATATATTTTAATAATTATATATTAGTTTAATATTAGTCTTTAGATCTTTTGAGGCCCTTCGATATATTATGAGGCCCGAGGCCTGTGTGCGGTGCACACTTTGCACACCCGGTTTTTACGGCATTGG
>CARXXK010000003.1:75951730-75969727 GCA_949089665.1 Macrosiphum euphorbiae
CTTACTACATAGGACTGGACACTGTATAATAGTCACTATATAGTAATAACTGAACAAGAATCAAAAATTAAAAAATTAAAATCAATGTCAATCTTTTTATATTTTATATTATTCACTATTAAGTATTATCTCCAAAAAAATAAATGCGCATTACTACGTTGTAACCAATTTAGAAAGTTTTTTTTTTTTGAGTGATTTTGGACTTGCTTTTGGTAGGATATACTTGAATGTTGTGTCATTCTCATAGTAGCATAATAAGTAATTTGAAATAAAAAAAAAATTAATTTTTGTGATTAGCACATGGAAATGCATTATGCAAGTAAATGTTGGTTGTTTTCAAAGGAAAAATCTCACCACTAAAATGTTTATGACATAGTACGATTGTACGAAACAATTCGGTTATTGCCATAACAATTGTTAAAATTGACAAATATTTGTCCTCGATTTACGGATAGATTCTTCCTTTGCCGATGAGACTAAAGTAGTATTTTCGTTATTACTTTTATTCAATCTACTGTCGCATATTATTAATACTGAACATAAGCGACCCGCATATTAAATAATGTGAAGTATAATAATATAAAAAGATACAACAGTGAACAGACTCATTATAGAAATTGAAATAGAAATTAAACAAAATTGAAACAATATTCATTAAGTTAGGTAATCGATTTGTTTTTATTTTTTTTTTTATATTTCATAAGTCTATATTAAAATATAAATATTACGTTCATAATAGTTATATAGGTACGAAAATATGTAGTAAATCTAGTACGTCACTATACCCAATATACGTGTGAAATTATGACACTATGTTTGGATAAAATACTTTAAAATGTTCGTTTTTTAATTACCTCTATTATCATTAAAACAACTACTGCAGTATACAACCATAGCAATATTGTATAGGTATACAATATTATTGCATGCATATTGTATAGTTTGTTTTTCATCTGAATTTAGTATGTAAGATGAAATGTTTGAATGAAAAATCATAAAATTATGAAACGATGCACCATAGAAAGTAAATTGTAATATGTATATGAACCTTATACGTTGTACGTATAGCGTAACGTAATATATTATGTATATTGCATATTTTATTTTAATTTTGTAATAAAATATTTAAAGTATAAAAATAATAATGGCTGTTGGTACAAAGAATTTATATTATAACAAGTGAACTTAGTGAACGGTCATACCTATTATTATAATATTATTATGTTGGCTGAAAAGTAATGTATAAAAACTGTTCTGGCCACAATAGGTAGGTACCTACAACACAATATGTTTGGTTTTATCATTATTTTTATGCAAATATCAATAATAGGTACGTCTGTTTTATTCCAAGTTTGGACAGTTGTTTATTTTTATTCCGTACAAATTCAAGAGTTTCTGTTTTTATTTTTTTTTCGACCGTCAACGGTCATCATTTGTTTCAGTTTCCATAGTCGATTAAATTTTTTAGAGAGCAATTTTAAAATTAGCTTAAATGTTTTTTCATAGTTTCTAAAGTAATTTATTTTGATTAACGTTCAATAATATAATATGTCGTGATTGGACTTGAATACTATTCTGGCGTTTCGGTAGGTACCTGCGTTTCGAAGTATGCACATCAAGCTAGCTATCGTATTCAAAAACGGCGAACAAGAAAGTCAATTATACAACGGATACGTGAAACGAATATTCCTTTAGAGCAGTCAAATTTTGATTAAATGAAAAGCGGTGAGTTGTGTTGATAGCATACTACTATATTATCTATTTAGTTTAGTTAATTATTTTTAGAAATGTTATTTACTCTGTACGCCCGTAAGTCAAGATTATTGTCTATATGACTACATAGTATTTGTTTTGGGACACTAATGTGACTAATGTACCTACTTGTATAATATTTAATAACAATTCATTATATATATATATTAAGGCTCTCTGCCACTCCTGTGGGCAAAATTTTTTTCTCCGTTTTATCCTTAAGAATACAATAATATTTGTCCACGGGTTGTGATTTTTTTTCTTTTTAAACAAAATATTTGATACATTTAGCCTTATAAATTTAGTTTAACTCCCAAGTGAATTTATTAATATGTTTTTTCGGACACCTATGTATTAGAACCATTTTAAAATGATGGTCCAGAAGTTATTTCCGGAAATCATTTGTTTTTATGGTAAAGTGCTTAACTAGATAGGTACGTTAAAAAAAAAAAAAAAATTGTTCAGTAAATAACAGAAAAGTTCCAAACGCCCGATAACATAATATTGCATTGTACGAATGAGTAAAACACCAAAAATCGTGAACTATGTAACTCTAGTAACTCTATAACTTAAAAAAGGTGGGTAAGTGGATGTCGCTCTGCTGTACAGTAGTGGGTCACTGTATAATGGATGCTATTAAATTTGAATTCAATGATATAATATCATTGTATAAGAAAAACGATTCTGAGCGAAGACGGTATGTCAGTCTAGGTTTAAGATAAATTATATACAAATCTATGGTATTAAAAAAAAAATGACCTATAATAAATTCCAAATTAATCATATCACATTATCACAATATCCATTAGGTACTTATAACACGTTATACATCAACATCAATAACAAACCCTGATACATCATCGATATATAATAATACACTTTAGAAGTTTCAAGTAGGTACCCCGTATAATATTATATAATCACAACAAAATAACTAGGTTTTTTAATATGAAATTTCGTCCAAATTTGAACATAAAATGACTATAAAAATAAACTGTGATTGTATATTTTTTAGATTTTTCGGTAAGAGAATTAACTACTTACGTAGAATCTTGTTTTAAATTTTCAATCCTTAGCTATAAAAACTGAACATTTTATAATTTATTAATTACGATGATTAATAATTTCCGAGATTTTGAAAAATTCTGTCAAAATTCGATGTAAAAATGCTTATAAAAAAAAATTGTGCCTATGTATTTTTAATATTTTTCAACTGAAATTGTAACAATATATCAGGAGCCTTGTATTAAATTTTTACACTTTTTGGCCCAACAGATAAAACTTAATTGATATTTATAGAAAAAAAAAACTAAAAAAATTGAAAACTGAAAATGTCCGTAAACGGCTCAAAAAGAGTCAAAATATTTTCAAAATTGTATGGTGTATAGGAAATGCTAATATAAACATTCAGTGAAATTTTCATGTATCTACAGTAATTCGTTTTTTAATTACAACAAAAAAAGGAAATTGCCACATGAGAAATCGAGTGAATATCCAATGTTGTAAAAATTTGAATTTCAAACGCTCATAAAAATTTAATTTGACTTTCCGGTAGAGATTTTTTTATTGATAAAGGTAGACAATCTTATGAGTAATCTTGTATTAGATTTTCAAATCTTAGATTTAAAAAGAAAAATTTTTACGAATTCTTAACTCAAAATAATTTGCTAATTTTCGTGATTTTTCCATATTTTGTCAATTTTTGAACTTTAGATGCTTATAAAAAAAAATTGTGACTAAGGATTTTTAATATTTTTCATCTGCCTTTGAAACAATATATTAGGAGCCTTCTATTAAATTTTCAAGCTTTCGCAACCAACAAATAAAATTTTATTGATATTTCTAGAAAAAAAACTAAAAAAAAACGAAAAATGAAAATGTCCCTAAACTGTTCAAAATAAATCAAAATATTTTGAAAATGTTATCGTGTATAGAAGATGCAAATATAAACAACCAGTGAAAATTTCATGTATCTACGGTCATTTGTTTTAAAGTTACACCAAAAACCAGAATCGATTTTTTGGAAAACCGATTTTGCGTAAAAATTCCCGTTTTTCCTTAATTTTTATGTTGTTTTTCCCGGCGCTCTTGAAAACTACTGGGAAATTTAAATTTTGACCTCCCCAATGCACCAACGATATTCACTTTCCAATCGAACAAGATAGTCGAAAATCGAAGCATTATTTCGACTACTTATCGTGTACACAGACACAAAAAAATAAATATAAAAATAAAAAAAAAATAAAAAAAAAACACACATCATTGTAAAATCAATACATTCATCGTTTCACTCAGAATCTAAAATGATTTTTTCAATTTCTAGTTGTAATTTATACATAGGTAATATAATAGGTTTCCTAAAAAAAATTGAAAAATAATTACTCGTGTACGCCAAACTAGATTTATTCCCAATAAAATAAAATTATTATAATTTAATGTAAGTACAGTAGTACATATATTATATTTGTAAAGTGTTCATGTGGGTGGGGGGGTTGACCATTAATACCAAAAACCAAATAAAATTTAAATGTTTAAAAAAAAAAAACTATTGCAAAGTTTTTAGACTACAAAATGATGGGCAGCTGACTTCGAAGTGGAAAAATTGGGTTTAGTAGGTATATTGTTTTTTTCGATGTGATAGGTAATATAATATATCAGTCGGTGACTACAACTGTATAAGAGTTAATATTATTAGGTATGTATTTTATGTCGTTTTGATTTTTTAGCAAATTATTTTCGTAGTATAGCCAGTCATTACAAACATGGATGACATTATTATAATATCATGTTATCGTATTTGAAACCCACAAATCTACTGCAAAATTTTAATTTATGATATTATAAATATTATAATATAATATAATATTATAATATACATTATAATATTTATAATGTTATACATGCTTTAAATTCATATATTTTTAATATTTTTTATGAACATGTTGGGCCATCGATTCAAATCAAAATTGTGTCGCTGCGAGCTTTCCGAACAGGAAATTTTATAAATCTAATATAACGCAAGTGGACAATACACAATACACACATGAGTTGGTAAATGATGAACGTGTACGCCGTGGGATTTTGAACTGAAAAAAACCCATTCAATATATACGTTTTCAATCATTGATCCATTGCAATACCGAACCTGTGGGAACGACCATTATATGCAATACACTATAGCACACTTTAGAACTGGTATGTAATGTAGTTTGGCCCTTATTATAATTGTGATTTAACATAATCTGCAGTAATATAAAATAATAATTATTATGCACCTAGACATTACGACAAATCGATTTTTTTTTCAGGTCATCTTCTATTCGATTCGAAATTAATTGACGAAAAATCGAGTATAATTTACAATACATCGTCGGGAGGAAATCATTCCACGCTCGATTAAACGTTACCTGTACGATTGTTGAGAATTCAATATCAGCGTCGAATGAATTATAATAAAATGTTCCTCGAGTAGAGCTTAGTGGAAAATGTTATTACGGTTTTATATCAAAATAAATAAATCAAATGTGTTGCAATTGCAGCCATACGATACACACCGTCCCTCCGACCATTGCAAATATCAAATATGCATTTATTGTATGACTATTAATTATTATTCATGTAAAATACAATAAAGTCAATATTATAATAGTCGATTATACATATAGTTGTTATTAAATTTTTTTCAACGTGTCGAGGAAACTACTAGTACGCAAACAAAATTATCACACACATCGTTGCTGCTTAATGATTTCCACCAGCATATATCTCTCGTGAGCGAGGATGTATCGATTTGCGAGTATAACATAAAATAAAAATAATAAATGGAAGAAAAAAACACGAATCGGAAGTATAATTATAATTTATAGTGACCTTGCAAAGTGGATTATAAATCCAAGTATAAGAACGCCCCTGGAGACTTAACGCGAATAGGGTCACAAAACGTATACTACACAACGACCGTATTTGTTACGGGGAAAACGAAGTGATTGAGAATTTGTATAAGTCATTACGACTAGACTGAAAAACAACTGAATCGCTAACTACTGCTGATTGGACACCACAAGTCCATTTTCATCATAATTTCGTATACTTGACAAGTAAATCCCAACATTTCTGTGAAAAGCGAATTATATCTGAGTGTAAGAATATTTAAAAATAGGGCTCGACAATTGCAGTTGGCATCAAAATAGGGACATATATTATAAACCAAAGCATTTTTGTGCCTAAAAAACATAAAATGTGCATTTTCTGCTCGGTTAGCGGTTAAGTTGTTTTTCAGTAATATGTTACATAATAGTCCATAATACAAACAGTATAATAATATTGTTATGGGTACCCACCCGACAGTCGTGTGCATATCGGTCTATGCTATTATAATAATTCGTCAGGCGGGGAAAGTGTGCAGCAACAGATGCATTTACATTGCTTTTGTGCGCTTTTGCGTGAAAAGTTAACTGCGGACGGTTGGAATAATATACTTAATATTGGCTATACGAAAATGGAAATTATGATTGGTCTGCAAAATCGAGCTGGGGCTATAAATGAAGAAAAACAAAAACATATTTTAAAACATTGCAATAAAATTATTGAATTACTTACAAACAAATCAAAACCTATGCAAACTGAAGATATAAATACAATTAACATAAAAAAAAAAATATTGAAAAACAATCACTTTTCTTTACTAAAAATAAAAATAATAAACTTAATTTCATCAATTGTCGTCGAGTGAAGGTAATATAATAAGAAAATCCTTACTAAATAATACAAGACGTGTTTTAAATGTTCATTCATATGACCATCATTCTTATAGCGCTAAAGGAAAATGAATTTATTAATGTATTGTTGAATTGTATCTTTTAAATGACAATCGTAAGTGAATAATGAATATTGTGTTTTTTTCGAATTGTGTATTATTAAATTTATTAACTATTTTAATTATAAGTTATAATGTAAAAATATTATGTTAGTTGGATAGTTATGTTATTATAATAACATTATTTTTATAACAATATGTGTGTACTGTAATAATAATAATATCATTACACAATTGCTATTTGGGTATTAGTTCGAATTTTGAAAATATTTATCAAATTTAAAATTGTATTATATAATTTACCTTTTATAGCTAAAGATTGAAAATTTAAAATAATGTTCCACGTAAATAGGTTGTAGTGTTGTACATTTATACTGTATTGTGTATTTTTAAATTTTAAATTACGATATTGCGTTTTTTAATAACTAATTAACTATTAATGTATTTAACTATTTTAATTATATTTAATATAATAAAATATAATATTATAATTTATAATGAAAATGATGTTATCGGTTTATCAATGTTATCACATTTTGATAATTGCAAAAAAGGGGCTAAATGCAGGCAATATTATATACAGACGCAAAAAAATTTTTCCTGCGAATTGTAGCGGTGCGGAGAGTTCTCGCACGCACTCGCACACACATGTCAATACATAATAATATTGTGATAATGGGATCATGAAAAAATGTTTATTTTTCACTCAAACATACGATATTAATTCCAACATTACGTCTCAATGATTAAATCGATTTTCATTCTGACAAAATATTCTTATTTTCCACAGCATGTACGAGGGATCGATCGAGGCACATCTTTAAAATTGTATTTAGTTAATTAAATATTTAAGTTGGATATTCTGTACTTTTTTTGAATTTTTTACAACTTTTATTGCAATTTAAATTACAAAAATTAAAAACGTGGCTCGATCGTTTCCTTGTATATATTACGGACAAACAGAATATTTTTTCAGAATGAAAATCGTGATTATTGTCGATGGTTGTAGGTATCGTTGGAATTAGAAACAGTAGTTTTTGAGAAAAAAAGACGTGGTGGTGAGGCCACTTAAGGGGCCTCGCAATGGCATTGATTTAAGGAGAATCATTTAGGCAATTTCTGATCTCGTCGTCGCCACCCAAGATCTATGTGTTAGTCGTAAATGATTATTAGGGTGTGTGGCGTCCATGTGGCTCAATTGTAGCGGTGCGGAGAGCTCTCGCACACACATGTCAAAACATAATATTGTGATCATGAAAAAATGTTTATTTTTCACTCAAACATACGATTCTAATTCCAACATTACGTCTCAATGATTACCTTGATTTTGATTCTGACAAAATATTTTTATTTTCCACAGCATGTACGAGGGATTGATCGAGGCACATTTTTAAAATTGTATTTAGTTAATTAAATATTTAAGTTGGAAATTCTGTACTTTTTTTGAATTTTTTACAACTTTTATTGCAATTTAAATTACAAAAATTAAAAACATGGCTCGATCGTTCCCTTGTATATATTACGGAAAATCAGAATATTTTTTCAGAATGAAAATCGTTATAATTGTCGACATGTATCGTTGGAAATGGAAACAGTAGTTTTTGACAAAAAAAGACGTGGTGGTGAGGCCACTTAAATACTCAATATTAATTGTCGTATTTTATTTCGTTCACGTATCACTGCGACCTCCACATTATCATTGATGACAATATAATATTATCACAGATTTGAGATTATATTAAATAATATTAATCCTAGTGTTATTGTTATGAGACATGTCGAGTATTTTAAATTTTTTATAGTCGACAGACGACAGACCTCAATATTCACCAAGGCAAATTTATAATTGTTTTAAGTGTGAAACGAATCGTTTTGAATAAATAGTTCTTTATTCTTAAAGTTATAGCCCATAGGTTACCACATCAATCATTACTGGCTGTTGTGCATATCATTTTTTTTACAGAACAATCTTTAGTTGGATACGTTTTTGTCGTTTTTGATGAGATAAATATCATTTGACATAATTTGTGTCACCGATTTCGTTTGAAGTAGACCACCTACAATAATAGGTAACATAGAACATAATATTATATATTGAATTCAATAATATTTTATCAGCACACCTAGGTACTTGGCGTTTTATTTTATCGGAGAAATAAAAATAAAAATAATATTGGTACCCACCATCTCTAAATAGTACCTATCATAATTCATAACCGATGCAAAAAAAAAAATGTAATATCAATATTATGGTTTTAAGGGCCAAAACATGGCTAAGCACCTTTTGGTGTATACATTTGAGTATATGAATAGCAAAATTTAAATAAATATGCATACCTACTTTTATAGTCTGATATAAAATGCTCGTGTCACGGTGTTTGTGGTTGCACTTAGGTTGTAATTTTTTACAGTTAACAAAGTACGCGAGATCAGCTAGTACTAAATAAAATCAATAAAAATAATTTTAAATATAAATCATTAGAAGTCAATATAATGATTTTCTCTAAATAAATATAACATACGTAGTATTGTTAAAACACGGTTTTGGTAAAATTTTAACGTTAAATTTGAAGAAAACCATTTTTGTAAATTACTGCTGAAATTGAATACAAAAAATATTTATATTTTAAATTGCTATCAATTTCATTTACTATATGTATGTATTGAACAATTGGCAATAATACATACCTATATTTATGTATAATTTTCACAATTTTCAACATATTATTTAAAAATATTCAATTTCTATAACAGAAATGGATGAAAATGATTTACAACATTTGGCATGTGAAGGTGATCAAACAAGTGTCCTGAAATTTAAAAGATGTGAACCAAAAAAATTTAAAAATATCTCTCACACGGCAGAATTATTTGGGGTCCTGCAATCATTACTCACGTATGTAGTGACTTAATTTAATAGCTAGAAAAATAAAAAGTTAACAAATGTTTGTTTTTAGAGATGAAGTGTTTTGCGATATTAAGTTGGAAACATCTGATGGTACAGTCATTTTTGGACATAAAGTTGTTTTAATATCAGCTAGCCCATATTTCAGGGCCATGTTCACTAGCTTTGAAGAAAGGAATAAAGATCATATTATTATAAAAAAATTAAACTCAACCATTTTGCCACTCTTGATAAATTATATTTACACTGGTGAAATAATTGTAAACGAAGAGAATGTACAGGTATTTTATATTTATAAGACTTATTCTAAAATGATTTAAATTTGTTATTGTTTATTTCTCAAGGATATGTTAGCAGCTGCAGATCTCATACAGTTAGATTATATAAAAGCCACATGTGAAGAGTTTTTACAAGCACAGCTAAATCCTTCAAATTGTCTTGGAATTAGAGCACTTGCTGACTTACATAACTGTACAGAATTGATGTCAAGTTCTGATGCCTATATTAAAAAAAAGTTTTTGTATGATAAACATAACTTAATTTTCTTGTTCAGTTAATAAATTCTTTAAATCACGATTATTATTTTCAGAGAAGTGGTAAAATATGACGAGTTTCTATCATTATCTTCTGAAGAAGTGATTCAACTTATCTCCAGTTCTGACCTTGCTGTTACATTTGAAGAGAATGTAAGAAAACTAAAATTATTCTTATTTTATTATTATGGGTTAAAACTTGAAGATGGTTCAATTTGCTTACCTATACTCTGTTACGTAGTCATACAGTGGCGATCAGTTCGTCAGGCCATTGTCTGGCAGCAACTGTTTATCCCTCTACTCAGTTATCTGTATACCAGCAGTCTAGTATTGCCAAGCCTTTGCGCTCAAGTTGGGACTATGTTTCTTAACTTGAACAGAGTACACATGCAAATATATGAATAACTGCATAAGTATAATATATCTCATATATTGGCTGCTTGTAAGAAGTATATTTGAATTACGTTTTACAGAATAGAAATTATTATTTTGGTGGTGGTCCCATGTATAGATAGTAACTGTTAATAAAACCAATTACCGTATATTAGTTGATAAAACCAAATACCTATTTTAATATAATATATGAAGTACCTATTAGACCTCTATAGTTGTAATACATTTAAATGTTTAATGTTTCTTACAATAAACTTGGTCTGTAGCTATTAAATTACAAATTATAAAACTATATATACCTATCTGATTCAATTCTTAACAATATTTATATTTCAAATATACTATTGTAGTAAATAATTCATGGCATACAATAAAAAAAAAGCCGGTAAGTGGATGTCGCTCTGCTGTACAGTAGGTTACAAGTGGGTAATTGTATAATGGATTGTATTAAACTTGAATTCAATGATATAATATCATTAAATAAGAAAAACGATTCTGAGCGGAAACAGTTTGTCAGTCTGGATATTTTACATTGTTATTATTTATTATATCATGTAAGTTGAATTAATATTATAATATTATTATTTTTATTCGTTTCTATGATGATAAACAAAGCGTTATAAATTGAATTCCCATTTGTAGCGGTTTTTCGCAAATTTTTCAGTGGTTTTTCCCTTGGCATTATATAAATATTGAGAAAATCGAAAAATTACATCTCTAAAGTACCATCATGATTAGATTTGCTAAAAGATAAGGTACTGTGGATATGTGGAAATCGAAGCACTCCTTCTGGTAAAAATGTTGTATACAGGATATAAAAAATAGTGTGCTTAAGACTACACGACAGAAGTGAAAACCTCAACAAGGTGAAATTAATAATACGAAATACAAGTTTTTTTGTATTCTATATTGATAAATTAATTTTTGATATGTTATGCACGTAGTCGCCCATATGGGGGGGGGGTGGCTCAAAAGTACCCCGACTATGGGGGGACTATTTAGTGGGTCTCGAAACAGAATTTTTGGTGGTATAACGGGGGACCCAAGTCAAAACGCGACAGATATATACTTTAATCAAATAATTATAATTATAATCACTGAATAACCACGTATAAAATAAGTTGACCCAAGCCGACTTCACCCGAATGATTGTTACAAAGCCGAGCTTGACGGCTCAGTTCAATTCAGTACCCACAAAAAGTGCTAAACGCGCCTAAAGAAGTTTAAAAAAAAAAAAAAAAATAGGTAACCATAAGGTATTTCTTATTAGAACTAGCTTTGCAAAATATTCTTTAACTTATGCATATTAATTAAATTTGTTTGTGTTGATAGTGTAACAAAAAATATATTATTGAGCAAAAAAAATATTGGCAACGATATTACATAATATGCACATTTTGTGATTTTGTATTAATTAAATTGTGTTTATATGTTATAGATATTTGAAAGTGTTCTGAATTGGGTGAAATATGAATTAGGTTGTAGAAAACAATTTTTGCCAGATTTGATGGAACATGTGAGATTGCCATTAACTTCAACACAGTATCTATTGAAAAATGTATCTGAAGAGCCTCTCCTTCAAAATAATCATAAATGTATGTTTTTCCATAAATTATAATTTTATTGTAAATTTTATATTATATATTTATAATATTTTTAGGTAAAGATTATTTATTTGAAGCGTTAAATTTTCATTCACTCAAGTCACAAAAAATAATGACCATACCAAAAACTATTCGATGTAAACCTAGGCAATCTGGTGGTTTACAAAAAGTATGTTTCTGTTTCGATAAATTTACCTTTATAGTTATTTCATAAATTTATTTCTTCCAGGTTATCCTAATGTTAAATTACTCACCGGTTATGAATAAGACTTTTATGAGCTGGTATGACCCTACAAACAACCTATACCACATTGCACAAGAAATGAATGAGGATTGCCATCCATTTCATCTTGTCTTAATAGCTGACCAGTTTGTGATTGCTGTTGGTCGTATTCAAAATTCATCAATGTTCTGTAGATTTGATCAGTTTATTCAAATGCTTGATTTATTTTCACAAAAATCCAGTTGGGTACCAATGGTTAACATGTTAGTTGATCGAGATCGTTCAGGCGTTGGTGTATTAAATAATAGTATATATGCTGTAAGTTACCCTTTATATTACTCATTTGTTTTTCAGCGATTGCTAAAATTATTTGTGTTTATAAGCTTTTTTCAAGCAGATAGGTAGCAATACCAAAAACCTTGTCAATAAGCCACAATTATAACTATCAAATACAAGCTGATACTTTTGAACATATTCTTTTTATGGATATTTACTGTCATAAAAATCATTAAATCATTAGATAAAAGGTCATTGGTTCTCAAAATATATTTTGATTATTATCTAATATCTACCAATACCATCTGAGTAGTGGAAACTATAAATAATAATAGATTTTTTGTTTTCTTTACTTAAACTACCAATATGGAACCATACAGCCTACATTAATTTATATTTTTATATTAGAAAACTAAGTGTGGGATGGCTAGTATATGATTAATATAACATGATATAATATTAAAATCTAGGTTGGCGGAGAAAATGGTTCTATTTGTCTAAATAGTGTTGAAGTTTTTGATGTCAATTTTGAAGAATGGCGAATGGTTTCTTGTATGGCTAACAAGAGATGCGATGTTGGTGTTGGAATTCTAAACAATCTTTTATACGCGGTAAAAAATATTTTTTAGTTAAATTAAATTTTATTAAATTGTATAATTTGTATAGGTAGGAGGTTTTGATAATTCTACAAGAGAACATTTAAATTCAGTTGAATGTTATGATCCCAGTCTTGACACATGGAAACTAGTAGCACCAATGTCTAAACCTCGTTCTCATGTTGGTATTGGAGTCTTAGACGGTGTTATGTATGCTGTCGGAGGAGAACACGGTACAGGACGTTATTATAAATCTGTTGAGGCCTATAGACCAAGTGTCGGAGTATGGACTCCAGTGGCTGACATGTTCTTTGACAACCATTCTAGTAACTATTATATTTATATTTTCAAAAAATATATTTGTAAAAATGTATTAAATATTACATTTTTTGATATAGGTCAAGTAGTCGTTTTAGATGATTTATTGTATGTTGTGGGTAATACACATGCTACTAATATGCTGACTATTCAAATATACAATCCCAACACCAATACATGGAAATTAATGGATACCTGTATAAATGATGCTGGATTTATTTATGCTGCAGTAGCCATTGATAAACCACCACATTTTAAAACCGATTAGCATAAATGCCCTCATGGTTGGTAGTCATAATAGTATAATACGATCATATTATGTGTAATTTTGACACTATGTTAATGAGAGGTATAATTTTCTGTCTTATCATCTGATAAGCTGTAATTGAATAAGTATTTTATAGTATACAACTATTTTAAGTAATAAATAAAAATGTTTTTTTTTTCAATACACTATTTTCAGCCCGCATTGGAAACTGTTCAATATACTTGGCCTAGTTATTACTTTGAGTTCGGTATGTCTGTAATGGACATAAAAAATGTTCAATACATTTACTCTACTAATTGTGCTGTATGAAATGTTTGACTTTTTTTCAATTTTTGTATGTGAGTAGAAATTAGAAAGTTATAAACACGTTATACTTACACCTCATAATATAATATAGACGTCGTCTCATCCTGATTTGGCGTATTTTTTTAGTTGCCCATACCATTAATTAAATTATAGAAAATATTATAATTATTATTATTATTGTATATTAAATATTTTAAACAGTGGCCTTACACACGAGTATTACAGATAATATAGTAGTGTAAAAAGTGTAAACATTTAAACTTATATTATTAAGAATAACCTTATTATTCAACTAAATTATATTTTATTTATACCAAAAATGCTATCTTACGAATACAAGTTTTAAATTATTTGTTTTTGTCTATAGATAAATTAGTGTATTATCTGGCTAAATATTTTAAGTGTTATCTATATTAACTTACCCAGATAAAATTAGTGTTAACTTTGCATAACACTGGTCGTACACACGTCATCTGTACTTTAAATACTCAATTTCTATTTGTATCTATATCATTATTATAATACCTACCTATATGGAAAAATATTTGGCTTCGCAATATGTAGATATACTGTATAGCAGGGATGTGCGATTCAATGCTATACTAGAAGGACAATTTTTTTAGTAGAAAAAAAAAGACGAAGCTATGTTAACTATGCTCCTTATAAATAATATAATGTTAAGACATTTAATAGTTCAATATTAGATAAGAATACATATTTACGATAAACATTATATTGATTTATTAAAATTTATAACTATAATAAAATAAAATAGGTACAGAAAAATCCTAACATTTTATATTTTTTAAAGTAATTTGAAATGTAGCAAGGCCAGTTAGAAATAATACTAGGGCCAGCCCTAGTGGGGATGCCCATCCCTGCTGTATAGTAAAAAAATTGTGTTGTCATTTAAAAAAGTAAAAATTCAAAAAACTATACTAATATATTATACAATAGATACAAAATCGTAAAAATATTAACTTTCTTCTAAAATTTCCTATAAATGTTTCATATTCAAATTCAGTCAATATTTTTTTTTATTAAATAAATACATTTTTATGCATGTAAAATGCAATGTATACTAATGTATAAATATAAAAATTAACCATTTTAAGCGATTTTATTCTATAATAAATTGCGTTGGCATTTTATATTGCATTTAGTGCATTAAATTCACAGCCATGGTTATAATATATAAATTACTTTATTCACAATATTATATCATTCAAATATATTCTTAGTAATATTTAAATTACTAATTTCATAGTCTTTGCTCAGAACCGTTTTTCTAAAACAATATTATATCATTGAATTCAAAATAATTTCAAATTTAACAGCTTCCATTATAGTGACCTACTATTGTAACCTACCATACAGCAGAGCGTCACTCACTTGCCCACCGGGCCACTATACTAACTAGATTCACTTGAATTAAGCATTATTACTGTCCTAAAATGTTATGACAGACACAAAAACAAAAGATAACTAAAAGTGTCACAACTCACAGGCGACCCTCGGAAGATGTGAAGACATACCTATATGTGAGCTTATAGAAATATAGATTTATTATGTTGAATTTGAAGTGAATATTCTTAGTTTAAAACACGCGCTTTCATATTATTTGTAGGATACGATTGAACATTTTGAAGAATTATGATTGTTCAAATTGTATTTTTCACAACACGAAGAGATAACTTTTAAATTTTAATAAAATAAAATATTTACCTAATACGCTACGTAAATATTTACACATATCGTATATTATATAAAAGTGACAAACAATTTGAACTAAAAAAAAAAATATTACCTCCATAGAAAATGCGCTCTGCACGAATTCCGATCTCGACCTACCTCCAACGTTGACGCCAAGTCCGACGTCCTAAGTAGATCGTTAGCGGCAAAATAATTTTTTGTTTTTCGAAAACTTTGATAAACCAGTAGAACTTAAATATAAAAATCGCCTCTACTTTTAATGATATAATAGGTACCTACCTAGGTATCGAGCGTTAGGCAAAATCGATAACTCTAGAAAATTTCCACTGCCCGCTGCACTCAGAATCTAAAACAATTTTAATAATTAAAAAAAAAATTGTTGGGCCAAAAAGCGTCAAAATGTAATACAAGTGATATATTGCTTGAATAGCAGTTGAAAAATATTTAAAATACATAGGCACAATTTTTTTTATAAGCATTTATAGTTCGATTTTTGACAACATTTATGAAATTTAGAATTGAAAAATGATTATACGCGTGCTGTATAATAGAAAAAAAAACACATCGTAGGTGGTAAAATCAATATATTCATAGATCCGCCCAGAGGCCAGAATCTAACACACTTCACAATATCTGGAGAAAAATAAGCATAGAAGGAAAGATTAGGAAAGATTAATAAATTTTCCAAAGAACTATATTATCATCATTATTCATTAGTTCATTACTATCCAAGTATCCGACTCACCATAACAAAAAGAAAATTCAGAGAAACCCATACATAATTTATTGATTTTTAGGTCAGATTTTTCGTATGAGTTATTGAATTAATTATTTGGAACAGTATTCTTTATTTCGAATAAAGACGAATATTTGAGTAGAAATTTAAATAGTTTTTCAAAATATGGAAAACTTACGTACCTACTTACACGAAAGCCGATAGGCGGCAGCCGGCAACCATGAAGATTAGAGACAAGCCGCTCGTTTATAAAGTGGCCTGACAAAAGTCGCACGGTTATTCTGACACCAGGAGCGCGACGTTCGATAGCAGTGCTACGTTGTACAATTATAGCATGTAGTATAATAGGGATTATGTACGTTTTTCGAATTAAACTTGATTTATTATTCCTAAAACATAAAACAATAGTAATTTGTATTTTGTGTTTTATTTCTTACACATTAAAAATGGTTAATTTTTGTTTCGTGCCAGGGTGTAATACTGGTTATGCTTTAGATGTCGAACATAAAAAAAAATTGGATTAAAAAATTAAAGTTTGTTTAAAGCACCCAAAGTAAGAAAACATACTATCTTAACCTTATTTATGAATAATCATTTTTTATTTAATTATTTGTTACAAATAATATTTAGAACACAGAGCTTTTAGCAAGATGGCATAGAGCTATACCTAGGAAAGACAAAATGCTCACAGAAAAGTGTTATGTGTGTGAAGTACATTTCAAAGAGAATGATATTCTAATTTATGATGAGACTATTTTAAATGATGGAACAGTCAATAACATTAAAAGAATTAGACCCACATTAACAGCTGGGGCAGTTCCATCTATATTTCCGAACTTACCATTTTATTTAACAGAGCATACATTTGCTGTTATTAACATTTTTCTATTTATCATGTAACACCTATTTGTAAAAAAAAAAAATGTATCTTATCCCAATGGCCAAGTTGCCGAGGGTTATTTCTTTAATAAAAAAAAAAAAAAAATTAAGAGAAAACCTCCTCTCGAAAGGTCTATAAATAGCGATAAAAAGAGATTTAAACCAAATCAGGCATATTTAAATACAGTTGAAAATTCCCACGAAGAATTTTCATTTCAGTATTTAAAAGAAAATCTGAATCCATTAGAAAAACCAGATAATAAATGGATGTTTGGACTTTGGATTAACTGATGATGAAGTAGTGCTTGCAATATGGAAAGTGGATCTGAAAAAAGAATAATAATTCAAATGATTTAATAGTAAAAGTAAGCATTATTGGTCAAAAGTAAAACAAAAACTGTTCAAACCCATAATCGATTCTATATTAATTCATATTATTCCAATTCTTTATTCATTAAATGTTGACAGATTTTTTTCAATGGTACTGAATTTTTTTTTTGATTGCAACATTATTAATACAATTTTATTGAGTATGAATGATATACATAAGTTATTGAAATATATACATTCTTTAATAACATGTAAAGGGATTATGACATCAGCAAATAACATTACCAGGTAAAAAATGAGATATGTACCTAATTATTGTTTTTTGAATTTACCTAATAAGTAATATATT
>CARXXK010000003.1:75969737-76160554 GCA_949089665.1 Macrosiphum euphorbiae
TAGATTCTCTGACTTTTTCTTTTTTCTCAGTTTTCATTACTTCTTGAAGATCATTTATATCCTAAAATAAACGACAAAATGTAATACATAAAATAAAATATAATATTTATAATATCTACAACTTATTCTATTTTACTAACTTCTTGGTAATCTTTAAGTTCATCCTTCAAATCTTTGATTTCTTCTTTTTCAACAATAAGTGTTTTTTGTTCCGAACTCAAATTTTCAATAGCAGTTTCTAATGTTTTTAAATCAGTTGACGTTACATTCTATAAATAAAAAAAAGGGTTAATATCAAATCGAAGCATAAAGTTACATGTGTTTTCTTACTTCTTCTTTGATTTCTTTGATTCCAGTTGTGTCGGTTAAAATAGGTGCTGTATCAACTAAACTGTCTTTAGCTAGAATAGTTTGCTCTTTAGGTTTCTTTTTGGCATCTTCTAATTCTTTTTTCTTTTCTTCGAGACATTCTTCGATTTCTTCTTTCACCTTACGTTCTTCCTCTTTAATTGCTTCCAATTTAGCCTTGTTATCTATAACTCCATCACGTTCTCCTAGATCAGCTTCAGTCGATACTCCAACAGAATTAGGCAATGCAGAGATAGCTTTCTTTAATAAATCACTGGTGGGAATATTTTCTGTAAAGCAAAATGCTCTAGAGAGAAGAAGTAACGAAGGAGGAACTTTTTCATTTAACGACAAGTCTAGCCATTGAGTAAGCTGTTGTTTAAGGCGTTTTTCAGTGAGACCATAAGCACGCATACCACGAGACTTACATGCTTGTTGAAGTTCGCTTAGTGTCAGTAAATCAACACCTTCTTTTTGGATCACCTTCAAATTTAAAATCAATAAATTAACTAATAATACAATTTAAAATTAACAGGTATTTACCTTATCATCAATTGCCAAAGAGCGTAGTTTAAGTGTCAGTTGAAATCTTAAGAAGTTTGAAGTCCCAATGGGTCGTAGTTCAAGCACTCGACAAAGGGCAACCAACTGTGGTCGAGGAAGTGAGTCAAGGGTAATCTCGTCTTTAAATAGTTTTGAAAACTTAAGTATTTCATCAGCTGATATAACAGTGCCTTCTTGCCTTACCTAAAATGTTGTTTAATGTTAAAATACACAAAAGTTAAAAAAACATGAAGTTGATTTATTACTTTAGCAAAAAAGTCTGCAAAGTCTTTAGCCGAATCACATGTATGTCCTTTACCAGACACAGACATATTGTCTAATGTTTCTTGAAGGAATTTCGCCATTTCAAGTTTCACTTTAAGAGACTTTTTGAGTTTAGCTTCCTAAAATGATTAAAAATTAAATAAGTTTAATTAAATGAAATAAAAAAATTATGTAGCTAACCTTATCATCCTTCGTTTGAAATGTAGTTGGTAACATACCAGGAAAAATCTTTATGAAAATAGGCAAAGTAAACTCGAGGAATGGAACAATAATAAATACAGAAAAAGGTAATAATCGGAAAAGATCAGCCACCGTTTCAACAAACTGAAACAATAAAAGTAAATAAAAACCATCAATAACTTTCTTGGTAATTAATATTTATAAATTATGATTATTAAAATAATTAAAATAATTTTTATGACTATTAATGACTATAAATTATTCTTTGAGATCATTGTGAAGTGAACAAGTGAATACCTATTAAATATTTTTTATTAACCCAAACTAAAATTCTATTATTTTTTTTATGTTTCTTAAAAATCTGAGATATTTTAATGAATTGACCATCTTATGTTATTATTTAAAAAAACTCTCCCTTATTAACTTCCATTCAGTATACATTTATGTAAGTTTTAAACTTTTAAAGTGTAGACTCAAAGAATACAGGTTTGAACGTTTGAATGTAGAAGCAACAATACCTCGTAAATTATAATGAAATAGAAGTTAAAGTGTTTTTTAATACAGATTAGTACAATGCATTTTAAATTATAATTGAAAGAAAAATGTTTCATATTATTGTTTTCAAATAAACAATACATTTTTGACATAACTCGTTTAAATGCTAACTATAACTTACTTTATTGGTAGGTAGGTATAAATCAATAATTTATTTTATTTTATTAGATAATATATTTAAAAAAAACTTACCAAGTTATGTTCTCTTCTTGTCAAATCTTGACCTCTCATTTTTTTTAGAGCCAACTTAAAGGAGATTTTTGCATTGAGCCCCAAAAGTTTAAAACCATGATAATAGTGCATCACTTCATCTATAACTTTCTGTTTTATTGTTTTTGTAGGTTTAACTGTAGCAACTTCTTTTCCTTCAGCTTCTTTTTGAGCTTTTTCTTTGACAGCATTTACAGTTTCTTCAATTTTAGAAGATGGTTTTTCAGATAATAACGATGATGTGTAAGATATTTGTCGAATATGAGGATTGGAAAATTCTAGTTTTGTTGTCAGACGAGATATCGGAAGAAGTCGATTTGAAGCGACATTTGAGTAAAAGAAATTGTTTGAAAATGAACATGGTTGTGGATTCAAGCAAATGGCACCAAAGTGTTTGTTATTGTAAAATTTGTACAAATCTGAAAAAATAATAATAATATAGAATATTATACTGTAATCAGTAGACAGTACATAATATTATCTAAGTACTTTATTAAACTCAATTTGAATTCAGTTTAATTAAATGTAAGTAGGTACCTAGTCATTAGATATAGGTTAGATTATCTAATATTAATTTATATAAAATAATGATTTAATTTTGACCTATATTGACCTTGAACTAATAAAAATGGATTAAAATAACCAATTTGAAATATTTATATAGATCCCTAATTGACACATGTATCTAATAGTTTTGTTCTGTTACTTGCTAGGAATTTACTTAAAATAAAAACTACATTTTCTATGATTTAACCTGTTTTAATAAGTATAAATTCAACAAAGATATACAAATTGTCTTTAGTTTGACTTTAAACTTATTTGATCATGGACACATTAGGTATGATACCTAATGTAAAATATAGGTAGGTAAGTACTAAGTACCCACGTTAAGTAAAAACAAGTAATCATGAATAATTTATGTATATATTATAGATATATATATATTAGTTATCTATATAATGCTATATACATATCTAATGAGAGTAGTACATTGATACTTAGATAATTTTTGTTTGTGATAAAAACTGATACACCTTTGGTGCAATATAAAATTATTTTCTCCCCTACTTAAAAAAAAAAAAAACATTAGTTGAATAACTGTTATAATTTATAATAGATATTATAATAGAACTGTATATTATATTCGGTATACAAAAACAGTTTGAAACACAAAATTAATTTAATATTAGGTAATATTAATTTAAATAAAATAACATAAGGTACCTACCTACATAACACATTCAATATTGTTAAATAGTCACATGTAAGTAACCGGAAATATTTAATTGATTATATTATAATTCATTATATTAATTTAATAAAACAAATATTAGAATCAACAACCTATTTAATATTCTAAGTACCTAATACCTAATGGAGTTTTAATAATAATAAGTACATTTATCTCGACATTTATTTTAAAGGTAGGTAAAATATAATATTTTACCAGCCTTCAATATTTAATTTGGATATTACCTTAAATGTTTGATTAAAATCCTTTAAAAATTAAACATAGGTATTATAATAAATAATCATAATCAAAGAAGAAGAACATGATAAAAACAAAGGAAAATAAACGAAAGTTATTTTTTTTTACCAAACATTGACCTATAAAAAGACAATTTAATACCAACCGATCGGCATGTATCGTCAGTTATATAATATTAAAATATCTATCGCGAGGGAACTCAATTAATCTCTAGGATTTAGATAACCATTTTATCTGGGATAAAAATTAAATACAAATCAGTAGACGGCATAATATTCTAGGGGGAAACGTCGGTTTGATAACTATATCGACCTTGAATATGGAACGGTGCGATATTTAAAAATTACCGTCGCCAAGTAGAACTTAACATCCACCTCGGGGCTTACAAAACAGGTACCTACCTACCTATCACGAGCACACCTTCGGAATTTAATAAAAATTATCGTTAAACGTCCACTTACTTCCGCAGGGCCGTAGACCGGATTTCGCCGCTCTCGTTATGTTCATTTTGGCAACGTTTTTCACCAACAGACCTTAAACCGATCGACGAGCACCAATATGTCTGAGGAGAAAATAATATTATGCGGAACGTTACATGCGTGCGGGCTCGATTTTCGCGAGCGAATTGAGCTTTGTGACGGCGGCGGCGGCGATCGGACGACGACGACGATGATAATGATATAAAAGCGACACTGTTCGTGATAAAACGATTTCTGGAGATTTGGCGGCGCTGATGTTACGAACGAACCGGCGGCCAGAGATCTGTAAGTTGTAAACGAGTTCCTTGCGGCAGACGATAAAATTAAATAAATATTATCTTCGTTTCTCGGCGTACTCCGGTCTCGAACCACGACGACTCTCTCGTTGTAATATAATTAAATAATAATAATATCTCATACAGTTATAATATTATAATTATTATTACTAATTACATATTTTTCGCAAAACGATTAGGAAATGGTAATAATTGTTCACAACTAATCATCATTGATGATAATGATAAGCCGGTCGGTCGGCGGCATCGAGTAATAATAATTACCCTATGGTCGGCGGCGGCGGCAGCAACAGCTGTGGGCGCAAGCCGTCGTGGTGGAAGACGTCGTGTAGGTCAAGGCCACGGAGTAGGCTTCTCGGATAACCGAGCAAAACGCTCGAGTGTCCCGGGTCCGGTGACCGGTATCGCGTGATACCGGTATACGACACTATCACCACGGAATAATTATGATTGGGTGGTACGGTTGGACAATATTGGCGGCGGCAATATTATTATTATTGCAAAACTGATTATTATTATTTACTAACCGTAAGAAAGCCCGACCGAGAGAGTCGCATTAGAAAGCACAAAGATGGCAAGAAAGTTGTATTTAGTAAGTACTAAAATAAGTTGTAGTGAGATGGAATGGAATTTACGTGATTCGGAGGACGTTCGGCGACATAAATTCGATTTTGCCATTCTCTCCCCATTATCAAATGTTGGGTGATGTTATCGGCTGGTTATCATGTAACTCTTATCAATCATGATTTTAGTAGCTTTGTTGTTTTTTTTTTTTCATTACCAAATAACAACATTCAAAATAGTGTTAGATTTTTTTTTAAACTTTAATCAAATGTTTTTTTTTGTATAGTCCGCACACTAACTAGCTTGGCATTTATCCCTTTATTTTATCCCACACAACATGACCAAAAACTATGTACCTAGTCAAGGTTGGCTGAGACATATTATAGCATGATCGTCGAATCCCCGGACACCAAATAACTAGTAAGCGCTTCAATATTTATATTTATTATCTACGTTCTTCGTGAACATTTACAAAAATACAGCTTAGGAATTTAGTTTGAACGGTTTGGCCTATATTGTATGGACCGTGAATGCAATCGGTAGATGTTTCAGTGTCTTACAAATTACAATATAATATGTACATACTTTAAGTATTATTTAGTTTTGATCTGTATTGCAAGACCATGTTCTGAGGTTTCCTGCAGTTTTGTTTAAAATACGTTAATTTTGCATATTTTATATTTATTTAATAGAGATATTTACAATATATACTTAAGTGAAATAAGTAAATGTAATGACATTAGTTTGAAAAAGAAAATTATAGGTTTACAAAAAATTTTTGCTGAGAAAACTGCTTTAACGTTTTAATGAAGTACAATCTTTATACTTTATAGTGATATATATCAACAATTGCATATTTGCAAATAAGTATCTTATTACACTTCAACTTAGGTAATTTTTTTAACTCTTTTTGGTGCTTGAGTTTTTTATATACCTAACTCTTGCCTTAATAATGCTCATTTTCAATTGTAAAAGTTATTAAAAATTTCTTGCAAAATTCACTTAATAAAAATAAATTAAAAGCTTTTTAGCTAGATTCATGTAGGCTGACTTCAAATAAAAATATATTCAATCATTTAGTTTCAAATTTAGTTATTGAACAATTTAAAATTATAAGTAAATTTCTTCATGTGGAGATTAGCTACTAAATGTCAAATACTTTAAAAGTAAACTCTTTGAAATAAACATTTAAATAATATTTAATTTGTTTGACATTACACATTGGTGTATTCACTATGAAGTTATAGATTTTAAATTAACTTGAGACTCATTAATATATGCTTAATTTGTTATTTTATTATTTAAGGCCAAATATTCAATAGAACAATATTGTTGGTAGGTACCTAAGTATCAAAGATTGAAGAACATTTTTTTAAAAGTACAAAATAGGTTGTTGTGGGCTACTTATATTTATATTTCTCAGGCCAAAATATATCACCAATTTGCCCTTACATGGGATGATTGTGAGAGGAAACTAGGTAGGTACCCAGTAGTAGTAGTAATTTCCAATACTACATGGCGATCAGCTTAGAATAAAGCAGAATCAGATATGACCTTAATAGATGGCCGTTTTTTCAGTAATAATTTAAGAATTAATTATAACGAATCAAAATTTATTCCATTTTCAAATAACATAAGAACTTCAACGGAAAAAAATGAAATCATCATACATTATACATATTGTAATCCCAAAACATGTACCTGTCCAAAACTCTTTATACATTCAAACTTAAAATAGTTAGGACTATTAATTGATGAAAATTTTTGGTGGAATAACCATATTAATAATCTCATTATAAAGTTAAGACAACTCACATATTTTTTCTGATGGCAAAAAAAATACTTAATAAACAAACAATCAGAATAACGTATTTTGCAATGGTACTATCATTAATCCAGTATGGAATAATCGCCTGGGATGGTTGTAACACTACATTAATAGCAAAATTAACTTTATCTTATAAAAATAATCCTAGGTAAACCTAAAACTTATCCTCCAGTTGAATTATTCAAACTTTTACGAGTAAATAATAGATATTAATAACCTAAGTTATAAACAAGCTATTTCTATATCTTTAAAACAAATGCAATTAAATCTAAAATTCAAACTTACAACACTAGAAATACATTTTTTTGAAATACCATTCATAAATAATAATAAGATCTCAAATACGTGTTTGCAAGTTGGCTTGACGTCTCTATATATGATCTCTAAAAATATACTAAATTGCACTAACTATGTTCATTTTAAACTTAAACTTAAAAACTGGTTTTATAATAATTTATATAAAAAAAAAAAAAAAATCACTTTATTATATAATTTTATTCAACTATAATTTTATATGTTATCCTTATAGCTGTTATATTGTTTTGAAACCATATTTAAAAAGGTATCCTCTTCTTTTTTCTTTTTTTAGAATTTGTTTTTCTTGCTTACTTTATTTATATTTAGTATTAGTAAGTTACTGTAGAATTTGATTAATAATTATTATATTATGTTTTATTATTTTGTCTCTCACCAAGCTTAGATATAAATACTCTTGCTCTTCGATAAGAGGTTCCACCTCAGTGAAGGGCAATGCTAGTTTTATTTTCTCTTTTTGTATATTTTTTACCTGTACAATATTTTACTGGCAATAAATTATTATTATTATATTTATATTTATATATAGTAGAATCTAGTAATGTTATATTTGAACTTATTTGTATGGTTTTCTATGATTTATATTATATAAAATATATAAATAGTTATCAGTTACTAATAACAGTAATGAGTAATAACTATGAACTAAGGTATTTGTAAATAATATAACTGTATAAGTCAACTGAAATGTCAAGTTTTATCCAAACAAAAAAATAGTTTTAGGTAATAATATGATATATTATATCACATTATTATTGATTTTATTTTTGCAAATCATTAATTTTTATTTTATAATTATTTGTAGATTATTTTTCAAGACTGATTATTATGGGAGAGCCATTACCAGATGTTTCAAAGCACAAAGTTATTATTATTGGTGCTGGCATAGCAGGTCTTGCGGCAGCCACACATTTATCACAACACAATATGAATGATTTTATTGTGTTGGAAGCACAGAATCGTATTGGTGGTCGAATATGCTCTTCTAAAATAAGTATGATAATTTATTACTGTTACTTAACATATATTTATATATGAATGATTAACAGATGATCAACAAGTCGAACTTGGGGCTCATTGGATTCATGGGGTCCTAGGTAATCCTATGTATGAATTAGCCTTGGCTAATGGTCTAGTGGATATTACTCACCGTCCGAAATTACCCAGTATTATAGCAGCCGCAACGGATGGAACAAAAGTTCCAATTCAGTTATTACAAGCAAGTTAAAATATTTATTTAATATCTTAATTCTAATGGCAGATTTCTTGATTTGTTATCTTAAGCAAAAAATGTTGATAGGAAAATTATTATTGCAAATACTAAAGACAGAAAAAAAATATACAAAAATAAAATGTAAATTTTCTTTACTCATAAGGTTTACATTTGGTACAATTAGTGTGGGTAATCAGTAAGTAAGACCGAAGACATTTAATAATTAATTTGATAGTAAAAGGGTTATCTAAGACTTAAGAATTAATAGATTACTAAAAAATAAATCTGTCACTGTTTAATTTGTTTAAAAATTTTTTTTTAATTTAATTTTATTATTAGGAAACATATGAAGCGTATATGTGTTTTTTGCGGCGTTGTGAAGATTACTTTACTGGCGCATTTGATCCACCACCCGGGATTCACAGTGTTGGAGAACATGTGCAGCTCGAAATCGCAATTTATTTGGATAAAGTACAAAATAACAATGTCCGTAAATTACAGCGATTGATTTTCAATTGTCTACTGAAGCGAGAAACTTGTATTACTGGATGTAACAATATGTTTGATATTGATTTAGTTGAGTTAGGTAGTTACAAAGAACTCCAGGGTGGTAATATTGCGCTGCCCGGTGGGTATAGCAGTATTTTAGATCCTATTCATAATAAGTTACCACCGGACTGTATAAAATTAAATTCTCAAGTGACAAAAATCAAATGGCCATCAGGCATTGACAACGGTACAGATTCTGAAGATTCTGATAAGACTGTTATTGAAGTAGGCGGTGAGGATGTCACCAATGAAACCGTGTACGTTCATTGTGATGAAAAGATTTATGAAGCTGACAGTATTATATGCACACTGCCATTGGGTATACTCAAGTCCAATGACATTTTCTGTCCAAAACTACCAAAGTACAAAGAAAAATCTATTGGTAGACTGTTGTATGGTGTAGTGGATAAAATTTTTTTGTATTACGATCGGCCGTTTTTGAGTGCCGATACGGATGAGATACTTTTACTATGGGACAATGATGAAATAGGGGATTGGAGTGAAAAGATATATAGTTTTTCAAAAGTAAATGATACACTATTGCTTGGTTGGTTATCTGGTAATGAAGCTGAAATCATGGAGAAATTGGATGATAAAATAATTGGAGATAAGTGTACAGATATATTGAGACGTTTTCTGAATGATCCTTGTATACCATATCCATCTAAATGTATGTGGTAAGTATTAACATTGTTTTTAAAACTCTTCAGTAGTATACTTATTCAGTTTTGTTGTAACCGTTTTTTATTGTAGCACTCGATGGAAATCAAACGAATTCAGTCTCGGTTCATACACTGCTATTGGAGTTGGCTCTAGTCAGTTAGACATCGAACACATTGCGAGACCAATGCATGTAAATAATAATACAATTGTGAGTAACAAGAACTCATTTATTTGTTTGTGAATGCCTAATAACTATCTATACAAAATATGTTTTGTTTAAAGCCTATCATAACGTTTGCTGGGGAACATACCCATCCAAATTTTTACTCGACTGTTCATGGAGCATATTTGTCTGGGCGTGCAGCTGCTGAAATGTTGATTGTGTGTAAACGTGAAGACGAACCACTCAATACTACAGTCGCTGACCTAGGTTCATGGATACAAGGCTTACCACTAGCGTAGTAAAACTTTTGTTATTTTATTTATTTATTTATTTTTTGCAATTGTATTTATTTATTTAACCAAATTGTGATATTAGGTATTAGTTGTTAGTTCAAGTTAGAAAAATGTCGCTTTTTTGACTATGAACTTTTAATTCTGGTCAACAGATAGTTTTCTAAAAAATTGTTTCTTGCTAAAGTACATCTTTATTTTCATAAATCTAAAAATCTTTTACAATTTGTATGTTTGTAAAGACTTTTTAGTTTTTATATTTCTGTGGACAAATATTCTTTAAATTTTTAAATATTAAACCATGGCGTACATTTTGGTTTAAAAATGTAAATGCTTACAAGTCTATTTTTCAGTTTCTTACCTTTTTTTATGGCTTTATAAATTGTTTAACCTTTTCACTGCTAAATTGGTTTTTCCTATGATACTCATCTCCACTGAATTTTTTTTTTTTATATCATAAATGCATAACATTTACTTGTATAGTTGCATAGAATCATATTATGTTGAAGTTATAAAAATAAAAACAATATATTATAATATTGAATTAGATATTTAAGTTTCAAAATTGTACAATGATTGAATGGATTGCCTAACAGTGCATACAATAATAAAAAAATTTAACCTACTTTACGTATTATCTTTTTAACGTGTTAGGTATTTAGTATAGTAATATAAACCAAACCATATTTTTCCTACTAAAATAATTATTGATCAAGGGTTTATCGTTAAGTCACACTACATACTATACAGAATATCCAAATGCATAGAAAATGTTTGTGTCACATAAGGCATAGCTTAACACGTCTTAAGGGACACATACATTGACTATGCACACGGGCAATAGACTATTATGTAGCTCTTCTGGAAAACAAAAGAAATTATAAAAATATAAAATGTGCCACATGATTCTGGAAATAAAAATAAAACTGTTTTTACCTTTAGTTTTATTATCTAAACTCTAGATAAAAGAATGTAATAGACAATCAAATCATGAAAAAATAAATTTATAATTATTTGGCATTTGCTTTGGGTGACCAAAGCTTGTTGACTGTTTTTTGTGAGACTAGTGTAATGAAACCTTGGATTGGATTTCATATGGCTTGGTGGGTGCCATATAAAAATGTCAATACTACTCGGACCTATAGTAATATGCGTACTTAGAATTTTTAAATGGGGGTCCTTAATTATTAAACTCTAATATGTAGATGGGTACTTATGTAGATGGTTTTTTCTGTAGTATTTACTTCATTGAAATAGATCCACAGTGTTGCAGCTGGATAACCATGATAATATTATCAATTTTAGAGATCTTTCTGATTTGGTGGTACCGTTTCACCATCTTCAAAAAAAGGTAGTTTTGGCTTATTATTCTGCATATGTTAGACTTGTTAGAGGATATTGTTAGAGCGCTTACAAATTCCAAAACCAACTGTATTATATAGTTGATATATAGCAATTTAATATTTTTAATATATTTTTACAAAACGTTTTTCTAGAATCGAAAATTATTTTAAATTGTTTTTAAACGTATTAAAAACAGTTTTTGGCTAGCATAGTATGTAATAAATTCACTGAAAATTCAAAATAAAAATTATTTTATTTTAAATTAAAACAAAATAACTAAAAATATCAATAAAGAAAATTGTTTTAGTATATATTTTATAGAATTGTTGGTTAAGGTATTAATTACTCATGACAAGCCTTACTTTAAATGTTAATTTCTTAACAATGGATTATTCAATAATCAAAATAAAACATTCTATACATTTTTAATAAGTTACAAATCATTATTATTTGTAAATTTTCGTTATAATGACTAATATAATACAAAATTGTTTTAATAACACATTCAAAAACTATAAAATAAATGGAAAAGCAACTAAGACACTATAATACAATATAAAGAAAACCATTTAAACATATTAAATTGTATTAAAAAAAAGTCATGTATATTAGAATGCTAAAAAATGTATGAAAAGTATTATTGATAATATACAACTCAGAACTTGTTAACAATTTCGTACAGCTATGTAAATCAACTAATGTGTTTATACTGATACAATTTTTAGGGCACAGTTGTGACAGTAAAAAATCGCAACATGCCACTTTTACATCTTGTAGCTGCAAGCGGATTGCATCTGGTAGTAAAACCTTGAGAAAAAAGCAATAAAGAATTAAAATTTTTGTTTATTGATTATTTTTGAATATTTTTGCATTTTTGGCATATTTTAGCATATTTTTTAAATTTTTTAGAGAATATAATGACTAATGAGAATATTTTAAGGTTTTTTAGAGAATATTAGCATCATATTTTAGGTATTTTATGAGTATAAAAATCCAGTCATTAGTAATAACTAATAAGTAATGACTAGAGACCGGGATTTATATGAGTTTAAAATCTTGAAAATAAGATGATTCTATGCTCTATAATTTCATCAAAATAATATTTTATCTGCAAAAATATTCTTCTCATAAACAAGTATTAGATACTGAAAACACAAATAAAAGTAACAGTTTATAAAAATAAACAGTTATATTTAATCTATAATAATATGGTGATAAACTGCCACACTGGTGTACCTATATTTAACTATTGTACCTAACATAAACTTATGAATTCAAAATATAATAATACTAAAATAAACAATAAAAAATAAAAAATAATTGCATATAGTTCATTAACAGAATAATATTATGTATTGAAATAACTCTAACTGAAATAATTCAGCCTTATGAACTCAAAAGATTATTATTAATAACAAGTTTTAAATAATAAAAATAAAAAAGGTGGGTAAGTGGATGTTGCTCTGCTGTACAGTAGGTTACAAGTGGGTCACTGTATGATGGATGCTATTAAATTTGAATTCAATGATACAATATCATTGTATAAGAAAAACGATTCTGAGCGAAGACGGTATGTCAGTCTAGGTTTAATACAAATTATATACATATCTATGGTATTAAAAAAAAAATTGACCTATAATAAATTCCAAATTAATCATATCACATTATCACAATATCCATTAGGTACTTATAACACGTTATACATCAACATCAACAACAAACCCTGATACTATCATATATATATAATAGTACACTTTAGAAGTTTCAAGTAGGTACCCACGAATAATATTATATAATCACAACAAAATAACTATGTTTTTTAATATGTAATTTCGTCCAAATTTGAACATAAAATGACTATAAAAGTAAACCGTGATTGTATATTTTTTAGATTTTTCGGTAAGAGAATTAACTACTTACGTGGAATCTTGTTTTAAAATTTCAATCCTTAGCTATAAAAACATTTTATAATTTATTAATTACGATGATTAATAATTTTCGAGATTTTGAAAAATTCTATCAAAATTCGATGTTAAAATGCTTATAAAAAAAAATTGTGCCTATGTATTTTTAATATTTTTTAACTGATATTGTAACAATATATCAGGAGCCTTGTATTAAATTTTTACACTTTTTGGCCCAACAGATAAAACTTAATTGATATTTATAGAAAAAAAAAACTAAAAAAATTGAAAACTGAAAATGTCCGTAAACGGCTCAAAAAGTGTCAAAATATTTTCAAAATTGTAGGGTGTATAGGAAATGCTAATATAAACATTCAGTGAAATTTTCATGTATCTACAGTAATTCGTTTTTTAATTACAACAAAAAAAGGAAATTGCCACATGAGAAATCGAGTGAATATCCAATGTTGTAAAAATTTGAATTTCAAACGCTCATAAAAATTTAATTTGACTTTCCGGTAGAAATTTTTTTATTGATAAAGGTAGACAATCTTATGAGTAATCTTGTATTAGATTTTCAAATCTTAGATTTAAAAAGAAAAATTTTTACGAATTCTTAACTCAAAATAATTTGCTAATTTTCGTGATTTTTCCATATTTTGTCAATTTTTGAACTTTAAATGCTTATAAAAAAAAATTGTGACTAAGGATTTTAATATTTTTCATCTGCCTTTGAAACAACATATTAGGAGCCTTCTATTAAATTTTCAAGCTTTCGCAGCCAACAAATAAAATTTTATTGAAATTTTTAGAAAAAAAACTAAAAAAAAATGGAAAATGAAAATGTCCCTAAACAGTTCAAAATAAATCAAAATATTTTGAAAATGTTATCGTGTATAGAAAATGCAAATATAAACAACCAGTGAAAATTTCATGTATATACGTTCATTTGTTTTAGAGTTACACCAATAACCAAAATCGATTTTTTGGAAAATCAATTTTGCGTAAAAATTCCCGTTTTTCCTTAATTTTTATGTTGTTTTTCCCGGCGCTTGTGAAAACTACTGGGAAATTTAAATTTTGACCTTCCCAATGCACCAACGATATTCACTTTCCAATCGAACAAGATACTGAAGTCGAAAATCGAAGCATTATTTCGACTACTTATCGTGTACACAGGTACAAAAAAAATAAAAAAATAAAAAAATAAAAAAAATAAAAAAACACACATCATTGTAAAATCAATACATTCATCGTTTCACTCAGAATCTAAAATCAGTTCATAGGTAAATGAATCGCAGAGAAAGCTTATCCAATTGGAGTTGCATACTCTCAGTGTAGATATGTAAAAACATAAAAATCATAATGACTAATGACGCTTATATGCACTATTACAATCTTTCACGTATGGCTGGTTCGCAGGTGGAAATCACAATTAAAACTATAACAATTTAAAACTGATAATATAAATGGAACGTAATCCTTCTTACATATATATTTTCCATTACATTATTATATTATTATATTTTATATCTAGTTAATATTACTATTCCTATTGCTGTTATTTGATTATATCTTTTTATTACAGGTCCAGACTATCAATAAACTATTTAATTTAAGTCCTATTACATAATCTAGACCAGCATTAATTGATTTTATTCTATATAATAATTATACTATAATCGTATTTTATTAATTTACTTACTCCATTAAGAGGACGCCACACCCGCATGTGTTGTCTCCGTCTTACAAACGCGTAACATAGCAAATTACGTCCACGGAAAACAAACGAATCGGCATCAAAAAGTGGTTTTAGAGTAAAAATACCTATAATAAAACTTAAAGAGAACAATATTTCGGAGGAAACCTCATCGGGGTTTTGTATTAATCTAAATACACAGCTAGATATTGAAGGCACAAAAACTTTTTTTTAAATTTTTTTAAATAACCACAACTTTTTTAATAGTTAATATTTTTAAAAACGCCGATGAGGTTCCCTCCAAAATATTGTTCTCTTTAAGTTTTATTATAGGTATTTTTACTCTAAAACCACTTTTTGATACCGATTCGTTTGTTTTCCGTGGACGTAATTTGCTATGTTACGCGTTTGTAAGACGGAGACAACACATGCGGGTGTGGCGTCCTCTTAATATTCTATCCGCGTATGTAATTACCAATAGTGTTTATTCTACATGTATTATGTATATACTATTATTATTTATAACGATCAACACGTAACTACCATCACCAAAATGAATAATACGTATATATTTATTTTCCACAAAATTACCAATAAGTAATAGACTATTACTTATAAAATAAACAACATGGACATATAATTATTCATAAAATAAATTGGGTAAACGCGCGTTGTACGTCGAAAATGGATGAGTAGGTACCTATCTAATAACACGTAAAACGTTCAATCGCCTATGCTACGCGTGTTAAATTTCGTTACGGTTTATTTCCTCACCCTTTCCGCTCGCCCTGTTCCACGATGTTTCATGCGTACGCGCTTGTACTACGCTCGAATATTATTAAAACAATCTCCGGTTAATTACTCCGTAAATACCTCTAATAATATTCGACTTTCTATCCCCTAGTTTTTTATTACTAACTTATTTCTTTAAATGATTTAATTTTCTAATTTACGAGCTTTAACTATTTATTTTCAAACACAAAAAAAACTTTTCATTAATTATTACCAATTATTCTATTAACTTATTCGTATTAATATTATACTAAATCTTATCCTAGGGCCCCTATAATTAATTCTTTTTCAAAAACTTTTCAAAATTTTACGTCAATTCCTTTTAACCAGGCCATCTACTGCCTTTTAATTCAAAACAAAATCGATTTTCTTCGATATATATCAATTAATTTCTTTCAACAATTATCTATCATTCTATATTTCAATTCAAAAATTCAATATTTCACTTAAATCAATTATTCCCATGTATATATTCAAAATGCTACGGCCGTGCATCAATTTGAAATTTCCTAGATCAACCTATCGCTGTCTATTCATTAGATCAGTCCCTGCTGTCTATTACAAAATACCTACTATAAAATTCTTAGATCAGTCCCTGCTGTCTATTACCATAAAATACTTAGGTCAGTCCCTGCTGCCTATCACTAAAATCTTAGATCGGTCCTTGCCGTCTATTTACCATAAAAATCCTAGATCAGTCTACAGCTGTCTATTATAAAATACGTATATAGTTCTTAACCTGCTAGTTTCCTATTTTTTTTTTTTATATTTTACACCTCCGCCAAGATATGAAATAAACGCTGTTTAGTAGAATCAACGTGAGACGTGCACTTCAAGCTACTTCAAGCAATAATTACACTATAATCGTGTTTTATTATTTTACTTATTCCATTAATATTCTATTCGCGTATTTAATTACCAATAGTATTT
The DNA here is from genome assembly GCA_949089665.1 of Macrosiphum euphorbiae. NCBI lineage: Eukaryota > Metazoa > Arthropoda > Insecta > Hemiptera > Aphididae > Macrosiphum > Macrosiphum euphorbiae. Next base: position 75,986,377 of record CARXXK010000003.1, read on the forward strand.
ATTCTACATGTATATAGGTACTATTATTATTTATAAACGATCAACACGCAGTGGCGCCGAACTCAATTTAAAATGGGGTGGCAAACTAGTAAAAATTTACCAAACACCCACCCACCCAGAACCGTTAAATTAAGCGGGCATTATTAGACCATACCTCAACGTTAACTTCAGACATTAGTCATGTAAAATAATTAAGTTTTTGTCAGTTATTCATAAATACTAGTCTACGGTAGTGAACATTAAGCACAAAATACATTTTTTGTGATCAAAAAAAATATAAATACCCATGAAAATGTTTGTATTTGTTCTCAATTACTTTTTCTAAAAAGTGTTACAACAACTCTTGTATGGGTGTATTAGGTTCTCTGTTCACTTTTAATGTAATTTTAGATGGACTAGTTTTGTTACCACCTGTATTTTATTTTAATTTAAAATATTTTTTTTTTTTGTGTCTGTCATCACATTTTAGGACAGTAAAAGTGCTTGGATTTTCTCCAACAGTTTCTTTTCTGATAGGAAAGTGATTCTAGTTGGTACTTTGGAGGGTCAAAAGTGAAAATTTCCCAGTAGTTTTCAAAAGGGGCATGAAAAACAAAATAAAAATTAATGAAAAACTGGAATTTCCACTAAAATCTGTTTTCGAAAAAATCGATTTTGGTTTTTGGTGCAACTGATAAATAAATGACCGTAGGTACATGAAATTTTGACTGAATGTTTATATTAGCATTTTCTATACACGATAACATTTTCAAAATTTTTTGATTTATTTTGAACTGTTTAGGCACATTTTCATTTGACATTTTCCATTTTTTTTTAGTTTATTTTCTAAAAATATCAATAAAATTTTATTTGTTATTTAAAAAAGCTTGAAAATTTAATACAAGGCTCCTACTATATTGTTACAATGACATTTGAAAAATATTAAAAATTCTTAGTCACAGTTTTTTTTATAAGCATTTAAAGTTCAAAAATTGACAAAATATGGAAAAATTACGAAAATTACCAAATTATTTTGAGTTAAGAATTCGTAAACATTTTTCTTTTTAAATCTTTTTTTTTTTTTTTTTTATTAAAATATAATTACAATCTATACAAAATTTAGTACAATAAGTAATATTGATATAGTATTTACATAATAACGTGAATGACAGATGGGGGAGGGCACTCAGTAGTGCCACCCGACGGATTAAATTAGAAGGTCTCTAGGCCAGGAGCGTTTTAAACGTCTCTGGGGGTTATCAGGGATTGTTAGAGAAGATATGCGTTTATTTATGTCTATAAGAAAGTCAAATTAAATTTTTATGAGCGTTTGAAATTCAAATTTTTACAACATTGGATATTCACTCGATTTCTCATGTAGCGATTTCCTTATTTTGTTGTAGTTCAAAAACGAATGACTGTAGATTCATGAAAATTTCATTGAATATTTATATTAGCTTTTCCTATACACCATACAATTTTGAAAATATTTTGACTCTTTTTGAGCTGTTTACGGACATTTTCAGTTCCCCATTTTTTTAGTTTTTTATTCTATAAATATCAATTAAGTTTTATCTGTTGGGCTAAAAAGTGTAAAAATTGTATACAAGGCTCCTGATATATTTTTACAATATTAGTTGAAAAATATTAAAAATACATAGGCACAATTGTTTTTTATAAGCATTTAAAGATCGAATTTTGACAAAATTTATCAAATTTAAAATTAAATAATTATTTTGTTGTTAAAAATGTATAAAATGTTCAACTTTTATATCTAAGGATTGAAAATTTAAAACAAGATTCCACGTAAGTAGTAAATTCTGTTACCAAAAAATCTAAATAATACATAAGCACAGTTTATTTTTATAGTCATTTTAAGTTCAACTTTGCACAAAATTACATAAAAAAACCTAGAATAATTATTTTAGTTATTTTGTTGTGATTGTGTAATATTATTCGTGGGTACTTGAAACTTTTAAAGTACACTATTATATATCTATGCAGTATGGACTTATGGACTATGATAGTATCAGGGTTTGTTGTTGACGTATAACGTATTATAAGTACCTAATGGATATTATGATATGATTGATTTGAAATTTATTATAGGTACCTATTTTAGGTAATTTTTTTTTAATACGATAGATAAGTATATACCTAATATGTCTTATACCTAGACTGACATACCGTCTCCGCTCAGAATCGTTTTTTTATACAATGATATTATATCACTGAATTTAAATTTAATACTATCCATTATACAGTGACCCACTTGTAACCTACTGTACAGCAGAGCACCTTTTTATAATTTTATATCAATATAATAATTATATCATTACTGGTTTTTACAGGAAAAAAGTTGGCTAAAAATAGCCACTTCACAGTTCACAGTACGAAAAACCACTAACTGATAATGTAAAAATAATGGATAACACAATTTAAACTGTTCACTATACGTCTCTACTCTATAGTGAATACATCTATATATACTACCTACTTCATTAATACACAGGAATACAGCGACACGGCGTATAGACGTTACAGTCGTTACCCTTTTGATTCCAAGTACTAATTTACTATCAAACACTCAGTATCTAGCCATCAAATTTCTTCTGTTAGATATTTGCCCACCTTCATAACAGGACCCACCACCCACCCATTTAAAAGGGGTGGCGGCCACCACCCTTACTATATAGGTTCGGCGCCACTGTCAACACGTATCTACCATCACCAAAATGAATAATACGTATATAATATATTATTATCCACAAAATTACCAATACGTATATACTATTACTTACAAAATAATTTAAACAATAAATTATTCATAAAAATAAATAGCGTAAACACGCGTCGTACGTCGAAAATGGATGAGTACCTATCTAATAACACGTAAAACGTTCAATCGCCTATGCTACGCGTGTTAAATTTCGTTACGGTTTATTTCCTCACCCGTTCTGCTCGCCCAGTTCCACGATGTTTCATGCGTACGCGCTTGTACTGTGTACCTACTAACACACGCTCGTTGCTATACAACGCATGTATTTTGCGTAAATTATTACTCGCCTAGGTTCGACGCTATCTTTTTTTTTTTTTTTTTACGAGTGACGCGTTTGAATATTATTAAACTATTATTGGGTAGGTAAGCCAGCAATCTTATAACAATATTCAACTACCTATTTCTTATATAATTCTATTAAATGAATTTATTATTCCTTTTTTTTTTTTTTACGATTTAATTTTCTTATTTACGTGCTTTAACCATTTAATTTCAAACACACACAAAAAAAAAATTAACTTTACATTAATTATTAACAATCATTCTATTACCTTATTCGTATAGTAATATTATACTAAATCTTATCCTAGGGCCCCTATAATTAATTCTTTTTCAAAAACTTTTCGAAATTTGACGTCAATTACTTTTAACAAGGTCATCTACTGCCTTTTAATTCAAAACAAAATCTATTTTCTTCAATATATATCAATTAATTTCTTTCAACAATTATCGATCACTCTATATTTCAATTCATAAATTCAATATTTCACTTTAATCAATTATTTCCACATATATATTCAAAATGCTACGGCCATGCATCAATTTTCTGGATCAGCCTATCGCTGTCTATTCATTAGATCAGTCCCTGCTGTCTATTACAAAAAATCTTAGATTGGTCCTTGCCGTCTATTTACCATAAAAATCCTAGATCAGTCTACAGCTATCTATTACAAAAAATCTTAGATCGGTCCTTGCCGTCTATTTATCATAAAAATCCTAGATCAGTCTACAGCTGTCTATTACAAAAAAATCCTATTTTCCCTAACAAGCTTGCTTTTTATTTATTTTTATTCGAATATTGTTTATTATATTTTACACCTCCACCAAGATATAAAATAAACGCTGATTTAGTAGAATCAACGTGAGACGTGCACTTCAAGCTAAAATTGTATTTGCAATCTACCTATCTTTAACTTAATTAATTTACTAACAATAATGATGCTGCCACTGCTGTATTCATTTTTTCCATCTTGACAGCTGTCCTGTCTTTAATTTGTTGTTCGTTGATTCCGGAGTCGCCTTGGTTGATCAGACCTCGACTGTGATTCGTTTGAACTGCCTCCGTGGAGCTGTTGACGTGGTGTAGTCGCTGCGTCGGAACTGGACCTCCGAAGTTGGACTCGCCTTTGGAAGTTGAAATCCGCCGCTTTGACTGCTTGCCTTGAAGGTGCTTGCTCTCTAATAGGTGGTAGTACACGTATGAATACAGGCCGATTCGAGCTCCCTTATATATGAGGTTCCCTTGCCTATAGATACTGTATCTCGGGTCTCACGGATGTGATTTGTGTGGTCATTATTCCAGCCCATGCATTTACAATTGAATGTATTACTAAATAATATTTTATTTTATTTTATTTGTTTATTTAACGCCAATCGGCAATTCAAGAGATTTACAATACAAATTATATACAGAGAATATTAAGTAACAATGTGATGGAGTAATCTTATATAAAAAACGAGGTGAAACATAGTAATTTACAGAGCAAACAACTAAATATTTAGTACAAATAAAAACATAACAATATAATGAAACTAAAAACTAACTAACTTAAGTGATATATACATTTAAAATATCATGATCTATTAGTTATTGAGCAGACGAAGCATTCTGTGTAAAGGATGGTTATGAGAGTAGTTGAAACGGTGAGAAGGGACAAGGAAAAGTGAGTGATTTCTAGTGTAATGTACAGGAACGCGGAAAGAGATAGAGGAAAGAAGGTCAGGGGCATCAACAGTGCCATTAAGAAGAGAGGTGACAAAGGAAAGGTATTATTATTAATAAAATAATCATTTTACTCTTTTCTATTTGAATTTCGTCGTGTGTGTTCGGTGTTTTTTTTATGATTATTGTTAAAATAATCATTTTACTCTTTTATATTTGGATTTCGTCGTGGTGTTCAGTGTTCCTGTAAAATATTACAACCGCCTATTTTTAAACCCTAATGTCCTTAATGTCCCTTAATGTCTGATTATGCCGGTCTACCGTATATTATAATAACTATGCACCCGTGAAATTGGTATTATTATTACGTAGTAACTTGCTTACTACAATAGTCACCAGAGAGTGCTTCCTGTCCTACAAAGGCCTGTATATTCATACTGTTAAAAGCAAAATGTCTTATAACTTCAGAATTAAAATGCTAATATTTTTTAAAATTGAAGTCAGTATTTACAAAAACATTGAATCATAAAAAGTTTTTTTTTTTTTAATTGAGTTGGCATAATAAATTTGGAGCCTGTAATTATACATTACATTTGCATTTTATTCATTTGCAATATTTTTTATCGAGTAGACATCAGTTAGAAAAAAATATGATGTATAATTTAGTCACTTCTTTGGATATTTGCATCCTTCTTAAAATCTTTAAATTAAATTAAAACTATTATGATTTTGCTTCTATTTCTAATAGTAGTCTTTTAGAGTGGAGTATTATTTTCTAGTTCTCATAAAAAACTCTAAAAACATGTTGAAAATATTTTGCATATTTTATTATATGATTAGGTATATTATTTACATTATAATATTATTCAATAACAATTATCTTATAAACTTCAAACTAATTTTAAAAAAAATGTTTAGTTTTTTTGGTGTTTTCTTGTTTTTATCACCTTGCTCATTTTTAGATTCTGAGTGAAACGATGAATGTATTGATTTTTCAATGATGTGTGTTTTTTTTTATTTTTTTTTGTGTCTGTCATCACGTTTTTGTCAAGCGAGAACCTGAATTGCCGGCACAAACAAGTGAACATCACACAGATGATGTTTATTATATTAACAACAGTTATGTTGTATGGTGGTTGATACATAACTAAATAACTTAAAATACATGTTACAAATTATCAATGATATCATTTTTTAAATATGATATCGGATCAATGTATTTAAAGAGGTTATTTCTGAGATGTCATTTTAAACTGCCTATGCAAAAAAAAATATATTTATATATATACCCTGTTCAAAATGAGATGATGACTCGGTGGCGACCAGTTTTCGTGGGACGATGTCCCCACTACGACGACGCGTCGGGCCCTGCAATGGAAAAAAAGCCACGCCCATGCGCACAACTTGGCCGCCGAGTCATCATCTCATTTTGAACAGAGTATAGTATTAGTAATATAATATTATGTTGAATTATATTTTGCCGAAAACATCGTATTTATATAGTATGAATTATTATAGCAGTATGTATTTATATTTAAAATAGTTTTAATACAATATAATGTGGTGTAATATTATCCTATATAATTTAATTTATTCAGAAATTAAAACCTGTATAGCTTGTTTATCATCAGTATACTTTTTAAAATTAAAGATGTTTTCAAGAGAAGTTTTGAATTTGTCTGTTGTCATAGCATCATCACAATAGGTTGTAATCGCTGGAGTAATAATCCCAACTGAAAAATAAATTAGTAAGTACCTATTAAATATTATGTTGAGTGTGTTCATTAGAATGCCTTTCTACAGACTCATACAGAGCTCGATTTTTATACGTTTATAAAGAAAAATTTTTAGCCCACAAACCTGGATAATGTTTAAAAATAAATAAAAAATATGAAATGCCCATGTAGTACGCATGTATAACTACCTATTTTCTGATTTTTCAATCTTGCTTTAGCTCCTGTAAAAGTACAATGTTCAATATTCAATAAATTAAATAAATTGCTCATCAGATAAAATAAATTAATTTGAACTCAAAATTCATTCGAATGACATGTACAGCACTTACGTTTTAAATATGTTGCTGTTAACGTACCTATACTTTTTTCAGTGGAGGATATCGGGGGGGGGGGGGAGGTGGCTTGTGGACCAGCCCATGGGAGAGGTTGAACGTCATTCCCTCTGTGGATTTGAAATTCAAACAACAAACTAAACATCATATTTCTTTTTTTTTGTTAATGTTGACAGGTTACTATTTAAAGGAGTGGATTAGTACTAACTTCTCTGCTTATGTATATCCCTAATATAGCTAGGTACCTCAAATTCCACACATCATTAAAATTAATTTATTCGACAATTTATTTTGGGTTTAACCAATGAAAATAAAGAGAAATTAGAAAAATAATTAGAACATTTGTCTTCGACTATTGAAATTACTTATATATCCTACTTTGGGATTGTATTCTAGTAGCATAGTAGCATAATATATTAGGCATAGTTAGTAAGTACTTGTTTAGATAAAAAATAAAATTATGGAAAAACGGCAACAATTTAAGAAACACTGTCTAGTTTATGTCAACGTAGATATGTATAATATACATTAAGGGGCATCACTACTTAATTATTTTCATTAACTTGCCCACCATTGGCAATACCTAATCTTGTCATAGCCGCCCGGGATCTTGTGTTAGTTGTAAATGATTAAAAGCAGCGGCGTACGCAGGGTTTATCAATGGGGGGAGGCTTCAAAATCAGTTACAATTTTAATTTTATTTTGTGCAGTCTAATAATTTCAGATGTTCATTTGAGGTATTTTAAAATATATGTAGATTTTCAACTTTCCTGGTAGAAAAAATGCTCTGATCATAAACTTTGATGCGCGTTGTGTTTTTGGAAGCAAATTGGATCTAGTTGGTACTTTGAGGTCAAAGTTGAAAATGCTTAGTGCTTTTTAAAATATTTGGAGAAAAATAAAATAAAATTGTTTGGTTGGTAACCAGCTTTGGTTATACCGTCCTCAGTCCTCACTTGGATTGTATTTTATTAATTAAAATTTTTTTTTCTATAAATGTCAATAAACAATTATTTATCCGGTCAAAAAGCTTAAAAATGTAATACATAAGTTTTTATTATAGCTAAAATATTAATAATACGTAGGCATGAGGGTTATTTATTTTTTATAAGCATTTAAAGTTCAAATTTCGTCAAAACCACAGTAAATTTATTAGTTGAAAACTTATAAAATATTAAATGTGTATAGCGCTAAGGCTAAACAATTTAACACAAGGTCTTTCATACAAGTAGTTCATAATTTTACCGAATAATAACAGATAATTTATAAAAATTAGTATGCAAATACAATGTTTTTTCAAAAATGAATTCATTCTTGTATAAGATATATGAAATTTATGTCTTGCTTACTATAATTTGACAGTTGAAACTTGGTAAATATATTATTCTTTAAGTAATAATAATACGTCAATGGGGGGGATTCAGCCCATTAGCCCCCCCACCCCGGGGGCCGTTAATTATTAGTGTGAGTGAAATTAAATGTGGGTATCCTATTTCGTACGCGCATGCACATTTCAATTACGCGATAACCATAAAAATTTCACTATACGAATTTTACAAAAACATACATTTGTTTTGACAAAGTTAAAGTTGTCTGATTTTAATTCTGAAAAAATATATGAATTCAGCAGAAAAATGTCTGTAGATCGTACCAAACATTTTCAGTTTTTAATAATAATTTCAATTTTAATTATGATTTGAAAAAGTAAATATCAAGTTTTCAATTAGAGTTCACAATGATATAAAATTTATTATTTAATTTTCTGGTGAGTCCAAATATTTAGATTCCAAATCGGACAACGTTAACTAATTTTAATGTTGTCAATATTTAAGGTCTTTTCAGCTAAAATTGACGGCACTAGCGAGGACACTTAAATATTCATATTAACATTTTCTTAAAATGACATAGTAAAATAATTAGGTATCCACTACAATTTTCATAATATTTTTGTTCTTAGATACTGTTTAGAAATCAGGTAGGTGCCTTTTTTTCGAAAAGTGTTACTAACATTATGGTTTGTAAGTACTACATAATATCAGAAATATATTAATATATAATTTTTTATAATTTTAAGGTCCAAATTTGAAGAAATTCATATTCATCAAGAGTTTTAATCACAAAAATTTACAGATTGTTTTATGGTTAAAATATAAAAAAAAAATATCCGAAATTCCCAACACATCAATAAATAGTATTTATACAATATACATACGGTTTGCATTGATAATTTTTTTCAATTCCGTTAGAATATCTGTAAAAATAAAATGTTAAATATTCAATAAATGAATTAAATTTTTAATTAGATAAAAATAATCGATTGAATATCAACTTCATTCAAATGAAATGTACAGCACTTATATCTTAATAAGATTTCTGTTGACGTACCTCAAAAAATATAAATATTTGTTACTGAAATACTGAATACTGATTACAAGATTTTTTAACGTCTCGAAGTTTATTATCTATTATCCATTGTCGATAGTAATAATTGTGATGAAAAAGCTTTTATATTCAATTGTTGGTCGAAAGATTTCTTACTGAGATACCCCCTTATTATAATACTTTACTCACTCATAACAAATTCGAAATTTTAGAATATAAACATTGTTTGTTATATGTTGTATTTTTTATACGCATCATTGCATCAAAATAAAACTAAAAACTAATCAAAGTTTTTTTTTTTTTTTTTTATTTTACACAATATTATATACAATCTGTACTAATTATTCACAATTAGAATATTTGATATGGGTTTGAAAAATAATACATGAGTACGTGATTAAGAAGCCACCCATTAGTTTTTAGTTTTATTTTTATTTTATAGTTTTGATTAAATTAAATATAATATACATACTAGCCGCAACAGCAACTAAAAAATAATAATAATAATATTAATAATAATAATAATTAATGTGATATTATGGAGCTATCGTTAAAAGTATAATACATTTTGAAATGAAAGTTGATTGATTTTTAAATTTTAAGATACCCTAGGGGTATACAGCGAGTCTACCTTTTATAGAAGGTGTCCCTAAAAATGATATTAACTACTATTATACTCTGTTCCATCCAGTGGTGTAGAAATGATTTCTGAAAGTTGGGGGGATCAAAAAAAAAAACATCATATCTAAATGGGAGGGGAAAATTGGAAAATTCCCCACCCTCTCAAAACTTTTACTAATAATTGAATATTTCAAAAATATTCATAAATACAATATGCACTTACTTCTTTTCACTAAAAAAAAAAAATAATATTATACCTTATATGATTCACAATTTAAGAACTATAGGGATGACCTAAGTGGCTTTCTACAAAATATATCATTACAAAGAATTTCTGAACGATCTACCAATGGGAATCAGGCTTTTAAATGAATGTCTATGCATTTCTTAAATTGAATAGAAGGTTATTTGTATACTTTTGCATTAACATGAAAATATATATATATATAGGCAGTAATTGATTGGTATTTTATTTCGGTATCAAATTTAAATATTATACAATTTCATTATGAGTGAAAATAGTGCAATAAATTGTTATATTTATATTTTAAACTACAGTCAATAAATAGAAAAAACATTTATAGGAAATCCATATATTTCTTAGGTACTTGAAAACTTTTAGGAAAAAGCACTATATGAAAATTATATTTTACAATGTTGAAGTGATTACTTACATATATTATCTGGAATAAAATAAAAACTCTAGTTGTTAATATTATAAAACATTCGTAATATTGTTCTACCATAAGATCATGGATTCATGGTTAATATAAACATGTAAGATTCATCTAATATATTATGTATTATAATTTATAGTATAAAATAAAATTATTAAAAAAAATGACTTGCCTGTACTGTCTAGAAATAAAATAACCGGTATAAATTTATAAGTACAATTATAAAACATTTATAATATATTGTTATGAATAAAGAGGCAAATCAAGTGGTTTCATTGAGGAGTTTACAATAAATGTACAGAATGTTCAGATGGACACCAACTTTGAAAATGAATAGTGTTTGGTAGAAATGAAAACACAATCTAAATTTTATAATAATATGCAACGTAATTATGTGTACGGTATTATATTCTTGACTAGTTTGTAATATATAGATACGACTATAATAATAATTTCACAACTTACAAAATAAAATAATTTTATTATGCACCATCCACAATGCTCAAAGGTGCAAACAATTATGAAGATTTAAGGCATATTTCAGAAACATCGAGTTAAAAAAAAACATTTTAAATAGGTATGGTTAGGATCATTTTTGCACTTATTAAGCCACACTAAAACAGTCATTGGAATCTCAAAGAATAACCAATACAGGCTAAAAATATAACTGGATATATAAAGTGTAGCTGATCAAATTACTATACATTCGGGAAAAGTCACACTTGGCCTTAATATATAAATTGTATAACGTCTTAAATTTAAAGTGTAAAGAGTGTACCAGATGTAAAATTGTATTGTCTATGATTTCCAATTGATTAAAAAACCATTTTTAGAGAAAAAAATATTGCTTATATAAATGCGCTAAGAATCTTACAAACAAAAATAAATTGAATTATCAATGAAATAAAAATCTCCATAAATTTTTCTTACTGGCTAAGTTATCTGTAAAATAGTTATATATAAAAAATAAAGTTGTAATTATTAACCGAATTACTTGTCAATAAATATTAAATATCTAAGGTACTAGAATAGGATAGGTTCCGTTAAATATTAACACCATTGTTATAATTCTCTACAGGGTATATTTAACCAATTCATATTCCAGTTACCTATCTGAGTTTTATACCTATACTTTTACTTGATAATTTACTAATAATCCAATTTAATAAATACAGTTAATTTTAACCTTTAGATTGTGACGTGTCGGATGAACTGCTGAAAGGTTTGGGGGGCTACCTGTTATGGTATTATTATTATCCTCTGATGACTTTGGTGTACCTAGGCTCTGGTAAGACCTGCCGGCTGTTTGAAGACGCGTTAAATCTGGCGAACGAGGCTATAGAATCATGGATGGCTGAAGCTCGCACATCAGAAGAGCGAGGCGGTGATGCTCCCCAGGATGTGAGCATACACCCCTCTTCGACTGATGGTCAGAGCCACAAGACTGTGCAGGGAAAGAGAATGAGATACATCGGGGTCTTCCTTCACAAGATAAAATCACTTGATAAAGTCGCCAGAATCGCCTCCCGTTTGGCTGGAGGCTGATGCCGAACGTTAATGGACTACTCCAAAGGAAGAGAAGGCTGCTATAGTTGAAATCTAGCTGTTAAATGCAGCCCGGGTCTAGATCAACCCTGTCACGGCAACATCTAGGACTAAGGAAAACCTGATACGCCCACACAGGACAGCCGCCTTGAGGGTGATGTGGCATACAGAACACAGTACGGTGAAGGACGAAGCGGCTCTGCTGTTTGCATGCATGCCCCCACCGATCTTCTCGGTCTTGAGCGATCCAGGATTAGGACTCAGCTGATCACCATCCCCGGACCTGGAGATCCCCGTCCAACAAAGCTGTCATGAAAAGGGATGAAAGAAGAGCCACAACCTGTCTCTGGCAGGAGAAATGGCCGGCTATCAAGAAAGGAGCATGGACACCCCACGCGATCCTGGACGTCAGGAGCTGTCTCGGAAGAACCGTGCCCAATGTGCATCTGTCATAACACATGACGCAGGCAATGATGGGCCATGGTTGCTTTCAGTGGTACCTACACCGCATGAACTGTGCCGACACTGCCAGAGCGAGTTAGACACAGTTAACCACACTTTGTTCGAGTGTCCATACTGGAGCGGCCCACTGTGAAGAATTTGGCACCCATCTTGGCCACCAACCTACTGGTTCTGACATCCTTTGGGGGCCAGAGGTTGAGGGGCTACCAGGCGACACCGATGAGAAGTCTATCACCGTCAGGTACGTCGTAGAGGCCTACAGCCTATTCTACATGATGGTGGAGACGATCCAGACGTAGAGGAAGAAAATGTTTGGCAGATAACCGAGGGATCCCTTAACGCACCACCAAGTGGTTTATCCATGCTTTTGTGTCACACTCGTTTGTTTCTAGTATTTATTGTATTAAATAGTTTTACTGGGATTTTGTTCGTATGTTTGTTTCTTGGTAGTCTTTAGAATGACTGTTGAAGTATTTGAATGTGTCGTTACAATATACAATTAAAAAGCAGATTTAAAAACATTTTAATTTACACTTGCACTTGCACATGAACTTTGTTGGTACAAATTTAAAATAATTTCACAAATAAAATTATAAAACTACAAAATATTTACGTACCCATCCATGCTAGAAAAAAAATTATTATAATTATGGTATTGTTTTTCTTCTAGGAAATTGGATCTAGTTGCTACTTTTGGGTGGAATATAGTATAATTTTAATTTGTAAGTAGTTTTCAAAATATTAAGAATAAACAAAATAATGTACAAGCACCCGTAATTTGTTTTCTTGTTGTTAAAAATCAATGTCTGTTAAGTCTTGATATTTTCACCAAATATTTTTATTGACAATTACTATAGGTAAGTCTATGTATGAGTATATAAGATAATTTATATTTTCGTAACATAATGACAAAATATTTTAAATTGTTTGTGCTTTCTAATATTTATAGAAAAATGTAGTTAAACATGATTCATCAAAAGTTACTGCTTTGGGAAATATCGAAAATATATAGTCGTATTTTGTTTCTAACAGTTTAAAGTTAAAATTTATTTCACAAAACATTTTTAAATCATAACCATTATATGTCTGGTCATAAGATTTAAATGAAAAATAATATTACTAGCTTATTAAATATTAAAGTAAATAATACGTACTTTGTTTTACTGTAAATAATAAAGTTTTATAATATTTTAAACAAGATAGAAAGATAATATTATTGTTCTGAAGTCATCTATTTAATGTTTTATTACAAATCAAGTGTTTAATGTTCAAATTTATATTAACTTCTTTAAAATCATACAAATATTTCCATTATATTACATTATTACAGGTGAGTCAAAATCTTAACATATAAAATAATACGTACTTGCATTAACTGTAAAGAATAATATTTAAATGATTTAAATAGACTAAAATAGATTATAGGCATATTTATTATCGTTATAGGTAAAATAATGTAAAAATCTAGATTTTGGAAAAAAAGTCTTTCAGTTTGTTATTTTTCATTTGTCATTTAATCATTCCAGGCGAAGGTAATGTAAAAACTAAAAATATGTCAATAAACATAAATTTGAATTACCTAACTTCACTGCAAAAAAAAAAAATTGTCATATAAATTATTAATAATGCAATATTAGATACAATTAATACATGAGATTTATAGGTGTATTCAATGTGATTAACACCTTTGTTTGTTCTCTACTGCTAATAAGGATGTTGCTAAGTGAATATTTAAAAACATCCTATATTTTGTTTTAGGAATCCTCCTTATTTTATATCTTTAATGTCAATTTTCATCTATATAGGTACTTACCAATTTCAGCTACAAAAAATTATAATAATAATTAATAGGTTATTATAACGAGACAATAGTTAAATCAAAATTTTCATTAGAGGGACTTTTAATTTCAATTTCAATAATTAATACCTTTTTTCAAATATGATTGTAAAAAAAATTGCGAATCAATAACAGTACTTATACGTAATATGTGCATTGTTAATCTGTATAGGTATTTTATATCTTATGTGACTTGAAAAAAAATCATACTTGTAATAAATTCAAAATGAGGGGCTACTATTTTATTGTCATAATTGGAAATTAAATACAATGTATACGAATGAATATATTGTTAACAACACGTATCATTTAATGTTGGGTATAACTTATTGTTTATTTTGCAAATTCAGAATATAATAACTAACTCAATGACTTGTGATGTGTACCTACCGGCGCCCTGTTATTCCTGGTATAGAGAATAGGGACGTGTTTTCAAAGAATTAATGCAAAGATATTGTTTGAAAGGATAAAAGATATATTCATTAATTTTTATAATGATTTTCTGTATATCATTAAATCAGGGTCTGCCTGGATAATTGTGTCGACGAGACTGCTGTAGGTAGCCGTGACCAAGGGGCCCCTTTCCTGCATACAACGGCCAGGGTGGGTGAATTGCTGGATCGGCAAATTCCTGCACGTACGCCACGACACATATCATATTACAAAATAATATACTCTAATAGAACTATCTAGTATGCTTACATTTACATATAACACTTACCACTTATTCTTCCTGAATACAAAAGACAAATAAGTTTATTCGTTTTTAATTCTTATAATAATTGGATTAAAATTGATTAAATATATGAAAAATTAATTATATACATTTAAGTTACTATTATCATCAGTGATACGTTTTAGAAAAAGGTAATATTTAGTCGTCAACGTTATAACTATTTACTATATACAACTACAACTATATACCTAATATATGAATATGATTTTACTGGAATTAAGACCAATAAACTATCACAATATGATCAATTTACATGTTAGCATAATAAATATAAAATAATTATTACTCAATACTCATTAACGTTATGGTTATTTTCATCTACCTAATTACTCAATGTAGAAAATTCTAGTATTGTAGTTTGTGAACTTAAATGTAATTTATTTTAATAAAATATTATTCCGATTTGAAACAGAATATTGTTTAACTTTTTTTTAAGTATTGACCACATTAAAATTAGTTAACGATGTCCGATTTGGAATCTAAAAAAAAATTGTCTATAGATCCTATGAAGCACTTTGAAAATAATCAATTATATATCATTGTGAACTGTAATTGAAAACTTGAAAACATGAACTTTTTCGAATCATAATTAAAATTGAAATTAATATTAAAAACGGAAAATGTTTGGTACGATCTACAGACATTTTTCTGCTGAATTCAGATTTCAGATTCAAAATTATACAACGTTAACAAACTTTAATGTTGTCAAAATATATGTATGTTTTTCTAAAATTCGTTTAGTGAAATTTATACGGTTATCGAAAAATTGACATGTTCATGCGCGTACGAGAGAGGATACCTGCATTTAATTTTACTCACACTAATAATCATTTACATCTAACACATAGATTCCGGGCGGCTATGACAAGATTAGGAATTGCCTAAATGTTGCACCTTAAATAATGAAAGTAGAGAGGCCCCTTAAACACCAATTTCTATTTTTTGGTACAATTTTGTAATAAAATAAACGGATGATAACTCTGTTTACAACTAGAACTAGGATTTTGTTGACTTTTGCATTTTTTTTCATCAAGTGCTATACAATTCTAACCAAAAACTAAATTTGTTTCGTCATACAAAGATTTAGAATGTTTAATTTTAATTTTTAATTTTTTTCATCTTTTGTGTTAAATACATTTTATTGCATTTTCAATTTCATTTTTACATAATATTTTAAATTGTACGTTCATTTGGTGTATTTAAACTATTTTTTGTTTATTTTAAGCTTTTTAAATATGAGTTGTGTAGGTAAAATAATAATATTTATTTTAAAAATAAATTTTCTTCTCTCATCTAAGTACATTTTTAAGTTCATTTTTTAAAGTTTTTAGGTCATTTTTGCAGTGGTCGGGACGCTACTGTTTTTTTGTAGCACGCTAACGCTACTGCTACTCCCCAAAAAAAGTAGCTTGCTATCCCTAAAGCTACTTTTTTTTAAATGTAGTGCGCTATTTCTAACGCTATTGTTTAAATGTAGCGTGATACTTTTTTAAAAAAATTTTTTTGTTTATTTAGATATTCATTTGAGTTCTTGGTCATTATTTGTTAATGCCTACCACTATTTTCTTGTAATTTCGGAAGGCAGGTTTATTCAGTGTAACGCATGTATTTTTGTAACAAAAATCAAAACAAATAAACGTTGTATTGAAAATTGCCAATAATCAGTAGTTTGTACTGATTAGACATTCGGTCACTGGGAGAAAGGACTTCACACAGCAAGGGGATTAATGATTACTGAAATCAAAGAATTTTGATTTGCTAAACATTTTTTTTTAAAAGTTGATGGAAAGCATGGATCTAGAACATCTTACGCTTCGCTGTATAGTGTAAGTGTCAAGTGGACTTATAATATGTAAGATTATGAATTAATAATTCATATTTATAAAAAAATATGAAATAAAAATTGTGTTTTAAATTTATAGGTATAAGACATGTTTTATACTTTTACAGTTGTATAGTATGATAAAGTTATATCTTATATGAATATCAGAATATGATATACAAATACCTAAATATATTATTATTTATTATGTATATTACATGTATGTATACATTGTATAACATACCTATTACAAACGCTGAATGCCGAAAACAAAAATAGTGATAATAAAAAGGTGGGCAATTGGGTGTCGCTCTGCTGTACAGTAGGTTACAAGTGGGTCACTGTATAATGGATGGTATTACATTTGAATTAAATGATATAATATCATTGTATAAGAAAAATGATTCTGAGCGGAAACGGTATGTCCTTCTAGGTATAAGAGATAGTATATACTTATCTATGGTATTAAAAAAATTTACCTATAATGAATTCCAAATTAATCTTATCATAATATAAATTAGGTACTTATAATGCGTTATACATCAACAACAAACCGTGATAGTATAATAGATATATAATAGTACACTTTAGAAGTTTCAAGTACCCACGAATAATATTATTCAATCACAACAAAATAACTAAAATAGTTATTCTAGGTTTTTTCATATGTAATTTCGTCCAAATTTCAATTTAAAATGTCTGTAAAAAATAACTTTGTTCATATATTTTTTAGATTTTTTGGTTACAGTATGAAATATTTATGAAAACCTTTGTTTTAAATTTGCAATCCTTAGCTATAAAAACTGAACATTTTATAATTTATTGATAATTTTCGAGATTTTGATACATTTTGTCAAAATTCCAACTTTAAATGCTTATAAAAAAAATTGAGACTATGTATTTTCAATGTTTTTGAACTGATATTGCATCAATATATCAAGAGCCTTGTATTAAATTTTTACACTTTTTGGCCCAACAGATAAAACTTAATTGATATTTATAGAAAAAAAAAAACTAAAAAAATTTAAAACTGAAAATGTCCGTACACAGCTCAAAAAGAGTCAACATATTTTCAAAATTTAATGTTGTATAGGAAATTTTCATATAAATATTCAGTGAAATTTTCATGTATCTACAAATATTTGTTTGCGAATTACAACAAAATAAGGAAATCGCTACATGAGAAATCGAGTGAATATCCAATGTTCTAAAAATTTGAATTTCAAACGCTCATAAAAATTTAATAAGACTTTCTTAGACATTTTTGTTATGATAAAGGTAGAAAATGTTATCGTGTATAGAAAATTAAAATATAAACAACTAGTGAAAATTTCATGTATATACGTTCATTTGTTTTAAAGTTACACCAAAAATCAAAATCGATTTTTTGGAAAACTGATATTGCGTAAAAATTCCCGTTTTTACTTAATTTTTATATTTTTTTTTCCTGGCGCTTGTGGAAACTACTAGGACTTTTTACTTTTGACCCCCCCAAAGTACCAACTAGATTCACTTTCCTATCTGAAAAGCTACTGTTGAAGAAAATCCAAGCACTTTTACTGTCCTAAAACATGATGACACACACAAAAAAAAAATTTAAAAAAAAAGCACACATCATTGTAAAATTAATACATTCATCGTTTCACTTAGAATCTAAAATACTAATATATTAATTATTATTTATGGTTCTGTTTTCAATAATATAAAATATTACATTGTAATAATGCACTTATGATTATAGTCTTATCTATCCGGTCTTATCTTAGTCCGGTCCGGGTTAAACCCGAAAAAATCAAAAATACACTCATCTTGTCATTTTAATTAAATAAATAAATATACATCATAATATTTTAATTATCATGAAATAGGATAAAAGTAGCGATTAAATAATGAACATTTTCGCTACGCTAACCGTAAATTTCTAGCGCGCTATAGTATTTCTCTACATTGTATACTGTAGCGACGCTATGTTAATCGCTACAGCTAATGTAGCGTGCTACTGTAGCGTCGCTACAATTAGCACGCTACTCCCGACCACTGCATTTTTGCATTTATTTTGTGTATATTTTAGGTCATTAAAATCGTAGCTCTATTTATGTCTAACAACTTATTATAAGGAAATTTAAAATTTAAATTTCTGGTACAATTCTATACATTTTTTTTACCAATTACCTCCAACAAGACAAACTATAAAACTTATAAATACTTACCGTCATATCTCTCTAAATACACAAATAATATTTATCTTAATATACAATAAATAAGTTCGTTTCTAGTAGATCTATCATTATTTATGCGCTATATTTTGTTTACAAATCATTATGTTTTTTTTCCTTTGACAATTTATTAGCCGTTATTTTTCCATTAAACTATTTTGAGATCATGCTTAGTTTTTAACTTTTATGTAATTGTCGGTTGTCCTATCATCTGTATCTTATGCAGTTTTAAAATTAATACACTTATAGTTTTGCGTGCTTTACATTTGAAGATTATTTAATTTTAGGTTTCTGACATTCACTTTAATTTCTATTTTAATATAGAAACGTTTAAAATAACACCGTTTGAACATTTTGAAAGTGACATTTTTGTAAGGCAACTTCTCAAACTTAAATTAAGATTACGAACAAAATGTAAAGCAATGTTTCTGATCTTCTATATCAATTTGACATTGAGAATTTATAATGAACGAAATAATTTATATTATTATAATATAATTTTCACATTTCAGTCATTTCACCCAGAATAAAATAATACATTTTAATTAAACAATATATAGTTATACTTATATTTGTACTTACCAATGTCACCTAAAAAAATTATAATAACTATTAATAAGGTTTATACTATAACTATATGTAAAAGTTATCTAATGTGGCTTGAAAAAGCATACTTGAAATAAATACAAAATAAGGTGCTACGATTTTGTTGTCACAATTGGAAATAAAATATTAAAAATAATGACAAAAGTACAACAGGTACGAAAGTTTTGATTTAAAAAGTAACCTGTTTTTGTATAATTTGGATTACAATTTTTTATTTTGAAAATAACAGTGAAAAACGCATATCACAATTCTTAATTCTTAATAAATTAAAAAAACACAAACATTACGTACGATCTAACTGCTCTGATGAAACAATATAAATAGGTTTTTACGTGTTAGTTTTTATATTAATTAGTTTAAAAATGATCATACATATAATACACAATAAATGATAAACATTCAAGTTATAGTTATCATCAATAAAACGTTAGAAAGAGGTATTATTTAGTTGTCAACATATTATTTTCATTTACAATATACAACAACAATAAAAATTATAGTTAACAATTTACTAAACATTCCAGGAATAAATGTTATCACTTTATTAGCAAAAAAAAAGAGTTCGGTTTAAAAATAAAATTTAATAAAAATTAATTATGATTTATGATTTATGACTATATAATATAGCCATATAGGTGAGATGATTGTAAATTCGTCAATACTAAAATAGGCCTATGATTGTAAAATATATACGTAATAATTGAGTCATATGAATTGAATATGGTTAGAAAAAAATGGTAAAAAAAGTAACGTTATTAGTAAGACACTACTTTATTAATGAAAAAGTAATGTAACGTGATAAAAATAATTTTAGGTAACGCAAATGTAATTTAAATAAAAATATTTGAAGTAACGAGTAATGTAATTTCATTACTTTTTAAAAGTAATTTACCCAACACTGCTATTACATGATCAATTTATATACTAGCATAATACATTTAAAAAATAATATATTACTTATTAACATAATGGTTGTTTTTATCTATCTAATCACTCTAAATATAAAATTCTATTATTGTAGTTTGTGAACGTAAACATAATTAATTTTAATAAAATATTCTGATTTGAAACAGAAACTCAAGAACACTCAGTACCTAGCCATTTTTTGTACGGCACTTAATCAAGATTTTGGAACAGTTTTGTGATAGAATGAACCGACAATAACGAATGTGTTTGTTACCAAGAAGGCAAGATATCGTTACATGGAAGTTCGGAGTTTTAAGTTTTGGTGCGATTCATATCCATTTTTTTTTTACTATTTCCTTCATTAAGACAAATTATAAAACTTATTAATACTTACTGTCAGTAATGTCTGTAAAAACAAAGAAAACATATTTGATAATAACTAAGTTCGTTTCTAGTAGATCTATCATTGTTTATGAGCTTATTTTATTTTATATATTATTATGTTTTATTTGTTTACTTTTAAAATGTAGAAAAAGTACAAATATATTATTTTACGATCGTGCTTAGTTTTTAATTTTTATGATAGTTGTTGGTTGTCAAAATAAGTCCAATCATCAGTATTTTCTTCGGTTAATAAAATTAATACCCTTATTAGTTAAAACATATATATAGTTTGAACTTGCCCCGAAACTCTATCGTTTAACGCTTTAACCGAGGAAGAGATAACCTTCAGAGCTTCATCTGATTTGGATTTGTTAGACTTGATAGATTTTAATTCTTGCAAAATGAGGTTAAACTTGTCGTCGGTACTTGTTTGACTGGGGAGGGAAGTACAATCGTTACAGATCCATTGTGAATTATTTGAAGTATCATTGATACAGGAAGAGTGGAAAAGGTTGTTGCATTTGGGGCAGCATGTTGTGGGTTGATCGCGTTGTAGAAATTCCGTACTGATTCCGCAGTTAGTACGACCCATTTAGGAGGTATTACCCCTTTAGACAGACTGAAATGCAACACAAGTTGCACCACGGTGTGACAGTATTATAATAGCTATAGGGTTTGAATAGGAAGGTGTGTCGTAAATATGATAGACGACCGTTAAAGTCTCCAGATGAAAATCGGTGGGCGGGAATATTATGTTGGACAGCTGTTTGTAAAACTGATAATAGATAACTCAATAACTCAGTCAGGCTAGGATGGTAGTGACGACGGAAGAAAAACTTGAATTAATATTATATAAGTTGACAGAAGCAAACGTGATGCAACGAGTCACGTAGAAACTTAAGATCACTATGATTGTAAAAAGTACAAGTAATTATTTAAGAGAGAAATATTACTATATAAAATTGAATAAAAAAGAACAACTGTAGATGGCAGCTCTGTTATCACAATATTGAATTAATAAGATTTAACCTTGGTGCTGAAAATGATCTCCCGGCTGAACAATTGAACGTTGAGCAGCATAAATACATCCTTAATGCTATATAGGTATACGTAAGGAAACAGTTATTGAAGTTTTTCAGTTCTGATAAAAATATCTACTATAGTTTTAGGTCTTATGTTTTCAGTTAAACTCATTAAATAACTTCTGAATTGTATACACTCATTCGCAAATGAAGACGAAAAATCATTTTTATATATATTTTGAAGTATTTGTGTTTTTTTGTAAACTTCTAATGGTGGTAGTTTTATTATTTGAAACAAAAAGTTAAATTTTTTATTAGCTTCATCATAATACAAATTTTTTCTTTCTAGTTCAGAATGTAGTTTGTCAATAATAGCATAATAAGTATTAATCCTTAAAGAATATCGAATTTCAAAATTGATTTCTCCTTCTCTTTTTTCATCTACAGTTAATTCTCTTTTTCTTTTGCGTATTTTTCGATATATTTTGTGTCCCGATTTGTTAACTGCTCTCTCTTCATATGTATCAAACATACTCCTTAAATCTAATACATATCGAATTAAGAATTCGTATACACTTACAACTGTTCCTAAATCAAACTCAACTGACTGCAATTGTTTACTAGTTTTGTTGAATCTTTGTAGTATATCACCCCATAATGTTGTCATTATAGCTGTTTGAAGACTGTCTAATTTTAATTTTATATTATTGTAAAATGTTCGTGATAATGATGTAATATAACTATTTTACGTTTTCTAATATTTTCTACCATTTAGCACCCAGGGCCCAAGCCCCTTGACCCCCCTAAATACGTCTCTATGTTATATGTAGAGCGCTGGTCAGACTGGTCATTAAGGGCACCGGTTGCGCAATAAGGTTAAAAACTTGCTCAACCGTATTTATACTTGATGACCCATGGGTTCTGTGATAAAGAATAAAATATTATGTCATATAATGATCATATTACGGTAAACAATCAATTCCTTCGCTGGAACAAGTAGGTATCTACATTCTACATATTATGTTATAAAAATTAAAAAATTCAAACAAATTGAGATTCATTAGGTAATTAATTTATCTTGTGAGCAAATTGAAAATCTTCACATGGTAGGAACAAAAAATTAAAATATTGTTTAAATAATAAACACGATTTACGATTAATTTATGAGTTATGACAGGGTTGAATGGACAAGATGCATCTTGGAAAATCAATACGTCGTAGGTACATTGGAGTCTTGGAGTTAGAATGTTACTAATAAATGAATTATTAATATTTTTTTGTGTTATCCTCAAATATCCGAATACCTATGTGTTATTAAAATTTGTAAAAATAAAAAAGGTTTACGATTTACCTTTATGGTTATTAAAGCCAATGCTTATAAGTTACACTTATTTATAATATACTTCAAAATAAGGAAGTAAAAAAATTAAGTATTTGTTAATTACAATATCCTTACCTTCCGATTGAAAATAACCTTTGTAAATATCTACACAATTTTAAAATTATTAAAATGAAATTACATAAAAGAATGCTTGAGTAGGTACCAATTCATTTGTATGTACCTATGGTTAATCATGGGCATCTTAATCTCACTAAACATTTTACATAAGGTATTTTTAAGATACTTCATACTAATAAGTAATAGCTATATAATAGTTTATGAATTTGACAAGTCAACTGTCAAACGGAAATCAAAGTCGATTAAATATTGATTCAGAATTTTTTGTACCAAATACTTAAAAAGTATTCGGTGGCGACACAAACTTCTGTTTTTCAAATTATTCACCCATTCCACTTTTTTACCGTAAATTAATTAGATGATTTTTTTTGAAATTTTATATGTACCTAATTCAAAATTAGAATGAGTAGTTAAATCGTTATTAAAATGTTTGTTCTAAGGATAATAGCTAAAAAAAATGGTCTTGTAAAAATATAAAATAGACGTCATATTGGAACAAGTAATTATTAAATTTTGGACATTTTTACAATTTATTTATGTTGATTGATAACTAAATTTTCAATTCACATAAACAATAAACCCAATATCTTATGAACCAATTACCATAGACATTCTATCCTTAAAACACAAAGTTACATAATTAATATATTTAAAACTAATAGCATATTATGAATTTTAATTCAGAACAGTTATCTACTGAATATCTTTGAGTAAAAAAGGGAGGATGGTTCTGATTTGAAAAACAGATGTTTGATCTCCACAGAACACTACTCGAGTAATACATTATATATTAATATCTCAAGAATATCAAAATATGGTCTTGAAGCAAATTATTAAATATTAAACTGTTAATAAACTGTTTTATAACAGATATCCCACCAAAAACATATACCTATGTAAAATGAGAACCAAGTTCAATACTATAATATATGCCTTGGTTGTTGACTTCAACGATAAAAGAAGTGAGATCTAAATGGGTGCCAATAGTTAGGATAATATATTGAAGCCTAAGGTCTGACTTGGCTAGTTTTCATATACAAATTATTATTAAGTACCTACTAAAACAGTAATGGAAGAGTGAATATGATTTTCGGAAGAATAAAATAAGAACTTGAAGCTTTAGATCTTGACATGGCTATAACATAATTCGTAGCCAAGTCAGACCTTAGGCTTCAATATATTATCCTAACTTGTTTTACATAATATATGTTTTGGTGGGATATCATTACCTTTTTTATGTAAATTATTATAACCTAACCTTATCTAGCCATGACGTATTCTATAAATAAAGTTTAATACTATATGTATACTATAATTCAGTTAATAACATTAATAATATTTATTATAAAATATTTTCTGTTGTATACAGAGTATAAAATATAAAATTAATATACAATTTTTTTATCTTTTTTTGAGTATATTTTTAACTATCATAATTTTATTTACTATAATTTCTACTGGTGGGTGGGTAATTCATAATCATGAAATTAAATATTTAATTATTTTAATTGTATTTTTTTTTAATTAATATTAATTTCATACATGGAAAAACAAAGAATGTTGCTACGCGCGGGTCGCCAATATCGACACATATTCGACTGGACGTATTTTGGCGATACGGTAAAGGTTAGTGGAGCTATATATAAGTCAAAGTCAACATTACAATAAATTAGAGGCACTTAGATAATAGATCAAATAATTGAAAATTATAATAAAATCAATTGATTTAAAAATTAAAAATTTACAAGGTTCTGATTTTTTCTTTTGTATTCACCTACCTACCTATTCGTATGTCAAATTTTAACTTTCTAGCGGTCATCTGGAACTGGGTTAGAATTTCGGTGGGAATGAGACTTTTCGGCGCTGCCGTTTAGGCGATAAATATTTTCGTTGCTACCGTTTCGGCGACGCCGATTCGGCGACAATGACAAAATACATATTATAATGAAAATTATTTTTAGTATAAAAAAAATTAAAAATTGCACTAAATGCATTTAAATTATTTTTAATAACTAAAAAATTGGAAAAAAAATTTATATTTTATTTTTATAATATTGTTATTATAGTATTTATTTGTTGTTTAGTTCTGGACGTACATGTTCGATATTTAAAGTGGACTGTATACTTTTATTTTAAATTGGTTAGTGTTTTATTATATTATACACAATAATGATGACGGTAGTACAACGTTCGAGAGACTACGGATGACAACTGATCGGCAAACACATTATTGTCGTTACGATCGCCAGGCGAATTAATGCTATCGCGGGTCGGAATCAGATAGGGTCTTAATATTTGGCCGACTTAGTGGACTAAAAATATTAAAAAATTCCCGAACCTGGTACTGTGACGGTACTTTTAGAATTGCTCCATTGTTATTTTCCCAGGTTTATGTTATTTTGGCAGAAGCATTAGGATTTAGGAGGTACACCCGATAATATATGCACTACTTCCAAGCAAAAAAGCTAGTGTTTATGAAAAATTATTAAATATGTTAAAAACGCTTGAACCAGATTTAAATCCAGACTCAATTTCTTGTGATTTCGAACTTGCTGCTTTTACAGCTATAAAAGATGCATTCCCTAATGTACAAATATTTGGATGTTATTTTCACTTATGTCAAGACTTTCGATCTAAATTAGGTGAGCTACATTTAATAACTCGTTACAAAAATGAACCAGAATTTTGCATACAAGTAAAAAGTATTATCGCATTAGCTTTCGTTCCTATATCAGATCTTGATGATGCGTTAGATATTTTATCAGAAAGTTTACCAGAGGAACTAATAGATGTATTAGATTGGTTCGAAGACTTTTATATTGGCCGGAAAAATCGTAGTCGTGAAGGTCGACGGCCTGAGCGATTTTCTCCAGCAATGTGGAATTTATACGAACGTGTATTAACAAATAAAGACCGTACAAATAGAGCGGCGAATAGAAGATTAAATCAGTTAATGGCAAACAAACCTACAATTTGGGCTTTCATAAGCACATTACGTAAAATACAAGCAGGAACGGATACACAGTATGAGCATTTGGTAACGGGTAATAGTCGACGGAAAAAGTTAAAAAAGTTTAGAGACACAGACAATCGTATTTATCAGCTAGTTGATAGATACGATAAAAATGACATTAAAACTTTTATCAGGGGAATATCAAATAATATAGCGTTGAAATAAAATGTTAACTATAATTGTATAAACATTAATTAACATTAATTGACTAAGTTATTATTATTATATTATTATTTTTTTACTAATGTACCTACATAATTTTTTAATCTATATTATTTTATATCTAAATATTTGACTATATAAGTTATATTATATTATTTTAATTATTATCATTCTAATAAAAATAATTTAAATGCATTTTTATAGTGCAATTTTTAACTTTTTTTATACTAAAAATAATTTTCATTATAATATGTATTTTGTCATTATCGCCGAATCGGCGTCGCCGAAACAGCAGCGCCGAAAATATTTATCGCCGAAACGGCAGCGCCGAAATGGCAGCGTCGAATTGGCAGCGCCGAAAAGTCCTAGACCCAATTTCGGTCTATAGGTCAGCCAGTCAGTCAGTGATACAAATGACGATTTTGGGACTTAAATATCTAAATCACGGTTTGAGGTGTGCTTATGAAATTTGGAGCACATGTGTATCTAGTAGATCTCAATATATGAGCCAAATTTCACATGTTTATGTGGAATAGTTTTTGAGTTATGAGGGGTCAAAAGTGGCTAAAAATGGTTCGTGTAAAACTAAACACTGTGCTGCTCGCCAGTTCTGTTAGCTAGTGTTAGTGTGTCTAGATACCTGTAATAACTTAATATAGATACTCTTTTAATATTTTACTTTCGTTATTCAGTTATTGTATTACATATAATATTTACAAGTTATTTATTGTAATACTGCTCTGTCCCCCCTGCGCACTCCAAAATTCGAGCACTGAATAAAATTAAGTATTTGGTGATTATAATATCCTTACTACTATATCCAATAGTTATATCTGAAAGATCTATAACATTTAAAGTTATTAAAACAAAACTATAAAAAACAATGATTGAGTACAGAGTACCTAGGTACCGTAAATTGGTTAGTTGAATGGTTTACTATTATCCAACATGGGCAACTTAATCTTACTAAACATCTTACATATTATGGTATTTTTAAGATACATTCCTAATAACTAGCTATAATTTATGAATATTGTAAGTCGACTTTCAAACGGAAATCAATGTCAATAAAATATTGATTTTAAATTTATTGTTTTCGTAACACTTTCAGTTTGGATAAGGGCATTTATGCCAACTGTCAATTAAAGACACACAATATGCATCAACCTTTTAATTTTTTTTTTAAATACTTTATTATCTTATTTTTCTTCTGGTTCTACTTATTTTTTTGGGCAACTATAGAACCATCTACCTACCGTCCAAAAACAAATCCTCCAACTATTTAAATCTAATGCCTGATCCTTCCAATTTGTTTTCTTCCTCTAATGCTTAAAACCTCCCTTCACTGTATCACAACTTCATTTTAGATTTTACCATGGACTTTTTTATTTCTAAAGCCTGTTTCATTAAATATCTTAGTAATGTGTTTTGTCTCCTCATTTTATGTCAAGCTCAGCACAATTATTACTATTATGATAGTATCTACAAATTACAATGATGTTTTCATTGTATATTGCGTCTAATACTCTATGTTTTCTTCTTCATCCTGTCACTTATTATACCCAACATATTTTATTGAATCAAATATTTCCATAATATGTTTCTTATGAATTTATTTTTAAACTATTTCCTACAAGTTTGTCTGCAAGTTTCACACCCGAAAAATAATTTTTTGTATGAGTATTAAATTGTATACATCATAATTCATAACTGTTCTAAGTCACTATTTGTTTAGGTTAGGTACTAATTAAAAACGTTACCTCTACAGATCCCTGAAAAAAATCATTTTTAAGTCAACCTTGTATATTTACTACAAATTAGGTAAACTATTAAAAATATTCCGTCTGATTGTTTCGTATAAGTCATTCAATTTAAGACAATTTCTAAACAACTATCATTAATAATTAAGTTCTACAATCTACAACAATGTAAAAAAAAATATTTAAGTTATTGTTGATAACATTAATTGATTGTTGCTTGACGAAACAAAAATCAAATTGAAATTATTTAAATAAATGTTATGAGTTTACATATTATTATACTTCGCCAGATATACTAGAATAAGCCTATACAAATCTAATGTAAGAATAATTTATACATTTTAAAACATCGTTAAGCATAATATTTTTATTAATTATAATATCATATTAAGATAAACTGAAAAGTATGAAATGGTGTATGTTCTGTTTGTCTGCAGATTATCATAGAATAACAATCGATAGTTTTCATATTTAAATTAATTATAGTACATATTATTAAAAAAGGCTTTGCTGTTAAATCTCCACAAAATAAAAATTATAATAATTTTAAATCAATAAATTAATCCATACCAATTAATACTTTTATGTCTGGTTCAGTAGCTGCAGGTATAACCCAAAATGAAATCGCTATAAATGTAAGCTTAATTAAATATTGCGTATTAAAAATCATTTTGATTTAATATTTTAATATAAAAAAAATAATAATAATTAATGTGAACGCCGAACCACAAATGAAATAGAATAGGTACTACTTATCGATTTCTTTTACAAAGCAATATGTTACTAACTCACACTACCTGAGTACAAAATAAATAAAGTGAAAAATAAGTTGTTGATTTAGTAGGTGCCTATTAATATAACATAACAAGGGAATAATATTATTCACTATTTTTTAGTGAATGCCATATGTATTATTTTTCATACCACTTGAATAAATAATTAGTATCCAAAACTGAACGTAAAAGTATAAAAGTATATTTTCTAGGTATCTTGAACACAAGATTTCAAATAATGTTAATTATTTAAGGTGAATATAAATAATGCGTTAATATTGTTATAATTCAGGATATTTCTAGGAAATATTGACCGAAAACGATTACATAATATTAGACATATACCTAACATATTACATATTAGACTCACACCCACTTGTAATAAGACAAAAATTAGGCATGTTATGACAAAGTTGGGTATAAGTTAAGAGTATGATCACAACACGTTCAACCAAAAACACAACTAAACGCTGCTGTAAATCAAAAAAATGGGTCCAATCAAGATCAGCAGAATAGATAACAAAAGTTTAAAATAAAAACCAAATATAAAATAATACAAAGTTATGAAAGCTGCTCAGGTAAAGTCGGTCTATTTAGTTTTAAAATTAGTCAATAATCAATAACACATATTTTATTAGAATGTTATTTTATAGACTAGCGCTAAAATCTAAAAAAATTAAACTTATAATTTCAGTTTTGTATGTAAAAAATAACATTTGAAAAACAATTTTCTTCATTTTAAGTTTTAATGTATTTAGACTATTTACTACCTATTTTAGATTCGGAGCGGAGCAATGAATGTATTGATGATTTAGCAAATTTACGATGATGGGTTTTTTTTTTCACTTTTTTTTTTTTTGTACCTCTCATCACCTTTTAGTACAATGAAAATGCTTAGATTTTCTTCAACAGTATCTTTCCTGATAGGAAACTAAATATAGTTGGAACTTTGGGGAGTCAAAAGTAAAAATTTATCAGTAATTTTAAAAAGCGCCGTGAAAAATAAACTAAAAATTAAGGAAAAACGGGATATTTTAAGCAAAATCTGTTTGAGAAAATCGATTTTGGTTTTTGGTGCAACTCCAAATTAAATTACCGTAGGTACATTCAATTTTGACATAATGTTTATACAGTGAAACCTCTCTTAACGGACACCTCTAATTAGCGGACACCTCTCTATAACGGACAAAATTTCCGGTCCCGGCATAGTCCCGTTGAAAATAATAGATAATGCTCCTCTAAATAGCGGACACCTCTGAATAACGGACGCGGACAGGTTAGGTAGTCCGAAGTGTTTAAATATATCTAAATAACGGACAGCTGTCCAAGAAATACAAACTTATTGTGTAGGTATACAATGCAATATGTACCGATATTTTACCGATAAAGACATTTATCTAAATCGTAATTTAATGAATACGATAAGGTATGAAAAATTACAAAATTAAATAAGAACCTATACGAACGATAGTGATGTTATGACTTAGGTACTGATATCAATAGCATTGTCCGTTAGTGTAATGATAAATAAATGTTTAAAAAGTCAATAAAATTTAAATTTTCAGACATAAATACATACATATTATTTTATCAATTTTTCCCAATAGCGGACACCTCTCAATAGCGGACAATTTGGTCGATCCCGTGAGTGTCCGCTATTCAGAGGTTTTACTGTACTAGCATTTTCTATACAATATTTTGAACATTTTCCGTTTCCATTTTTTTAATGTTTTTTTCTATAAATATCAATAAAATGTTATTTGTTGGTTAAAAAAGCTTGAAAATATAATAAAAGGTTCCTAGTATATTGTTTCAAAGGCAGATGAAAAAAATTAAAAATCCAGGTTCAGAATGTTATTAGATAAAACTTTATTGATGTTTATAGAAAAAAAAAACTAAAAAATTTAAAACTGATAATGTCGGTAAACAGCTCAAATAAAGTAAACAATTTTATGGTGTATGGAAAATGAAAATATAAACATTCAGTGAAATGTTCATGTATCCACAGTTATTCGTTTTTGAATAACAATAATATAACAAAACCACTACATGAGAAATCGAGTGAATATCCAATCTTGCAAAAAATATGAACTTAAAAATTCAATTTGATTAGATTGTAGACATTTTTTTTTTTTTGAAAAAGTTAGACAAACTTATGAGGAACCTTGTATTACATTTCTAATATTAGATTAAAAAAAAATTTTTTTATGAATTCTTAACTCAAAATAATTTGGTAAAGTTCGTGATGTTTCCGTATTTTGTCAAGATTTGAACTTTAAAATATGCTTCTAAAAAAACTGTGACTAAGGATTTTTAATATTTTTCAAATATCATTGTAACAATTTATATAGGAGCCTTGTATTAAATTGTCAAGCCTTTTCACCCAACAAATTGTATAGACATTCCTAGAAAAAATAACAAATATATTTTTGAACTGAAAATGTCCCTAAACAGTTTAAAACAAACGAAAATAATATGAAAATTTGATCATGTATAGAAAATGTGAATATAAACAACCAGTGAAAATTGCATCTATATACGATTGTTTGTTTTAGATGTACACCTAAAACCAAAATCAATTTTGTCGAAAATAACCCGTTTACCCCTTAATGTTGTTTTTCCTGGTACTTCCCGAATGCACAAACTAGATTCACTTTCCCAAGATACCAAAATCCGTTAATTATTTTGGACGGGAATAGGTTTTGGTTATAAAACAGGATTTGAAATAAAAGGTAGCCAGGTAGGTACTTAAAAGTTAAAATAAAATTAAAGGAAGGGACTTATAGATTATTTAAGCATGTTATATATTATAAACAAAAAGGGAGATAGAACTATAACTTTGCTACTTCATTACATTTATCTAAACTTTAAAAACTTATTACTATAATAGTACAAGTTTCAACTTTTTTGTATGAAATGAACAGAATATTTTTCTGTTCAGAAAATAAAACTTACAATGTTCATAATAAGTTGTTGATTCAGCAACCACACATTATATGGAACAATAATTCGCCATTCGTCGTAACCTCAGGATATAGGTCGAATTATAGTTTTTATAATATATATTTTGATCACCTGAATAAATAACTACTTAGTATGAAAATTTATCATGGCTCTACGGTCTACATTTTCGATTTATCCACTCCGTTCGATCAACTTTAAAATACTGCTGAATATTACGTGGAGGTAAGTTGAGATATAGGTATGGAAAACGATTAATGAGTTAAAAAAAGAATAAAATCTACACGTCTGTTATGCATTTCATTACATATATGTATATAAGAAATATGTAAGCATATAATTACTAATTAGTATTTAATTAGTGTATAGTTTTTATTTTCTTTAACAAAAATTGTGAATTTTTTTTTCATTATTTTATCAAACCGTTCTTATTTATAGTTTCCATGATTTCTAAAATGTAGTATCTACTCGTCAATTAGTCAATTATATATTTCATAACAATCATAACACATCATAAATATGTTGGCATATTTGCCATGTTGGCTATTCAATTTAATTGTACACTCTGTAATAACTATTGGGCACTCAGTGAGCACTTTCTACACTGCCAATTTTGTGAGTGTTTATACTGTCATGAACCCCAGTTTTCTAATACAGTATCAAATTTTTGTATACTTGTCGTGACGCTGATAAAATTCTAGTTTTAAAAAAAAATTTCCTAAAAATTTAAAAATTAAAATATCAGTGTACAGTTTGCACTTGATTATGAAACAATGCTTATAGAAGACGCTGACAAAAAAACCAAAAGTTTAATCGTAACGCTGACCAAATTATAGTCCATTAATTAATAACAAGATACGTCATGTCGCCAATTGGCGTCATTCAGCACATGCGAACTATGTACAATGACGCCAATTGGCGTCTTACTCAGCAAACGTGTTAAAATTACTTTAGTGGTAATTTTGATTTTAATTTCTATTAATGATAAATTTGAGTTTTGATGGAAAGTTATTTTATTTGATTGTATTTATCAATTATTAATTTTTAATTTAAGTTTTGAATAGTTTTACTTCAAAATTATTACAAAAAAGTGGTTTTGAAGTCAAATTTTAACTACTTACATTCCTTTAAAGTATCCATATTGTATATATTAAAGAAAAACTGTTAAAACTGGAGGTACAATTGTCTCCAATTGTCGTGGTTAAATTACACATTGTTTGGGAAGACAATTAGTGGTTTCTAGGACTTGGTACCAATCTATCAATTGTTTTACAAACTCAAGGTGATTTGATACCGTTTTTAAGGAGTTATTATAGCCTATAGGCAATTTCTATATGTGCATGCTAGTTGTGTAAATGTTTGCCATGTACGTAGTAACTAGTAAGATGTGGCAATTACTCATTAGAAAGGCTAGGGACTTCTAAGGGTTTGAATGTTTTAAAATAATTATTAAAAACATAGCTAAAAAATATAGAAATTTGTTTCATAGCAAAAAGAGTTTATTTTTGAAATTTATTGTTGCATAATTGAAAAATTTTTTATTTCAAGTACATATTTCCCAATATATTTTTAAATATGGATGTAGTACAATGTTCACAACTTGCATTGTCATGAAATATGAATGCCAATACTTTTAGTTTTTTTACATAAAAATATGTTTCCTTCAATCATAGAAATCAGACATTTACCATTGTCCATGTTAACTATAGTTTTTAAACAATTGATATAATGTTTTTTTTTAATTCTATCATACATACATAGAGTGAAAAAAATTGTATTTCTTAATATTATACGGTAAATACAGTATTTAATTAAATATTTTTTTAACTACAAGTTCTATGCCTGTACTTTGTGTATTTTATATTGTACAATACAACATGTTCGTGCTGTATATTAATGCATGCATCTATACTTATATCATTGTTATTATTGAATATTTGCCCTACTCCAGGTTTTGAGGATCGTTTGTCAAGCGAGAACCTGAACCTAGGATCGCCGGCGCAAACAAGTGAACAAAACACAGATGTTTATTATATTAACAACAGTTATGTTGTATGGTTGTTGATACATAACTTAAAATACATGTAACAAATTATCAATGATATAATTTTTTAAATATGATATCGGATCAATGTGTTAGTATAGTATGAATTATGTATAGTATGAATTATTATAGTAGTATGTATTTATATTTAAAATAGTTTTAATACAATATAATGTGGTGTAATATTATCCTATATAATTTAATTTATTCAGAAATTAAAACCTGTATAGCTTGTGTTTCATTTTTATACTTTTCAAATTTAAAGATGTCTTCAAGAGAAGTTTTGAATTTGTCTGTTGTCATAGCATCATCACAATAGGTTGTAATCGCTGGAGTAATAATCCCAACTGAAAAATAAATTAGTAAGTACCTATTAAATATTATGTTGAGTGTGTTCATAAGAATGCCTTTCTACAGACTCATACAGAGCTCGACTTTTATACGTTTATAAAGAAAAATTTTTAACCCACAAACCAGGATAATGTTTAAAAATAAATAAAAAATATGAAATGCCCAACACATTAATAGACAGTATTTATACATGCGTACTACCTTGTTTCACGTTTTTCATTTTTGCTATAGCTTCTGTAAAAGTACAATGTTCAATATTCAATAAATTAAATAAATTATTGCTCATCAGATAAAATAAATTGATTTGAACTCAACATTCATTCGAATGACATGTACAGCACTTATGTTTTAATTATGTTGCTGTTAACGTACCTATACTTTTGTCAGTGGTGGATATCGAGTGTTGGGAGGAGGCTTGTGGACCACCCCATGGGAGAGGTTGAACGTCATTTCCTCTGTGATTTGAAATTCGCCCCCCCCCTCCTCCCCCTCAGAACTAGGATATATATGCCACTGACTTTTTTAGTAATCACTAATCACTTATCAATAAAATTTAAATTAATAATAAAATAAAAATTAATTGTGTTTCTATATTTCAACAACAAACTAAGCATCATATTTTTTTTTTTTTTTTTAATATTGACAGGTAACTATTTAAAGGAGTGGATTAGTACTAACTTCTCTGCTTATGTATATCCCTAATATAGCTAGATACCCCAAATTCCACACATCATTAAAATTAATTTATTCGACAATTTATTTTGGGTTTAGACCAATGAACCTAAAGAGAAATTAGAAAAATAATTAGAACATTTGCCTACGACTACTAAAAATTACTTATATATAATACCTACTTTGCGATTGTATTCTAGTAGCATAATATATTAGGCATAGTTAGTACTTGTTTAGATAGAAAATTAAATTATGGAAAAGCTGCAACAATTTAAGAAACACTGTCTAGTTTATGTCAAACGTAAATATGTATAATATCAATTAAGGGGCCTCGCTACGGTCATTATTTAAGGGGCAACATATTTAGGCAATTCCCGAAGGTGAGCATTAACTTGTTAAAAAGTTAAATTTTTAACTTAACTAGTTCATTATTTTTGTTTTTAACTTATTAACTTATTCAGTTAATATTTTTATTGTTGTAACTTAACTATTTATAGTTAATTATCATTGCCGTATAGTTAAGTTAATTTTCTGTCATGCGTAATCAACTAGGCAATACTGATTCGTCGATTTTTTACGATTTTGGTAATTTATTTTCGAATTATATATTATAATAATCAAATTTTTTACACAGCGTTCAATGTCTTGGTAAATGTTTGTGTATAACAAAATACTATGGTAGTTTATGATTTAAAAATATTGTACCTTCAAATAACTGAGATAAGTTAATTTTATATCTTAACTTTAAACTTATCTAGTTAATTTTTTATTCTTTGTTAACTTTTAACTTAACTGAAGGCAATTTAAATGAATTAACTTAACTTGCCACAGTTAATTATTTTCATTAACTTGCCCACCATTGGCAATTCCTAATCTTGTCATAGCCGCCCGGGATCTATGTGTTAGTTGTAAATGATTAAAAGCAGCGGCGTACGCAGTGTTTTTCAATGGGGGGGGGGGGCTTCAAAATTAGTTACAATGTTATTTTTATTATGTGCAGTCTAATAATTTCAGACGTTTATTTGAGGTATTTTAAAATGTTTGTAGATTTTCATCTTTTCTGGTAGAAAAAATGCTCTGATCATAAACTTCGATGCGCGTTGTATGTTTTTGGAAGCAAATTGGATCTAGTTGGTACTTTGAGGTCAAAATTGAAAATGCTTAGTGCTTTTTAAAATATTTGGAGAAAAATAAAATAAAATAGTTTGGTAACCAGCTTTGGTTATACCGTCCTCACTTGGATTGTATTTTATTAATTAAAATTTTTTTTTCTATAAATGTCAATAAACAATTATTTATCCGGTCAAAAAGCTTAAACATGTAATAAATAAGTTTTTATTATAGCTAAAATATTAATAATACATCAGGGTTATTTATTTTTTATAAGCATTTAAAGTTCAAATTTCGTCAAAACCACAGTAAATTTATAGTTGAAAACTTATAAAATATTAAATGTGTTTAGCGCTAAGGCTAGACAATTTAATACAAGGTCTTTCATACAAGTAGTTCATAATTTTACCGAAAAATAACAGATAATTTATGAAAATTGGTATGCAAATACAATGTTTTTTCAAAAATGAATTCATTCTGGTATAAGATATATGAAATTTACGTCTTTCTTACTATAATTTGACAGTTAAAACTTGATAAATATATTATTTTTTAAGTAACAATAATACGTCAATGGGGGGAGGGGGGGGGCTTCAGCTTTTTATTACAAAATTATACCAAAAAGTAAAAATTGGTGTTTAAGGGGCCTCGCTACTTTCATTATTTAAAGTGCAACATTTAGGCAATTCCTAATCTTGTCATAGCCGCCCGGAATCTATGTGTTAGATGTAATGATTATTAGTGTCAGTGAAATTAAATGCGGGTATCCTCTTTCTTATCAAGTTTTCAATTACAGTTCACAATGATATAAAATTTATTTTTTTCAAAGTACTTCGTGGGATCTATAGACAATTTTCTGGTGAGTCCAAATTTTTAGATTTGAAATCGGACAACATTAACTCATTTTAATGTTGTCAATACGTTTTTTTTAGCTAAAATTTACGGCAGTAGCGAGGACACTTAAATATTCATATTAACATATTCTTAAAATGACATAATAAAATAATTAGGTACCTACTACAATTTTCATAATAATTTTGTTCTTAGATACTGTTTAGAAATCAGGTAGGTGCCTTTTTTCGAAAAGTGTTACTAACATTATGGTTTGTAAGGAGAACATAATATCAGAAATATATTAATATATTATATTCGTATTTCCTTTTTAATACTTTTAAGGTCCAATTTTGAAGAAATTCATATTCATCAAGAGTTTTAATCACAAACATTCACAAATTGTTTTATATTTAAAATATAAAAAAAAATATATGAAATTCTTAACACATCAATAAATAGTATTTATACAATATACATACTGTTTACATTGATAATTTTTTTCAATTCTGTTAGAATATCTGTAAAAATAAAATGTTAAATATTCAATAAATTAACTAAATGTTTAATGAGATAAAAATAATCAATTGAATATCAACTTTCATTCAAATGAAATGTACAGCACTTATATCTTTATAAGGTTTCTGTTGACGTACCTCAAAATATATAAATATTTGTTACTGAAATACTGAATACTGATTACAAGATTTTTTAACGTCTCGAAGTTTATTAGGTTCATGCCATTATCAATAGTAATAATTTAGTCCAGTCAAATTAGATCAAATTGAACAAAGATCGGAAAAAATTCGCCCCAACTGAATATAGGTACACACTTAAAATGTACCTTCCCAATTGACATACTAAAAGTCCTGATACCTAACCCCTGTGCGTATCTCTCCACCCCCCAAAAAGGGGTGAAATCTACTATCCCACTATTTTGAACCATACCAACCATACCAACTATTGAACTCACGACAAAAAAGTATAGGACCAAAATTAAAGACCGTAAAATTTACTATAAGAATATAATATTGTAATCACTACAATTTAAACGTGGTAGTTTGAAGTAAACTTTTTTTTTAAAAAAAACTGATTTTTTTTTTTTTTTAATTTTGATTAGTTTTTAGTTTTATTTTGATGCAATTATGCGTATAAACAATACAACATACAATAAACAATGTTTATATTCTAAAATTTCTCATTTGTTATGAGTGAGTATAGTATTATAATAAGGGGGTATCTAAGTAAGAAATCTTTCGACCAACAATTGAATATAAAAGCTTTCACATCACAATTAGTCCAGTCAAATTAGGAAGAAGATCGGAAAATATTCGCCCCCAACTGAATTTTGGTACATACTTAAAATGTGCCTTCCCAATTGACATACTAAAAGTCCTGACGCCTAACCCCTGTGCGTATCTCTCCACCCCCCAAAAAGGGGTGAAATTTACCCTCCCACTATTTTTCTTATAACTCGTTAACCATTGAACTCACGACAAAAAAGTATAGGACCAAAATTAAAGACCGTAAAATTTTCTATAAGAATATAATATTTTTATCACTACAATTTAAACGTAGTAGTTTTAAGTAAACTTTGAATTTTTTTTTTTTAAATTTTTTTTTAATTTTTTTTTAGCCAAAATTTATAGTTTTAAACCAAAATGACCTATAAGAAAAATGATAGCCCTTTGTTTTTACATAATATATTTTTTTTTATATTCATTACCATAAGATTTAAGGTGGTTGTTATGTACGATGCGGCGGTGTTATATCTGTAGGTACGGTTGATAATACGAACCAAGTTCGAACATAATGTAAAAATTCACCGAAAGCTGAATATTAGCATACACCTACTATATACTTCATTAATGATCATACTTAAAGTTCTGACGCTTACCCTTCGTGCTTACCCTTCTACCCCCCTCCCACCACCTTCAAAAGGGTGGTTTTACAATGTTTTTACTTATAAATCACTATAATTGGATATTGATCGAAGAGACTATGGACATAACTATTTCGCAAGAATCATTTCTATCAAATGACAAAAATCAGTTGAGGTCGATATCAATGTTGACAGGGAAATTATTGAATGGTTATGTCCATAGTCTCTTCGATCAATATCCAATTATAGTGATTTATAAGTAAAAACATTGTAAAACCACCCTTTTGAAGGCGGGGGGGGGGGGTAGAAGGGTAAGCACGAAGGGTAAGCGTCAGAACTTTAAGTATGATCATTAATGAAGTATATAGTAGGTGTATGCTAATATTCAGCTTTCGGTGAATTTTTACATTATGTTCGAACTTGGTTCGTATTATCAACCGTACAGATATAACACCGCCGCATCGTACATAACAACCACCTTAAATCTTATGGTAATGAATATAAAAAAAAATATATTATGTAAAAACAAAGGGCTATCATTTTTCTTATAGGTCATTTTGGTTTAAAACTATAAATTTTGGCTAAAAAAAAATTTAAAAAAAATTAAAAAAAAAAAATTCAAAGTTTACTTAAAACTACCACGTTTAAATTGTAGTGATAAAAATATTATATTCTTATAGAAAATTTTACGGTCTTTAATTTTGGTCCTATACTTTTTTGTCGTGAGTTCAATGGTTAACGAGTTATAAGAAAAATAGTGGGAGGGTAAATTTCACCCCTTTTTGGGGGGTGGAGAGATACGCACAGGGGTTAGGCGTCAGGACTTTTAGTATGTCAATTGGGAAGGCACATTTTAAGTATGTACCAAAATTCAGTTGGGGGCGAATTTTTTCCGATCTTCTTCCTAATTGTGGCGTGAAAGCTTTTATATTCAATTGTTGGTCGAAAGATTTCTTACTTAGATACCCCCTTATTATAATACTATACTCACTCATAACAAATGAGAAATTTTAGAATATAAACATTGTTTATTGTATGTTGTATTGTTTATACGCATAATTGCATCAAAATAAAACTAAAAACTAATCAAAGTTTTTAGTTTTATTTTTTTTTATAGTGTTGATTAAATTAAATATAATATACATACTAGCCGCAACAGCAACTAAAAAATAATAATAATAATTAATGTGATATTATGGAGCAATCGTCAAAAGTATAATACATTTTGAAATGAAAGTTGATTGATTTTTAATTTTTAAGATATCCTAAGGGTATACAGCGAGTCTAACTTTTATAGAAGGTGTCCCTACAAATGATATTAATTACTATTATACTCTATTCCATCCATTGGCGTAGAAATGATTTCTGAAAGTTGGGGGGGGGAACAAAAAAAAAAACGACATTTTTAAATGGGAGGGGAAAATTGGAAAATCCCCCACCCTCTTAAAACTCTTTACTAAGGTAATAACAATCCACAGGGGGGAATAAACTGTTGGGTGGCTCGTTCTGCGTGCTCGAAAGCTGTTTACTCTTACATGGAACAGAGTATAGTAGTCATACTCAATCATGGGTGAAGGCTTGGCTAATAAACCCATTCATAGCTATAATAGTACTCATAGAGTGAGTAAAAATTGTATGATGATCAGCAATCAAAATAACGTGTGTTACGAGACAAAAATCACAAATTTAAATAATTGAATATTTCAAAAATATTCATGAATACAATATGCACGTACTTCTTTTCACTAGGTAAATAAAAAAAAAAAAAACATAATACTTAATAAATAATATTATACCTTATATGATTCACAATTTAAGAACTATAGGGATGACCTAATCAGTGGCTTTCTACAAAATATATCATTACAAAGAATTTCTGAACGATCTACCAATAAGAGTCAGGCTTTTAAACGAATGTCTATGCATTTCTTAAATTTAATATTCGTATATTTTTACATTAATTTGAAAAAAGAGTATATATATAAATAGGCAGTAATTGCTTGGTATTATATTTCGGTATCAAATTTAAATATTATACAATTTCACTATGAGTGAAAACAGTGCAATAAATTGGAAAGTTATATTTTAAATTAAAGTTAATAAATAGACAAATATTTATAGGAAATCCATATATTTCTTAGGTACTTGAAAACTTTTAGGAAAAAGCACGATATGAAAATTATATTTTACAATGTTAAAGTGATTACTTACATCTTTTATCTGGAATAAAATAAAAACTCTAGTTATTAATATTATAAAACATTCGTAATATTGTTCTACCATAAGATTATGGATTCATGGTTAATATAAACATGTAAGATTCATCTAATATAAGTATTATAGTATAAACTAAAATTATTATAAAAAATGACTTGCCTATACTATCTAGAAATAAAATAACCGGTATTAATTTATAAGTATAATTATAAAACATTTATAATATATTGTTATGAATATAGAGGCAAATCAAGTGGTTTCATTGAGGAGCTTACAAATTACAATAAATGTACAGAATGTTTTAAAAAAATATTTTAAATATGTAAGGGTAGTATCATTTTTGCACTTATTAAACCACACTAAAACAGTTATTGGAATCGCAAAGAATAACCAATACAGGCTAAAAATTTAACTAGATACATAAAGTGTAGCTGATCAAATTACTATACATTCGGGAAAAGTCACACTTGGCCTTAATATAAAAATTGTATAACGTCTTAAATCTAAAGAGTAAAGAGTGTACCAGATGTAAAATTGTATTGTCTATGATTTCCAATTGATTAAAAAACCATTTTTAGAGAAAAAAATATTGCTTATATAAATGCGCTAAGAATCTTACAAACAAAAATAAATTGAATTATCAATGAAATAAAAATCTCCATAAATTTTTCTTACTGGCTAAGTTATCTGTAAAATAGTTATATATAAAAAATAAAGTTGTAATTATTAACCGAATTACTTGTCAATAAATATTAAATATCTAAGGTACTAGAATAGGATAGGTTCCGTTAAATATTAACACCATTGTTATAATTCTCTACAGGGTATATTTAACCAATTCATATTCCAGTTACCTATCTGAGTTTTATACCTATACTTTTACTTGATAATTTACTAATAATCCAATCTAATAAATACAGTTAATTTTAACCTTTAGATTGTGACGTGTCGGATGAACTGCTGAAAGGTTTGGGGGGCTACCTGTTATGGTATTATTATTATCCTCTAATGACTTTGGTGTACCTAGGCTCTGGTAAGACCGGACGGCTGTTTGAAGACGCCTTTAATCTGGTGAACGAGGCTATAGACTCATGGATGGCTCAATCTCGCACATCAGAAGAGCGAGGCGGTGATGCTCCCCAGGATGTGACCATACACCTATCTTCGACTGACTGTCGGAGCCACAAGACTGTGCCGAAAAAGAGCCTAAGATACATCGGGGTCATCCTTCACAAGAGGTTCACCTTCACTGCACTTGATAAAGTCGACAGAATCGCCTCCCGTTTGTCCGGAATCTGATGCCGAACGTTAATGGACTACGTCAATGGAAGAGAAGGCTGCTATAGTTAAAATCTAGCTGCTATATGCAGCCCCGGTCTGGATCAACCCGGTCACGGCAACATCTAGGACTAGAGAAAACCTGATACGCCCACACAGGACAGCCGCCTTGATTGTGATCCGGCATACAGAACACAGAACGGTGAAGGACGAAGCGGCTCTGCTGTTTGCATGCATGGCGCCGCCGATCTTCTTGGTCTTGAGCGTTTCAGGATTAGGACTCAGCTGATCACCATCTCCGGAAATGGAGATCCCCGTCCAACAAATCTGTCATGAAAAGGGATGAAAGAAGAGCCACAACCCGTCTCTGGCAGGAGAAATGGCCGGTGACCAAGAAAGGAGCATGGACACCCCGCGTGATCCTGGACGTCAGGAGCTGTCTCGGAAGAACCGTGCCCAATGTGCATCTGTCATAACACATGACGCAGGCAATGATCGGCCACAGTTGCTTTCAGTGGTACCTACACCGCATGAACTGCGCCGACACTGCCAGAGCGAGTTAGACACAGTTA
Source organism: Macrosiphum euphorbiae (assembly GCA_949089665.1). Classification (NCBI taxonomy): domain Eukaryota; kingdom Metazoa; phylum Arthropoda; class Insecta; order Hemiptera; family Aphididae; genus Macrosiphum; species Macrosiphum euphorbiae. Next base: position 76,029,446 of record CARXXK010000003.1, read on the forward strand.
ACCACACTTTGTTCGAGTGTCCATACTGGAGCGGCCCACTGTGAAGAATTTGGCACCCATCTTGGCCACCAACCTACTGGTTCTGACATCCTTTGGGGGCCAGAGGTTGATTGTCTACCAGGCGACACCGATGAGAAGTCTGTCACCCTCAGGTACATCGAAGAGGCCTACAGCCTATTCTACAGGATGGTGGAGACGATCCAGACGAAGAGGAAGAAAATGTTTGGCAGACAGCCGAGGGATCCCTTAACGCACCACCGAGTGGTTTATCCATGCTGTTGTGTCACACTCGTTTGTTTCTAATATTTATTGTATTAAATAGTTTTACTGGGATTTTGTTCATATGTTTGTTTCTTGGTAGTCTTTAGAAAGACTGTTGAAGTATTTGAATGTGTCGTTACAATATACAATTAAAAAGCAGATTTAAAAACATTTTAATTTACACTTGCACTTACACATGAACTTAGTTGGTACAAATTTAAAATAATTTCACAACTAAAATTATAAAACTACAAAATATTTACGTACCCATCCATGCTAGAAAAAAAAATTATTATAATTATGGTATTGTTTTTCTACTAGGAAATTGGATCTAGTTGCTACTTTTGGGTGGAATATAGTATAATTTTAATTTGTAAGTACTTTTCAAAATATTAAGAATAAACAAAATAATATACAAGCAACCGTAATTTTTATGCAAAATTAATCAAATGTTTTTTTGTTGTTCAAAAGAGATGTCTGTTGAGTTTTGAAATTTTCACCAAATATTTATATTGACAATTACTATAGGTATGTCTATATATTATGAGGATATAAGATAATTTATATCTTCCTAACATCATGACAAAATATTTTAAATTGTTTGTGCTTTCTAATATTTATAGACAAATGTAGTTAAACATGATTCATCAAAAGTTACTGCTTTTTGAAATATCGAAAATATGTAGTCGTATTTTTTTTCTAACCGTTTAAAGTTAAAATGTATTTCACAAAACATTTTTAGATCATAAGTATTGTATGTCTGGTCATAAGATTTAAATGAAAAATAATATTACTAGCCTATTACATATTAAAAATAAATAATACGTACTTTCTTTTACTGTAAATAATAAAGTTTTATAATTTTAAACAAGATAGAAAGATAATAATATTGTTCTGAAGTCATCTATTTAATGTGTCCAATCCGACAAATAAAATATTCATAATTATTATATTACCTCGTACCACCACTCCGCCACCGACCGGCATATAGGTACACGACATATTATTATATTATTATATTTACCTGCTGTACTATTGTTATCTATTACGTAAAACGGCACGGCCGCCGATGACGAGCCGGTCCATGTATAATTACCACAGCTGCCTAGTCCGGCAGTCCGTTAATTACCGTTAACGCAAAAACAGTGAAAATCGCCGTTCTGTTGCAGGCGCGAATTGCCTTGTAACTTGTAAGATCAAATTATTGTTTTTATATATTATTGTGATCTGTCTCGAATAGCCGGAGCAGGCACGGCACTAGAATTTTTTTCCAGGGGTGGCAGAGTGGGGCAAATATTTTTTTTACATGGGCTAAAATTGTTTCAACAAATGCTGAGGTTATTTAAATGAAATATAAATATTTTCGTATCATATAACATAATATAGCTATTAGCTATATAGTACATACTTTTATATTGTATGCTCTAAACGTCTAAACATATAATATTTACAAACTTTTGAATAGTTAAAAATGTTTTAAGAATAATATCAAATATTTTTTTTGTACCTTATGTAATATGTAAGAAAATGTTTAATCACAGACCTAAGACCTTCAACAACTATATTCATAATGATAACATGATATACAAAAATAATAATTTCTTTATGAGCTAAATATTGATTTTTTATACAATATCTGTTTATGCACCATACAGTAAATGATTGAAAATCTTATAATATTGAAAAAGTTAACAAAAATGTATACAATTGCACTGATATCAGTAGGAATACAATTTGTTTTAAATAAAAACTTTTGATTACCTACCTTATATTTAACTAGTACATTTTAAATTTTTAATTCAATACATTTTTAAATTGGTATTTGCATAGTAATGTATGTATTGACTATTGAAGTACCTACTTTATATTTTTTGTTAAATTTTGGAGGTTAAAATAGTTATATACATTAAAACATAGATACTTTAAGAAATCCTTTTTTATTAATTATCAAGTAATATGTGAACTAATTACCATGACAAATAAGATTATAAAAATAACAAAATAAGAAAATTGAATTAATTATTTAATTATTTTAAATAAGAAATTTGTCATGCTAATTACCAAACTAATATAAGTAGGTAGGTACGAATACCAACTCCTTACACAATAGTATTGTGTTAATCAAACATAAACATATTTAAAATAATAAGTCAACTAAAAATATTTTTAACGGTATACAACAAACATTAATTATTATATCGTACATATTTTTCAGTGGGGGGGGGCTGGCGAGGGGGCTGGTCTGTTTTCTGGGGGGGCTAGAGCCCCACCTTGCCCCCCCTTGGCGCCGTGCCTGAGCCGGAGATCATTATTGTGTTTTATATCATATTGTTAGCATATTATTATTTTGTCGAGATACACCGCGTCGTTATTTCACATAATATTATTATGTTATAATGTCACGAGTGCGATTTATTTAATTCATATTTTGTACTGTTATATTATTATTATTTAGCCACAACCGCTGTATTTAGCTATTGTCATTTAAATATTATTGTCTGGCTCGAATAGCCAGTTATGTTATTATTGTTAATTTATTATTGTTGTGCACCTATCATAAAATTATTATACAGGCACAGGAGCGGTAGTGGTAGCGGTTGGCCAGCAAAGCACCGACGTCCGACAATCTATGAGTTTTTACATATAATATATTATTATTTATTGTTTTTTATATTGTCGGTACAAGAGTGCCGTGTTGTTTATATTCTATATACATATGATTATGTTGCTGTCCATATTATAATTTTGCTACCAATAATACAACAGGACTTATTTCTCCGAAACCGTGTTATTTCTTCTTATTATTTTAATTGTAGCACACACACACACATATATACCCACATTTACACACCCAACACACTCTAGCACTCACAGGATTTGCTCGGCGACCCAGTCCACTTTCTGTTGAGTGCACAGGGCCGGATTTAGGGGGGCCCAGGGGCCAGGGGGCCCCGGGCCTCCACAAATTGAGGGCCCCACTAAATGGTTTTTTTTACATCCAAGTATAAAACACAATAATATAACATTTTCAAAACGGATTTAAATCACAACATGAATAAAAACATTCAATCATTGATATTGTCATAAATTTATAAATAAATGTTATTATTAATATTTAATAACTAATGAATTTATAGAAGTGAGTAGCTAGCTTACAAATCTGAATTTAAAATCGATTATTATGTTATTATGTTATTATTATCTTGTAGACTTGTAGATATTTTAACTAAAAACAGTTATAAATAAACACATATTATAACTTGTATAGCAAGCCGTCCGCTGTGGACTGTTATAAATAAATGCGTGCTGAATAAGTCCTAAATAAAAACATGCGATAACGTAGACTGTAGAGAAAGATGTAATTATTTATGATATTGATGCGGTAGACCGTAGACGATAGGAAAAATAGGTGGTACACTCAGTTTTCACGCTTCAACCATAAAGTATATTTTGATCGTGATATTTATCCAGGTTAGTACAATGTATTTTTTATTAAATTAAATTTAGTAATTCGACGATTTTCAATCAAGGGGGCTGCTGTCTGTGTAAAAAAGTGGCATTTAGACCAAAAATCTAGACAAAACTGTAGTAATTTGGTTTGACAGATTTCAATTTTGAAAACGGATTAAGATTGATTAACGAGATAACCTACTAGGTTTTTATCGTGGTGATTTTTAATATTCCGAAAATTGTTAGTGTCACGATTAAAAATATAAATAAAAAATATCGTTTTTTATATTTATTGATAGCACAGCTGGAAAAATAGATTTTCAAAATCACATCGATAAAAACCTAATTATAATTTAATAATCTATAATATAATAGTTTAATAACAACTTGTTCCTGGACGTACGATAGTAGTTAAGAGCCGTCACTGTAGGTAGAAAAAAATAGATCGTAAAAACATGTTTTCGTAGTTCCAATAGTACTCAGGCCTCGTAAGTCGTAGAAACATAGTTTTTATACCAAATTAAACACGAGAAGTTTATCTAATAACTGTTGGAATATATTTTTTAAATTTGTTTTCAAATTTTATTTGTGTTTGAAAAATTTGTAAAAAAATTAAGTGTCCGTCGAATATAACTGACTGTCCGACCGGGCGATATTATATTATGCGGGCCTACGGATACAATTCCACAAAATATAAGATTGATATTTTATGATATGTGAATATGTGATTATAACTAATATTTATAAATTATAATGATTGGAATAATGGGTTAACGGAAAACTGGTATGGTCTTTTTAAACGCGGAATAAGATAAGATACCATAAGATACCATAATTAATATCTATTAATCAATAATGTCATGAACTATAATATACAGCAAGTTCTCACCAGTACATTAATCGCAATAGTGGATTGAGTGTGTTCTATTTTTCACTTAAAAAAAATTATTATTATTTTATTATTTAAAAACGTATTGAATATCGTTGTAATTTTATGATTGTATGTATAATTGACCACTAAAATTAAATTTTGAATAGTACAAGTTTTCGCGTTTTTTATTTCTTTTGTTAGGTATACATTGTATAGACCGTACCAATATTCCGAGCATCGGAATAATGTTCATAGCCGAGCAATGCAATATGCAAATAATTGTCTATATTAATTTCCTTAAAACACGATCGACTGCAGCCTCCTTAAACGGTATAAACGACTTACTACGATCATTGGATTTTTCACAAATTGTTGAAAAATTTGTGGCGACGAAATCTCGCAAAGTTATCATATAAATATATTATGATAACCATTATTATTTAAGTTCTATATATAATATTATGACAATTGACAGTGCATACCTATTATAATCTAATAAATGTATTTACTTATTTACTATCTTTATTATTTCATCACAACAAATCATTGTTCTTTCATAACCAAAATTCTGGTTATTAAATATATTATGTACTTAATCGAAAAAAATATCTACTTCTAAAGGTGGGCCCAGGGCCCCCACATTCCTAAATCCGGCCCTGGCTATACATAAATACACATCATAACACAGGTCGGTCGGTATGTACAGAGTGCGTACGAAGCATGTGGTGACCGGGCACCACGGACTATTATTGTACATACCCGGCCCAATCATAATGTTTTATTACAAATAAAGTGTTTAATGTTTAAATTTATATAAAGTTCTTTAAAATCACACAAATATTTCAATTATATTACATTATTATAGATGAGTCAGAATCTTAACATATAAAATAACACGTACTTTCATTAACTGTAAAGAATAATATTTAAATGATTTAAATAGACTAAAATAGATTATAGGCATATTTATTATCGTTATAGGTATAAATATAAAAATCTAGATTTTGGAAAAAAAGTCTTTCAGTTTGTTATTTTTGATTTGTCATTTAATCATTCCAGGCGAAGGTAATGTAAAAACTAAAAATATGTCAATAAACATAAATTTGAATTACCCAACTTCACTGCAAAAAAAAAAAAATTTTGTATAAATTATTAATAATGCAATATTAGATACACTTAATACATGAACTTTATAGGTATATTCAATATTTCAATGTGATTAACTCCTTTGTTTGTTCTCTACTGCTAATAAGGATGATGCTAAGTGAATATTTAAAAACATCCTTATTATTTTGGGTGATGCACATTTGAAGGTTATTTAATATTTTGTTTTAGGAATCCCCCTTATTTTATATCTTTAATGTCAATTTTCATCTACATAGGTACTTACCAATTTCAGCTACAAAAAATTATAATAATAATTAATAGGTTATTATAACGATACAATTCAAATTAAATCAAAATTTTCATTAGAGGGACTTTTAATTTCAATTTCAATAATTAATAATTAATGATTGTAAAAAAAATTGCGAATCAATGACAGTAGTTATTCGTATAGGGTGGCCAGATATAAAATACGAAAATACGGGACAAAGATAAGAATTTTTTTATTATGAATAAACATCTATTTTTGATGAAATGCTTGAATATTTAAAGTCTTAAATCTTAATTGATTACTAACATACCTATACATATTTAACTTACTAAAATAATCTATTTTGGATATTTTATTACAATTGTCAATTTTAAGAATTATAAATATTTTTTTGTACTTATAAGTATAAACTATGATAACTATAATATAGTGTAATATGAATATTTGATTTAACTGGTGTTAGAAGTTGATGCTTGGGTATTTGTAAGTATTACAGTTTTAACTTTCGTTAAAAACACATTTTCTTTTAGGCATAGTTATTATTTTAATTATTATTTATTACTTATTAGTTCAACTGATATGATAGATTGTAAGATATACACAATAAATGTTCACACACGAAATGCTAAACGCTAACTGGCTAACTGACTAACTGAGAAACTGGGGATGTATAAAAATTATAAATATTTTCACCGACACTACGAGAGATATCTTTTATATTTACAAATAATATATACACATATTGTGCTATAATATTATTATGTCTCATCGTCGGTCGCGACGTCGTGATCGTAATCGTCTGTATGCGGGCTGTGGCCTGTGATCCTTTACGACGAAAACCAAAAATAACTTTATATTCGAATAATCGAATTCGATACTTACAAATCGGTTATCGTAATAATATGGCAAAAACACCATTATTCTACAAAATATGCATAATTATATACGATATACATTTACTCCGTAGACCGTAATTGATATTTAATACAGATAGATGAAGATTACCTATATTTTTAATATTTAATTTTTTTTTTTACATATTTTCTATTATATGAAAAAAACGGGACAATATAGCGTCCCGGAAGCATATGTCGGGACAACGGGACAGACTTTTGAAATACGGTACTTTCCCGTATAATACGGGACGTCTGGCCACCCTATATTCGTAATATGTGCATTGTTAATCTGTGCATTGTATATCTTATGTGACTTGAAAAAAAATCATATTTGTAATAAATTCAAAATGTGGGGCTAAGATTTTATTGTCATAATTCAATAATTGGAAATCAAATACAACGGGTATGAATGAATATATTGTGAACAACACGTGTCATTTAATGTTGGGTACAACTTATTGTTTATTTTGCAAATTCGGAATAATATAATAAATAACTAACTCAATGACTTATGATGTGTACCTACCTGTTATTCCTAGTATAGAGAATAGGGACGTGTATTCAAAGAATTAATGCAAAGATACTGTTTGAAAGGTTAAAAGATTTAAAGATATATTTATTAACTTATTATAATGATTTTCTGTATAACATGAAATCAGGTTTTTCCTGGATAACTGTGTCGACGAGACTGCTGTAGGCGGCCGTGACCAAGGAACCCCTTTCCATGCAACGGCCAGAGGGGGTGAATTGTTCGGTAACGCACGATTGAGCATAAAACGATTGAGCATATACCTTTTTAGCAACACGATTGAGCATAGAATATTTTATGTGATGTTGCCACATTTACGTGGCCGAAATTTTGGAATTTATTATTTTCACATATTATTGTCCCAATAATTGTTATGATACCAGACGCGAATTGTGAGCTGAGCCCAGCTTTATCGACAATGTTTATTGTTTAATAAATTAGTTCCGGAGCAATAAAGTTCCGAAGTTTTAAAAATTTAAAATTAAAGAAAAACATAAGATTATAAATTAAGATACAATTCCTAAATTATCATTTAAATAATATCAGTGTTCGATCACCCATCCTCTATAGAATTCTTGACTTACAAAGTTATAAGCCATGCAGTATTTTTTTTAATTCGTACCATATTTTGATTTTATTATTTTCATAACAATTATTATTATTATTATCATCATTATCATTATCATTATTATTATGTAATTGTTTTGATATATTATATTTTGAATTATAATAGTTATTTAAATAAATCTTTTTGTATAATATAGTTTAAAATGGAAAATGGCAACGTTGCAGAGTTTTTTATGCTCAATCGTGTAGGTTTTCTTTTGTATTCTTATTTCCTTTGATACACCGACAATTTGGCTCAATCGTGTCGTAAAAAAGGTGTTTTATGCTCAATCGTGTCTCAGTCGAATTGTTGGATCGGCAGATTCCTGCACGTACGCCAGTATACATATCATATTGCAAAATAATTTACTCTAATATAACTATCTACTACGCTTACATATAACACTTACCAATTATTTTTCCTGAATACAAAATACAAATAAGTTTATTCGTGGTTAAGTTTTATAATAATTGGATTAAAATTGATTAAATATATGAAAAATAAATTATATACATTTAAGTTACTATTATCATCAGTGATACGTTGTAGAAAAAGGTAATATTTAGTCGTCAACGTTATGACTATTTACTATATACAACTACAACTATATACCTAATAAATGAATATGATTTTACTGGAATTAAGATCAATAAACTATCACTATGATCATATTACATGTTACCATAATAAATATAAAATAATCATTACTCATTAACGTTATGGTTCTGTAGAAAATTCTAGTATTGTAGTTTGTAAACTTAAATATAATTTATTTCAATAATATATTATTCCAATTTGAAACAGAATATTGTTTAACTTTTTCTTAGCTGCAGTGCCACTTATAAGGGGCCTCGCTACTGCCGTCAATTTTAACTTTTTCTAATCATAATTAAAATTGAAATTAATATTAAAAACGGAAAATGTTTGGTACGATCTACAGAAACTTTTCTGCTGAATTCAAATATTTTTCCAGATTCAAAATTAGACAACCTTAACAAACTTTAATTTTGTCAAAATATATGTATGTTTTTCTAAAATTGGTGTAGTGAAATTTATACGGTTATCAAATAATTGACATGTTCTTGCGCGTACGAGAGAGGATACCGTCATTTAATTTTACTCACACTAATAATCATTTACATCTAACACATAGATTCCGGGCGGCTATGACAAGATTAGTAATTGCCTAAATGTTGCACCTTAAATAATGAAAGTAGAGACGCCCCTTAAACAACAATTTCTACTTTTTGGTACAATTTTGTAATAAAATGAACGGATGATAATTCTGTTTATAACTAAAACTAGAATTTTCGTGACTTTTGCATTTTTTTTCTTTAAGTGCTTTACAATTCTAACCAAAAACTAAATTTGTTTCGTGATATAACAATTTAGAATGTGTAATTTTTATTTTTCATTTTTTTCACCTTTTGAGTTAAATACATTTTATTGCATATTTTAGGTCATTTTTACATAATATTTAAAATTGTACGTTCATTTGGTGTATTTAAACTAATTTTTGTTTATTTTAATCTTTTTTAATATGTGTTGTGTAGGTAAAATAATAATATTTATTTTAAAAAAAAATTTTCTTCTCTTGTCTAAGTACATTTTTAAGTTCATTTTTTTAAAGTTTTTAGGTCATTTTTGCATTTATTTTGTGTATTTTTTAGGTCATTAAAATCGTAGCTCTATTTATAACTAACAACTTATTATAAGGAAATTCGTAATTTAAATTTTTGGTACCATTCTATACATTTTTTTTTACCTATTACCTCCAACAAGACAAATTATAAAACTTATAAATACTTACCGTCAAATCCCTCTATATAAACAAATAATATTTATCTTATACAATAAATAAGTTCGTTTCTAGTAGATTTATCATTATTTATGAGCTATATTTTGTTTACAGATCATTATGTTTTTTTTCCTTTAACTTTTTTTTGAGATCATGCTTAGTTTTTAACTTTTATGTAATTGTCGGTTGTCCTATCATCTGTATTTTATGTAGTTTAAAAATTAATACATTTATAGTTTTGTGTGCTTTACATTTGAAGATTATTTAATGTTAGGTTTCTGACATTCAGTTTAATTTCTATTTTAATATAGAAACGTTTAAATAACACCGTTTGAACATTTTGAAAGTGACATTTTTGTAAGGCAACTTCTCAAACTTAAATTAAGATTACGAACAAAATGTAAAGCAATGTTTCTGATCTTCTATATCAATTTGACATTGAGAATTTATAATGAACGAAATAATTTATATTATTATAATATAATTTTCACATTTCAGTCATTTAACCCAGAATAAAATAATACACTTTAATTAAGCAATATATTGTTATACGTATATATTTTGTACTTACCAATTCCAACTACAAAAATTATAATAATTATTAATTAGGTTTATACTATAACTATATGTAAAAGTTATCTTATTTGGCTTGAAAATTGAAATAAACACAAAATAAGGGGCTACGATTTTGTTGTCACAATTGGAAAAAAAAATAGTAAAAATTATTACAAAAGTACAGCGGGTATGAAAGTTTTGCTTTAAAAAGTAACCTGTTTTTGTATAATTTGGATTACAATTTATTATTTAGAAAATAACAGTGAAAAACGCATATCATAATTCTTAATGATTAATAAATTAAAAAAACACAAACATTACGTACGTTCTAACTGTGCTGAAAAAACAATACAAATATGTTTATACGTGGTTAGTTTTTATATTAATTGGCTTAAAAATGATCATACATATAATACACAATCAATGATAAACATTCAAGTTATAGTTATCATCAGTAAAACTTTAGAAAGAGGTATTATTTAGTTGTCAACATATTATAATCATGTACAATATACAACAACAACTATAATATATGATTATGATTTTATTAGGATTGAGATCAATAGACTATTAGGTACAGTATTACATGATCAATTTATATACAAGCATAATACATTATAAAAAAAAAATATATTACTTAATAACATAATGGTTGTTTTTATCTATCTAATCACTCTAAATATAAAATTCTAGTATTGTAGTTTGTGAACGTAAACATAATTTTTTTTAATAAAATATTTAGATTTGAAACACAAACTCAAGAACACTCAGTACCTAGCCATTTTTTGTACGGCACTTACTTAAGATTTTGGAACAGTTTTGCGATAGAATGAACCGACAATAACGAATGTGTTTGTTACCAAGAAGGCAAGATCTCGTTACATGGAAGTTCGGAGTTTTAAGTTTTGGTGCAATTCATATCCATTTTGTTTTTTACTATTTCCTTCATTTAGAAAAATTAAAAAACTTATTAATACTTACTGTCAGTCATGTCTGTAAAAACAAATAATACATATTTGATTATAACTTAGTTCGTTTCTAGTAGATCTATCATTGTTTATGAGCTTATTTTATTTTACATGTTATTATGTTTTATTTGTTTGCTTTGAAAATGTGACCAAAGTACCAATATATTATTTTACGATCGTTCTTAGTTTTTAATTTTTATTATAGTTGTTGGTTGTCAAAAAAGTCCAATCATCAGTATTTTCTTCGGTTAATAAAATTAATACCCTTATCATTTTTTGTGCTTTACATTTAGGTACATTTAGGTTAGATAATTTTTGGTTTTAATTCACCTTAATTTTTATTATTATAAAGAAACATTTTAAATAACATCAATTAAATATTTTGAAAGTGACATTTTCTATAACAACTTCTTATACTTAAATTAAAACTACGAATAATATGTACTGGAAGGTCCCTGATCTATAATAAACGAAATAATTAATATTATTATAATATTATATTGACATTTCACACAGAATAAAACAATATATAGTTATACGTAAAATTATCCTTATAGCATGAAGTTAAATAACTCTATTTAAAACTAATTGTAATTATTTTGATTCAGAAAAATTATACACTGGATAATTTTTAGATGAAGAGAAGGGTTCTCATTTAAAAACAAACAGAGATTTGTATCTTCACGTGAAAATGTTGAGCAGTACAAAATATCTCAAGAATTTTTAAATATAACATTTAAGTAAATTAAAAATTCCAAAAAACAAAATTTAAATACCTAACTACATAATTGAAGAAAAATTGGTTGAGCATGATACACCAATCACGTACACGTAGTACTTATATACGTATATGCTCATAGCTTTGAAAAGTAAAAACCATGAGCTGAAAATATGTGTAGGGTTGTAGATATTACACCGTTTTGTAACTTATAAAAAAATTTAAAGAATTTAGAATTATATAAATAACAGTTATCTTAGATAAAGCGAGGTTAATGAGGTTGGAAAGCACTCAGGGACGGACTTGGGCAACTATTCGGCCAGGGAAATTTATATTTTGACCGGCCCTTAAAATGTCGTCATCACTAAATGTAAGACTTAAATATGGTACCAAAGTTTTGACAAATAATGGTTGCATCCTCCACCTACTCATTTTTAATTTCCTCAGGAGACAACTTAAGATTCTCAATGTACCTATTTAGTATTTTATCTTAATTAAATGTACTGCACAGTATTATGTATATATCACTTTTTCTATTACCTACTCTATAAGTGATCCATAACGGATGAAAAAAATAGGTTCGTTTAAACTACTTCAACTTGATTTTTCTAAGAGTATCCTTTTCTCTCTCTCTGATTTTCTCAACCCCACTCTTTCTTTTAGTTTCCATTTTAAACAACAAATAGATAAGTAAATATTACAAAAACATCAAACGATACACTAGTACACTACAATAAAATAAAAAAGAAGTTCAAGAATTCACTTTTTTGAATTAAGGACGTTACATTGAACGTACGAAACTGTACCTTTAGTTATCAGCTTATTAATTCCCATCAAATTATCACAAATTATCTTTTATATTTTACTATTATATAGGTACAATATATTTATATTATATTTTTTATTGTGTACAATTTAATGTTAGTTATATTAAGTAAATACTGGTTGGCTAGAAGTGGATATATTAATCGACTGTAGAATAAAGTCATATTAAGTTATAAATAGGGCATGGATATAAATGCAATAAAAAAAACAATGCCTTAAAAATACGATTTTATGCACAGTAACAATATTACAAAGCTTAGTAAAATGCCCAGAAAAATGAAAAGCCAATTTAAATGAAAATAAAATAGAACTTAAATAGGTATAGTCATTAGTCGTTAGTCGTCATATATTGTGATTCATTATAATCACTTTTCAATCAGAAGCTTATCAATATTTTTGAATAAAAAACTTTGACAGTTAGAATTGGCAAGTGTTGTTTTGTATAACTGAAGTCATAGGAGCAAACAAAATAAAATAAAACGTAATAAAATAGAAATATTAGTAAGAAAAAATGATTTTTAATTATATTAAATTTCTTGAAGGAACTTAAGCTAATAGTGTTTATAAAATTGTATATATACTTATAAAATTTACGAAAAATTCCTTCAAATGATAAAAATGTCATAAAAACGTCATAAAAATGTTCTATAAATCAGTAAAGTTAAAAATATGCTAAATAAAAATTTAATTTTTAAATTATTTTATGTATGAAATACATTTTTTAATTGGAAAGCAATGTTTAAGAGAGAAAAAAATGCAATTTATCTTCAAATTCACACCCTAGTAGTTATAAATAATAATTTCTGTTTATGCATTGATGCCGAGGGGCTGGTCAACCAGCTGAACCGAAATCTAAAATCTTTAACACCAAATATAATATAAACATTTTGCACACTCAACAGTTATGATATGAAAATACAAAATATTTATAATTTATATTTATAGGTACCTACTGATTTTGTTATAAATAAATAATAATAGGTAACTAATTATTTTTGAGTAGCGGCCCACCGGGAAAGTTCCCGATATCCTGCCGGCCCAGTCCGCCCCTGAAAGCACTTTAGCGTATTGTTCGCGCTACTCAAAGTATCCCTCATTATGTTATCATAAGTTTCTATTGTTATCTAATAATATATATATATAAATGTGTGTTATTACTATGGACCGTCTGCCAAATATTTGGTTGCACAATAGCAACTAGTATTACCATTAGATTCGGAATATAATTGCTAATCTATTAAGACAGCGATTCCCAACCTCAGGTCGCGACCCAAATTAGGGTCGCGGAGGTTTTTATGGCGGGTCGCGAAATCATTACATACGTCTTACAATTTACATATTATTAAAAAAAAATAAAAAAATCCTGAAATATTCTAATAATAAGAATTATAATGATCGAGGAAAAAATAATTTGAAATAGATTATCTAAATGATCTGTCGCAGGCTGTAAAATATACATAAATATACATATTTACCAATTTGATGATAATAAATAAAATAATGTTGAGTTTACAATAAATTATGAATTTTTTTTTTTTTTGGGGACGCCAAAAGTTAAATTTAAAATATTGGGGTCACGCTTATAAAAGGTTGGGAACCGCTGTATTAAGACGATCATCAGTCATTCTCGACCTCAATTAATAAGATTTAACCTTGATGCTGAAAATGATCTCCCGGCTGAACAATTGAACTTTGACCAGCATAAATACATCCTTAATGCTATATAGGTATACATAAGGAAACAGTTCTGGAAGGTTTTTAGTTCTGATAAAAATATCTACTATAGTTTTAGGTCTTATGTTTTCAGTTATACTCATTAAATAACTTCTGAATTGTATACACTCATTCGCAAATAAAGACGAAAAATCATTTTTATATATATTTTGAAGTATTTGTGTTTTCTTGTACGCTTCTAATGGTGATAGTTTTATTATTTGAAACAAAAAGTTAAATTTTTTATTAGCTTCATCATAATACAAATTTCTTCTTTCTAGTTCAGAATGTAGTTTGTCAATAATAGCATAATAAGTATTAATCCTTAAAGAATATCGAATTTCAAAATTTATTTCTCCTTCTCTTTTTTCATCTACAGTTAATTCTCTTTTTCTTTTGCGTATTTTTCGATACATTTTGTGTCCCGATTTGTTATCTGCTCTCTCTTCATATGTATCAAACATACTCCTTAAATCTGATACATATCGAATTAAGAATTCGTAGACACTTACAACTGTTTCTAAATCAATCTCAACTGACTGCAATTGTTTACTAGTTTTGTTGAATCTTTGTGGTATATCACCCCATAATGTTGTTATTATAGCTGTTTGAAGACTGTCTAATGTTTATATTATATTATTGTAAAATGTTCGTGATAATGATGTAATATAACTATTTTACGTTTTCTAATATTTTCTACCATTTAGCACCCAGGGCCCAAGCCCCCTGACCCCCTGAATACGTCTCTGAGCCGGATCTATGTTATATGTAGAGCGCTGGTCAGACTTGTCATTAAGGGCACCGGTTGCGCAATAAGGTAAAGCAGTTACAAACTTGCTCAATCGTATGATGACCCGTAGGTTCTGCGACAAAGAATAAAATATCATGTCATGTAATGATCATATTACGGTCAACAATCAATTCCTTCGCTGGAACAAGTAGGTACCTACCTATTATGTTATTAAAAATTTAAAAATTAAAACAAATTGTTACACATTATTTAATTTATCTTGTGAGCAAATTGAAATTCTTCACATGGTAATAACAAAAAATTTAAATACTGTTTAAATAAAAAACACGCTTTACGATTAATTTATAAGTTATGACAGGGTTGAATTGACAAGATGCATCTTGGAAAATCAATACGTCATAGGTACATTGGAGTCTTGGAGTTAGAATGTTACTAATAAATGAATTATTAAATATTTTTTTGTGTTCTCCTCAAATATCCGAATACCTATGTGTTATTAAAATTTGTAAAAATAAAAAAGGTATACAATTTACCTGTATATGGTTATAAAAGCCAATACTTATAAGTAACACTTATTAATTATAATATACTTCAAAATAAGGAAGTAATAAAATTAAGTATTTGTTAATTACAATATCCTTACTTTCCGATTGAAAAAAACCCTTTGTAAAAATCTATACAATATTAAAATTATTAAAATAAAATTATATAAAATAATGCTTGAGTAGGTACCAATTAATTTGTATGTATGGTTAATCATGGGCATCTTAATCTCACTAAACATTTTACATACAGTATTTTTAAGATACTTCATACTAATAAGTAATAGCTATATAATAATTTATGAATATGACAAGTCGACTTTCAAACGGAAATCAAAGTCGATTAAATATTGATTCAGAATTTTTTGTACCACCTACTTAAAAAGTGTTCGGTGGCGACACAAACTTCTGTATTTCAAATTATTCACCCATTCCACTTTTTTACTGTAAAATAATTAGATGATTTTTTTGAAATTTTATTGTAGGTACCTAATTCAAAATTAGAATGATTAGTTCCTTCGTCATTAAAATGTTTGTTCTAAGGATAATAGCCCAAAAAAATGCTCTTGTAAAAATATAAGAATATATTGGAACAAGTAATTATTAAATTTTGGACATTTTTACAATTTATTTATGTTGATAGATGACTAAATTTTCTATTTACATAAACAATAAACCCAATATTTTATGAACCAATTACCATTGACATTCTATCCTTAGAACACAAAATTAAATAATTAATATATTTAAAACTAATAGCATATTATGTATTTTAATTCAGAACAGTTATCCACTGAATAACTTACAGTAAAAAAGGGAGGATGGTTCTTATTTGAAAAACAGATGTTTGATCTATACAGAACACTACTTGAGTAATACATAATATCTCAAGAATATGAAAATATGGCCTTTAAGCATATTATTAAATATTAAACTGTTAACAAACTGTTATATAACAGATATCCCACAAAAAAGATTTACCTATGTAAAATGAGAATCAAGTTCAATACTATAATATATGCCTTGGTTGTTGACTTCAACGACAAAAGAAGTGAGATCTAAATGGGTGCCAATAGTTAGGATAATATATTGAAGCCTAAGGTCTGACTTGGCTAGTTTTCATATACGAATTATTATTAAGTATCTACTAAAACAGTAATGGAACAGTGAAGATGATTTTCGGAAGAATAAAATAAGAACTTGAAGCTTTAGATCTTGCGATGGCTATAACATAATTCGTAGCCAAGTCAGACCTTAGGCTTCAATATATTATCATAACTTGTTTTACATATATGTTTTGGTGGGATATCATGTAAATTGTAAATTATTATAACCTAACCTAACCTAGCCATGACGTATTCTATAAATAAAGTTTATTACTATATTCTATAATTCAGTTAATAACATTATAATAATATTTATTATATAATATTTTCTGTCGTACACAGAGTATAAAATATAAAATTAATATACAAATTTTTTATCTTTTTTTGAGTATATTTTTAACCATCGTCATTTTATTTACTATAATTTCTACTGGTGGGTGGGTAATTCATAATCATAAAATTAATTAATTTAATTATTTTAATTGTATTTTTTTTTTTAATTAATATTAATTACATAGGTACATAGAAAAACAAAGTATGTTGCTGCGCGTGGGTTGCCAATATCGACACATATTCGACTGGACGAATTTTGGCGATACGGTAAAGGTTAGCGGAGCTATATATAAGTCAAAGTCAACATTATAATAAATTAGAAGCACTTATTTAATTTATTGAAAAATTAAATATAATAGATCAAATAATTGAAAAATTATAATAAAATCAATTAATTTAAAAATTAAAAATTTACAAGTTTCCTATCCGTATGTGTAAGTGGATATATGTGTATACATGTTTATGTGGAATAGTTTTTGAGTTATGATTGGGTTAAAAGTGGCTCCAAATGGTTCGTGTAATATTACACACTGTGCTGCTCGCCAGTTTTGTTAGCTAGTGTTAGCGTGTCTAGATACCTGTAATAACTTAATATAGGTGGTACTCTTTTAATATTTTACTTTCATCATTGTATTACATATAATATTTGTAAGTTATTTATTGTCCTACTGCTCCGTCCCCCATGCGCACTACAAAATTCAAGCACTGAATAAAATTAAGTATTTGGTGATTATAATATCCTTACTACTATATCCAATAGTTATACCTGAAAGATCTATAACATTTTAAAGTTATTAAAACAAAATTATAAAAACAATGATTGAGTACAGAGTACCTAAGTACCGTAAATTGGTTAGTTGAATGGTTTACTATTATCCAACATGGGCAACTTATTCTTACTAAACATTTTACATATTATGGTATTTTTGAGATACATTCCTAATATCTAGCTATAATTTATGAATATTGTAACTTGTAAGTCGACTTTCAAACGGAAATCAATGTCAAGAAAATATTGATTTGGAATTTATTGTTTTCGTAACACTTTCAGTTTGGATATTGGTCATTTATGCCAACCGTCAATTAAGGACACACAATATGCATCAACCTTTTAATTTTTTTTCCAATACTTTATTATCTTATTATTCTTCTGGTTCTACTTATTTTTTTGGGCAACTATAGGACCATATACCGTCCAAAAACAAATCCTCCAACTATTGCCTAAACCTTTAATTGCCTTTAACTATCTAATGCCTGATCCTTCCAATTTGTTTTCTTCCCCTAATCCTTAACTCATCCCTTCACTGTATCCCCACTTCATTTTAGATTTTACAAAGGACTTTTTTATTTCTGAAGTCTGTTTCATGAAATATCTTAGTAATGTGTTTTTTCTCCTCATTTTATGTCAAGCTCAGCACAATTATTACTATTGTGATAGTATCTACAAATTAAAATGATGTTTTCATGAATCCCGGAAAAAAAATCCCCCGACGAACAACGCCGGAAAAAAAATTCCCGACCCTAGGAAAAAAAATCTCCAGACTACAATATTACTCACAACCTCATGCAAATGGTTGAACAAATATTTTTTAAACGTTAATTAGTATCTATAATTAACGTTTAAAAAATATTTGTTCTAATATATATTATATTATATTATATTGTTAAAAAAATTATATATTATAAATAATATTTTGTTTTAAATTACGATAATATATTATGTGTAATTCAAATTAAATAACTAACTTTACCTCATATTATATATTATCAAAGGTACATACTAAACCGCTTATCGTCAAAATGTCACAGAGAACGCAATATTTTATTTCGGGGATTCAATTTTTACAGAATTATACCTACATAAAATATATAGGTAGGTACCTATATTTTGTATATTATTTTTATATACTATGTTTTAACTGTATTATTAATTGACGTATCGATCATTATAAATATTTTTATAATTTTTTTAACAATATAAATTATAATATAATATAATATATTATATTATAATAGGATATAATATACGTATTTGTCATTAAATATCAATTATAGATACTAATTAACGTTCAAAATATATATGTTCAACCATTTGCATGTGATTGTCAGTCATATTGCAGCTGGGGATTTTTTTTCCTGGGGTCAGGGATTTTTTATCCGGGGTTGTTCGTCGGGGGATTTTTTTATTGCGTCATATACTCTATGTGTTCTTCTTCATCCTGTTACTTGTTATACCCAACATATTTTATTGAATCAAATATTTCCATAATATGTTTCTTATGAATTTATTTTTAAACTATTTCCTACAAGTTTGTCTGCAAGTTTCTCACCCGAAAAATAATTTTTTGTATGAGTATTAAATTGTATACATCATAATTCATAACTGTTCTAAGTCACTATTTGTTTAGGTTAGGTACTAATTAAAAACGTTACCTCTACAGATCCCTGAAAAAAATCATTTTTAAGTCAACCTTGTATATTTACTACAAATTAGGTAAACTATTAAAAATATTCCGTCTGATTGTTTCGTATAAGTCATTCAATTTAAGACAATTTCTAAACAACTATCATTAATAATTAAGTTCTACAATCTACAACAATGTAAAAAAAAATATTTAAGTTATTGTTGATAACATTAATTGATTGTTGCTTGACGAAACAAAAATCAAATTGAAATTATTTAAATAAATGTTATGAGTTTACATATTATTATACTTCGCCAGATATTCTAGAATAAGCCTATACAAATCTAATGTAAGAATATTTTATATTTTTTAAAACATCGTTAAGCATAATATTTTTATTAATTATAATATCATATTAAGGATAAACTGAAAAGTAAGAAATGGTGTATGTTCTGTTTGTCTGCAGATTATCATAGAATAACAATCGATAGTTTTCATATTTAAATTAATTATAGTACATATTATTAAAAAAGGCTTTGCTGTTAAATCTCCACAAAATAAAAATTATAATAATTTTAAGTCAATAAATTAATCCATACCAATTAATACTTTTATGTCTGGTTCAGTAGCTGCAGGCATAACCCAAAATGAAATCGCTATAAATGTAAGCTTAATTAAATATTGATTATTAAAAATCATTTTGATTTAATATTTTAATATAAAAATAATAATAATAAATAATGTGAACGCTGAACCACAAATGAAATAGAATACTACTTATCGATTTCTTTTACAAAGCAATATGTTACTAACGCACACTCCCTGAGTACAAAATAAATAAAGTGCAAAATAAGTTGTTGATTTAGTAGGTGCCTACCTATATTAATATAATACAACAAGGGAAAAATATTATTCACTATTTTTTAGTGAACGCCATATGTATTATTTTTCATATCACTTGAGTAAATAATTAGTATGCAAAACTGAACATGGCAAAAGTATTTCTAGGTATCTTGAACACAGGATTTCAAATAATGTTAATTATTTAAGGTGAATATAAATAATGCGGGACTTTTATTATAATTCAGGATATTTCTAGGAAATATTGGCCGAAAACGATTACATAATATTAGACATATTATACCTAACATATTACATATAAGACTCACACCCACTTGTAATAAGACAAAAATTAGGTATGTTATGACAAAGTTGGGAACAAGTTAAGAGTACGATCACAACACGTTCAACCAAAAACACAACTAATCGCTGCTGTAATGCGATTAATAACTTCTCGAATGCACCAACTAGATTCACTTTCCCAAGATACCAAAATCCCTTTAATTATTTTGGACGGGAATAGGTTTGGGTTATAAAACAAGATTTGAAATAAAAGGTAGACAGGTAGGTACTTAAAATAAAATTAAAGGAAGGGACTTAGATTATTTAAGAATGTTTTATATTATAAACAAAAATGGGAGATAGAACTTTAACTTTACTACTACATTACATTACCTAAACTTTAAAAACTTATAACTATAATAGTACAAGTTTCAACTTTTTTGTATGAAATGAACAGAATATTTTTCTGTTCAGAAAATAAAACTTACAATGTTCATAATAAGTTGTTGATTCAGCAACCACACATTATATGAAACAATAATTCGCCATTCGTCGTAAACTCATTATATAGGTCGAATTATAGTTTTTATAATATATATTTTGATCACCTGAATAAATAACTACTTAGTATGAAAATTTATCATGGCTCTACGGTCTACATTTTCGATTTATCCACTCCGGTTCGATCAACTTTAAAATACTGCTGAATATTTTAAGCGTTGAGGTATATCGAGATATAGGCCATATAGGTATGGAAAACGGATAATGAGTTAAAAAAAAGAATAAAATCTACACGTCTGTTATGCATTCCATTACTTATAAATATATAAGAAATATGTAAGCATATAATTAGTATTTAATTAGGTAGTGTTATAATTCTCAGGGCAAAGCGGTCAATGGGGGGAGGGCTATAGCCCCCTTAGCCACCCCCCTGACTACGCCACTGGGTGCGGGATATATATAATTATTTAAACATTCGGGGAAAATTTCATATACCTATCTACGGTAATTTGTTTCAGAATTACACCAAAAACTAAAATTTACTGATAGTTCACAGATCATAATAAATAATTTTGATGAAAATAAATGCATTTTTTGATAATAATATGTGTGGTTCTAGAAAATGATTGTCATAGCTCATAACTCACAGAGAGACTTTTTTCAAATATAAAATGAGACTTTGTTAGCTTTGGCAAACACGTCCTCCGAAACGTATTGTATTAATTACTCAATATAGGCACCCGACATTAACTTAACTGAATCATTATCATTATTTCTGTTATCAAATATTATCAATATTTTTTGGAATCAATTCATAACAAAAAAAAAAATGTTTACTCAAATCTTGAACCACAGAAATACAGAATTATAGACAAAGAAAATAAAAATCTGTTTCATCTATTCTGTGCTTTAATTTATACTGACATAATAAACCATTAGCTTACGCTAGACGTTCCAAACTTGAATATTTATATTAACACACACACACACACACTAACACTAGCGCGCTCGCGCGAACACGCATAACGCACACACGCACGCACGCAAACACACCGCGCGCTCCCGCGCACACGCACACGCACACACGCAAACACACGAGTCTCCTCACACGCACACGCACACGCAAACACACAAGTCTCCTCACACATACACGCACACACGTCACACAACTAACTACCTGCTCAGCCGTCAGTGAGTCGCCAAGCCGGCCTTTGTACGTTACTACATGCACACAAATACAATTAAATTTCAATTACAATTACCTACAAAGTACAAACTCATACACACACAAGCAAACTCACACACATTATTTGTCGATGAATTCCAAATGGGTACCTACCAGTCGGAATGTTTTGTATAGTGTAACAGAGTAAAATTTAATCAGTCCGTGTACTACCGTCTAAGTGTCGTGCCGTCTTAGTTCAGAGTTCGAAAGTGTGCGCCAATGTTCTACAAGTAGGTACCTACCTTAAATGAAAATTAAATTATTTATTCTACTTTACGCCGTAGTTCGTTTTTCTACCGATGGTTCTCTGTTTATGTACACGAAAGTTATGCGCAAGGAATTTTTCTGAGAACAGATATCAGATTAATCTAGATTTTGCCAATCTTATATCTAAAGAAAACGTTATCTTGTCGTATAAATATACACCGATGGGTGGTTTAACATATGCAACGCTACCACAAGGCATCAAAAATAAAAACGCTGTAATCAACCCCCAAAAAACAGACCAAAAAGTGTTACAAGTGGACAATTCTAGCAAAACATGTTTCGGGTTGTAACTAAAATCTTATAGCCAAAAATGACTCAACGTCATCTGATAGTCATGGCTATGAGGCACTTTTTGTTAAATGTGAAGAAAGCAAAGGTGAGAATACATCAGCATTTCAAAAGCAGGAGCCAAAGAGCTATGGGGGTTTTTGCGAAGGCTACAGAAAAGGTTTCCACAGATCAGCTGGAAAAGTTTTATTTACCACAAATTCCTATTTTTTCCGTGGTAATAAACCACGTCAAGATGTAGCTAAAGATTTCTTGAATGAAGATTGAATGAGATTGCAAGAAAAGTTGAAGATTTGTTTAAATCAAGTAAACCTATAATAATGACAAAGAACAAAGAACACAAAATGTAATGAAAAATACTTACAATTTATATAAGTGTATTTTTTTCCGAAAAAAACATAAAGTGGCAGATCGTTGCCATTTATAAGGAAAATTTAGGCAGATATTCTACACAATTTATCAAATTACGATGCTCACATTATATTGACAGAGTTAAGATACGACACTAATTCAACCTCAGTCCTTCCAAACAGCGAGGAAAATTTTATTTCCTTTTTCACCCACGGGTCCAACAACTTCGGAATACGGTTTATAGACTGTCACTGTTTCAATGCTCTTAAACTATCAACACTTTCAGATAATTTAATAACACCAGGATTTGAAAAGTTCAGAGAAATCGCAAAATCATTTGTACCCAGACATGGATCTCGTCACACAAAAATAAAACTTGTTTCTTAATTATACAGATAGTAAAGTAGAAGTCATGATTGATCTTAACCTACAGTTTTTTTTTTTTAAACTAACCTTATCATACCCATCTCAAACTAACAAATAGCTATAATTTTACTCAACAAACACATTTTTAATAATATTGATATATACAATATATACTTTTTTCATCTTTACACTGACTGTTATATTTACACATATTCTTGTCTGAATTTTGTAATTTTTATATATCATTTTAAGATAGTATAGACTGTATATAATTTTAAGATCTTTAGATATGTGTACCTATTTATGTTTGCATTAAGAATAATATGAATTATGAGTAGGTTTTCATAGAAAAATAATGATGTTTATAGCTAATTATTATATAGGTAATACCATTGAATATATATATATATGGTCTATACTCAATGGTAGGTAGGTAATACTATATTTTTCATAAAGTCTATACTGTAGAATGGAGTGATTAGAAACACTTTTGAATTTTATAGTATAGCATTTATAAGTAATGAACATTATTCTATTTGGTTGATCAATGCGTTAAAATACTAGTCTCTTCAAGTAGAATTACGTTTATTCAAACTATTTGTTTGCTATTTGTATTATTACCTAGTAGATTATTTTACACATTTATTACATTTTCATTATATTTAATAAAATAAAATTATTTGTGTACATTTAAGAGCAATTTAGCTATTAATTATTATATGGAAATGTTTCAATAAACTTAAGATAGTTTCATATAATTTTGTCAAAGTTACGTATATTGATTATAGATGTTTTTTTATCAAAATTATGATATTTTTACATAGGTATTTTTAATAAAACTATAAAATGTACCTAAGTACCTGTGTTTTTATGAATATTATTGTGTGACACATTCTTAACTCTGTATGTTTTATTTTATAGTACTTCTATTATATATTTTATTGTTACCATAGACAATGCACATCTCAGCATTCAATGGTAATTTTAATGTTAATGTTAATTTAAACACCTACATTTATCATTATATATGATACCATGACAGTATATGTATATTGTTCTAGAATAAGTGCAGAGACGCCTGGGGGAAAAATTCAGGGCGGGAAAATATATTACCCAAGCCACATTTCTATGTCTACTTCATAGGCGTAACTTAAAGTGAGTTTTGGTGAGAAGGCTGATCATATTATTATGTTTAATGTTATACTCCCCCTAAGCCACTAAGACGTTCTACTACAAGCATAATTTTAAATCGTTCAAATCTAAAAAAAAAAAATTGGGTAAGTGGATGTGGCACTGCTTGTACAGTAGGTGCCTGGGTCACTATTAGTTGGTATTAAATTTAAATTTAATGATATAATATTATTGTATAAGAAAGACGGTTCTGAACAAAGACAATCAAATTAGTAATTTATATATTATAACCAGGGCTGTGAATTTAATGCACTAAATGCAATATAAAGTATAAAACTGACTTAAAATGGATCTAGGAAATTTTATATTTTGTATATTTTGTATCATATTTATATTGTTTGTACATTTTTCAAAATATTTAGATTCATGTCGAGATATTCATATGTATATGAAATTTTCGATTATTTTAGTTTTTTTCTTAATTTATGTCGATAAAACAATCATGGTCCAATCACTTGAGAATCTTATACGCATATAACGTTCCACGTAAGCTGTTGTTGGTGGAAATGAAAAAAAAGTCTGTCGTTAATCCACAATAGTTTTTTTTTATGAGAGTCTGAAGTAAGTATTTTGACAAAATTTGTAAAAATCATGAAAATTTGAAAACTATTTTTTATTTAGAAATTCGTACAAAATATGTATATTTTATTGGAAAACTGAATATATAAATATGTACGATTTAAGTGGTTCAACCATCGACAAAAATATAAAACTTCAGAGCTGTAACTATTGTCATGCACTACTAATAATCGTATTTTTTAATTTCTTATTAATATAAAATAAAACGGAACAAACATGTAAAACCATACGAATTCGCGCTCTAATCATATATTAAAATAGATCAAGTTCATAAACACAGAAAAAATTAAGTTAAAAAGTGGAAATTAATTAGATTTAAGTACATAGACATGACAAACAAAATGTTTTATTTGTTTTATATGGCTAGAGTTATACTTATATCTTATATTATATTATGATTTATTTTTTTCTTACTTAGTTATAATTTCTTATTTAGTATGCACAAATAACTGCTGTAGGTATAACAACAATTTACAAAACATTATTACATAAGTCATATATTTCTAAATTTTAAAATACATATTAACTATCAATACGACAAATATGAAAAGTATGATTGCATAATTTATAATGATTTTAAATAGGTATCAACTGTTCTTAAATTAGTCATTGACAAAACAATTTTATTCACAAACATAACTCCACAGTGTATAGGTATAGTTTTTTTTGGGTTAAATAAAGTAACTAATTACTTTCTGATGGGTGATGGGGGCGAACATAGAACAAATAAGTACAAAAATTAAAGGAAATAGGTGCCTATCAGAATATACCTACTTTAAAAGTCTTTATCAATTATGTCCATTGTTGATAGTTGAAGAATTTTTATAACAGCCACTGACGCTTTTTGGTAATTGCATACTCTTTTTTCAAAGAAGTTTGTCTTTTCTTGTATCACAACCTGTAAACCAATAATTTACATATTTAATTCAATTTCATAATTAATATTACTATGATCAGTTTTAATCAATTTTTACTATAGGCATACGCTAAATATACAATTTAACATTTGATACATTTTGAACTACAAAATAACTTGCAAATTGTTAATGAATTTTGTCGAAAAGTCAAATTTAAATGCTTATAAAAAAAATCGGTGGCTATGCATCTCTTATAATTGTGAACAGATAATATAGAAACTATAATAGGATGGCCATGTTACATTTTAAAACTCTTCAGCGTAGTAAAGAACTTTTTACTGACAATAATTTCAAAAACAAAACTAGGTAATCAAAAAAATTAAAATGTATTATCCCCATAACTAGCTCAAAAAGATTAAAAATGTTTTGTGTATAGAAAATGCTAATAGAAACAGTCGGCGAACAAATTATGTGTCTATACCTAGGTTTTTTTTTTTTTTTTTTTTTTTGTCACACTTTTAAAACAACAGCTTTTATCAAAATATAATCATATTTCCTTAATTATCTTTTTGTTTTTCTTCATGTATTTTAAAAAAACCAGGAACATTCAATATTCACCTTTAACGCATTTTAACTAGATGCACTTTACCTTCAGAAAAGATACCAATGTCCAAACTAGTTATGTGTTTCTTTGCAATTTAAACATGTTTAGTCCCTCTGCGTTATTAAAATTGGATTCTTGCTCAGCAAAATTTTATTACCTAAAAATTAAAACTTTGTTAAAAATATGTCAGTGCATCATTTGTCTTTTTTATTTGTACAGCAAACGACATGCAAAAGTGAGTACAGTTGATCCAGTTTTGTACCGTTAGTCTCAATATTAGAGTGATATGACACAATGTTATAATCAAACTTAAAGTCTAAAATATTTTTTAAGGAACCTTATGGTCAAGCACTTATTTTATTGTATTTTATTTTTACAACAAGTCATGTATATTTTAAGACTGTAACATATTATAATTATTTATTTTGACTAAACGTGCTGAGTCCTTTCATTAGACAAATATAATATGTCCACCCACACAATTAGATATTAAACAATGTGTCCCGTGAAAGGTGGGTATGTTAGTTAATAGAACAATAAAATAGATTTGGAATAAAAACCTATCAACAATATTCTCACTTTAAAATTTCATAATTCGCTCCAATATTGCATGGCTTCATCTGAGTCGGTAGAATTATCTTCAAGAAAGTCAATGTCTGAAAAATTGTCAATACATTGGCTCCACTACCTAGTGACTTGTATGTGGTACATCATATATTTCAGTTTTGAAAACCATAAGAAGTATAATCCATTGTATGAACTAAAAACGATAAACTATTAAGTAACTTTTGGTTTTGGCAAACATTTAAAATTCTATACTTAAGTGATATACTTACATAAGTGTGTGAATTAGACATTATTGAGTATCCGAGGCTTTTCTGGGTGAATTAAAATCATCAACTGCATGGCCTCCAGATCCTTTATTCGTCTGTTCATTTTCTTCTTACTCATCGTTGGTTAAATAAGATTTTCTGAAAATGTCAAGTTGTAAAAATATATAAATACCTAATTTATGAATTATGTTTAAAGATTTTACCACTTAGATGCGATTTACTAGTCGTGCTCAGAGTAGTACCGATGTTACTGTAAATTACTAAAATGTATTTTACTTCTCTATCCCAGATTATGTTTTGAGACAGCCTTTGACCCCGTTTACTGATTTACTGAGCATTGTTTACAATCACTAGTTGTTAATTGATTACCGCAGATTCTATGTCAGGTAGAAATTGGGATAATCATTTAATTCAAAGATTTGTAGCCATTATTTTCTTCTATTTCATTGATTTTTTGGAAATCTTTATTTGTGAACAAATCAGCAAATTAGACTGACTCCATATTGTAACGAGCTGTGACTACGTATATATTAATAATAGGAATAATATATTATATTATATTGTATTAGGTAAAATATGATTATAATATATATATTATATTCAATAATAGACATAAATGCTGCAGGGAGCACGTTACCCCAGTAATAGTTATTATTATTGTGTCTGTGTACACGATAAGTAGGCCGCATTCGAAATAATGCTTCGCTTTTCATATTTTCCGGTGGGAGAGTGAATCTACTAGGTGCATAGGGGTTGTCAAAATGTACCTAGTCTCCAAAAGCGCCGGGAAAAACATAGGTAAACAATTTGGGAAAATGTGAATTTTTGGGTAAAATCGGTTTTGTTATTTCGTCGAAGTGGTGTTACTCTAAAATAAAATTACTGTAGATAAGTGCAATTTTCACTGATTGTTTATATTATAATTTAAAACCATAAGATTTTCAAAACATTTAGATTCACGACGAGGTATTAATATGGCATTTGAAATTTTCGATTATTTTAGTTTTTACTTAATTTACGTCGATAAAACAATTTTCGCTTGGTCCAATAACTTGAGAATGTAATACGCATACAACGTTCCTCGCAAGTTGTTGCTACTATAACTGTCTAATTCGGTCATCGGACTGGACGTAAACCTTGGAGGTTTGTCGAGATCGGAATTCGTATTTCGTGCCGAGCCAATTTTCTATGGAGGTAATATTGTCGGCGACGTCTGGGTGGAATGTGGAATGCGGCCAGAACCAACAGGTAAACAATCCGACTTATCACTATGTACGAATAATTGTTATCAATTAAATAACGATGATAACGTCATAATATGACAACAACATGATATTATTTTATTGTTTGCCTCGCGGTGTAGAAAACATAATATATTGATACGTCTACTACGCTCCGGCCCACGAGAGTCCATAATATGTCCAAACGCGTCTCACCGCAGCTCATCGTTTCCGCTTCAATATTCCAAATCATACCGATCGGAAATCCGCCGTCAACGATCGTTGACATTCGTGCATACGGAGCGACTGCGGCAAACCACGTGTTTACGTAATACGATAATATTCAATAATAATAATATGTCTATAACCCGCTGTATTCACGTCGCCGAGTGGTTGGGACGGCATTATGGTTGGAGAAAATTCGGCCGGCAGCCGTTTTCTTTGTCTATGGTGGCGGGGCCGTCGGCCTCGATGCCCGGAGTAAGTATGGACTGTCGTGGGCCGGAGATAGTATGTTCTCTACTCCGTGGCTTACCGACTCGCTACAATCTAACCTAACCTTTTTTTTTTCTTAATAGTTAATGTTTGAATTCTGAATTTGAATCATTCGGTTGTTTGAAATTTGAACAGAAATACAGACTACAGTCATACAGAATTCTGGTAATACATTTAAGTGCAGAATTACCATGCATAAGTGTATTCTTTGTGGTAAAACATCCAAAGTATCACCACACCTCAATTTTCATTTGTAAGTAATATTTTCCACACTTTCTCACGAAATAAAGGTACCGGGGTTTGACGAAAACTAGTCATATCCACGCCTCACGCAAGGCACCAGTAACTACGCCGGTCGTGGTTCCTGGTAAATACGATGGCTGCATCGCCTACATCGACGTCAACAGATTGTTTACTCTCGTAATACCTTGGTAATAATAGAGTGTACACAATAGAGTTCGTCGGTCTAGGCCTGGATTGAGCCTGCAGGCTATAAGGCCAAACCCAGTGGACCAATAAAAATTCAAAAGATTTGGGCCTGTTTGATGAAATTTTGAATCAGAGATTCGGGTCGGTCCAGGTGGACAGCTTGGTAAGTAATATCTCCCCAATCTGGCGCTGCGTTGGCCCGCAGGTGGGTTTGTGACGCATAGTCTACATGAGTTAAACGGCACCTTTCTTTCGTGAGACAGAGTATAATAATTGTATTGATTATATTTCTTAATAATATTTCGCCAATCTAATTTGTTAATTAATATAGTTTTAAAAAATATGAAAATGGCTAAAAAGCTTCAGGTTGGATGATTATCAATTTCTAACTGGCATAAAACTGCAGTAATCATTTTACAATTAGTCATTATAAACAAGACTCAGCAAATAAGTAAATGTTATGGCCAGAAGCTGTCCCAAAACAACATCCTAACAACTTGTTGGAGAGAGACAGGTAAAATAAACAATATAATATAACATAATGTAATATTTTGTATAAATTTAATTAATTCTATAACTTAAAGAAACTTTGGTATGACACTGAGCTTCAAAATTGGATCTTTTGTACAGCAGACTTGCTATGTTGCTCATAGTTCAAAAAGAAAAAAGAAATGGCACACTGACATATTTTTAACAAAGTTTTAATTTGCAGGTAATACAATTTACCTGAACAAGTATCCAATTTTAATAACACAGAGGGTCTCACCATATTTGAATTCTAAAGAAATGCATAACTAGTTTGGACTTCCAATGTTATGACAATTGGATCTGAATTTTGGAACATTGCGGGTAACTTGATAACAAATAAAAAAATACATAATTTCGAAGTCTGCAAATATGTGAACATTCTAAACTTAAAGTTCATATAGGTATAAATTAATAAGGTGTACACCTTCATTGGCATAGGTTATACTGAATTGTTAATTTTATTAAATTTATTTCTAATTCTTTCAAGTCCATATATCGTTGTATAATAGTAGATGTGATTTACACTTTACGGAGTATATCCATCATCAAAAAAATACTTACATTCTATTATTATAAGTTCAAACCAATATAATTTCAGTTCATGGAAGTTTTACTTAAGTTGTAAGAAATTTTATAAAAAATCAATTCTTATGACTGTATTCAATTTATTTTAAAATAAGTCAATGAATTGTAGTAATTAATGTCTATGAAATTATGATCAATCTTATCAGTTTCAGATGGATAAAACTTAATTGAGTAAAACAAGATCATTTTTGAAAGTGATGATGATTATGAGGAATTAACATCAAATTATTGATAAAATTTTATGAAGCAAACTTGTTTATAAATATATAAATTTTCTACACCGATCGCAGGTAATATATTACCTCATAAGGTATAGATAATAATAAAATAACAATAAATTAAAACTAAAGATTCAAAAATATGAACTACTGATTATGTTAGTATGTCATGTTCATAATTAGGGGACGGATTTTAATTTAGTATAAAATTAAAAATATTTAAATATGTATTTTTTTATTATTTAATGAATATTTATTTATAGTATTGAAATATTTAAATTTAAAATAAGACAGAATTTAATATAAATTATACATAATACAGACTAAATTTTTTTATTCTGAATAAAACAAAATATAATATTCATGAGGAAAACAGATAGAAACAACACATCATTTTCTGACTGAATCCACATCAACGTGTTAGTTGATAGGTTCATATTCATGCACATAATTCTTTTAGAGTTTTAGATTGTATTCCCTTTCTGAATTTTTATTTGTCTGTGTTTTGTTAAACAGTTTACCCATTATCGACATTAAAGCATTAAATCCTGGGTTCTTTTCCATTATTTTCTCTAATTTTGAATTAGTTAAACTACAAATTCTCCAGGGACATGTTCCAAATGCCTTATGGCAGTATCAGTTATTTATAGACTCAGTTAATGGCAGTTTAGAAGTTTCAAATTTCGAAATAGTATCTAACAAGTATTCTATTTGAATAGTACAGAGCAACATATTTTAATTGCAAAGAAACTCACAATTAGTTTGGACTTTCAGTTTTATGACAATTGGATGAACATTTTGAAACATTACTGGTAACTTGATACAAAATAAAATTATATTGACGTGTGCAAGTATGTGAACACTGCAAACCCATAAGTTACAAATTAATAAGTTGCATGCCTTAATTGGCATAAGTTATACTAAATTTTATTTTATTCCAGTATATTTTGAATTAGTTAAAACTACCATTTCTCTATAGACACAGTAAAAATTGCCTTATGGCAT
This sequence comes from Macrosiphum euphorbiae, assembly GCA_949089665.1. NCBI lineage: Eukaryota > Metazoa > Arthropoda > Insecta > Hemiptera > Aphididae > Macrosiphum > Macrosiphum euphorbiae. Next base: position 76,061,813 of record CARXXK010000003.1, read on the forward strand.
TATTAGTCATTTCTAGACTTGGTTAATGGCATTTAAGAAGTTTCTAATTTCCAAATAGTATCAATTAAAAATCCAAAACTAAGGTAATTAATGTTAAACTGTTTTGATAGCTTTTATTTTCCATGAGCTCAAAACTATATAACACATATATATAGTAAATACTGTGTACCTACTGAAATTTGTACCTAGTACCTACACCTAGGTAAGATATTGAATCGTTGTAGTTTAATGTCAAAATGTGTATAGATTATAGACCTTATTGTATCATGTCGTACATTGTAAAATAATAAATAAAAATTGAAAATCTATATTAACACGTTTGCTGCGTAAAATTTTACATAATTCACATATGCTGAATGACGCCAATTGGCGTCATGTACCTTGTTATTTAATGGATCATAATTTGTTTAGCGTTACGATTAAACTTTTGGTTTCCTGTCAGCGTCTTCTATAAGCATTGTTTTATAATCAAATGCAAACCGTACACTGATATTATAATTATTCAATTTTTAGGAATTTTTTTTTTAAAACTGTCACAACAAGTATACAAAATTATGATACGCAATTAACGTGTTAAAACAGAATATGCATTTATTTATATTTTATTTACACAAATTTAAAATAAAATTAACTTCAACTTAATAAAATAAAATGCACACATATTATGTTAAACAATTTCAGATCTTACAATTGCAGAAAAACAATTATTTAAATTAAAATTTGTTTCCTGATTATAATCTATAATGTAATAATTTTTATGTTTTTTTGTTTTGTCTAGTTCTCTTGATTTATATTGGAATCATATTGATGAAGCAATTCAAATGTATCTTAAAGCATTTCAAGTACCTGCAGAATCCATTTTAAAATAATTTGTATTAGAACCATTTACACACTATTGGTATGTTAGTAATTATTGACATTTATCGTTAAATAGTATTTTCAAATTTATTTTGTTTGTATGAATTCTAGAAAAGTAATGGGAAATCTTTTGCAAATGTCGAATGTATTTTTTTGTTAGCATATTATATATTCTAACAAATCTATAGGAAAATTATCTTTAACACTTACATAAACCCCCTTAGTTCATCGGCTAGTGTTTTTGAGTAGCTGATGGACTCTTATCTTTACTTTCTTCACATTTAACAAGATGTGCCTCAAAGTCTGCATAAATGACTATCGGATGGCGTTTAGTATTATTCTATTTTTCTTATATCCCGAAACATATTTTGCTAGAATTGCCCACTTGAAACACTGTCGGTCTCTGTTTTTGATTATTACTTGGTTATTTTCGATGTCCTTTGGTAGCGAAATATAATATGATGAACTACCCATAGGTGTATATATTTTATATACGCCTAAAAATAATACGTGTCTATAAACTCTAAACTCAACCTTTTTTATATATGTGGAAGTTAATACAATGTTGTATTAACTCCAAGTTGTGGTTGAAAGTTTGTAACATACATAAACACAACAATGTTTAGTTTTAAAGAACTCTATATTACTGTAACGTCTTAACCTACTCACAATCACGGTTCCCTCGACACTGACTGGAAGTAACAACTTAATACAATACAATAGTTTATATGATAGTGAATCTGATGATAATAGATAATAGATAATACAAATAATAGAGAATACAAATAATATAATCCCACATATATTAATTCCAGTTTTAAATTTTTGATTGCAAAGTTTAGCCTATAGTGATTTGAGTATTTGTATTAAGTCGATTTTGATGATTCAAAATCATTGTTAAAATAATAGGTTTTTGTGGTTGTTATGTATTACTTAATACAATGTAAAGAAGAATAATATGTGTACGCTGGCGTTTCAGAATGAGGACTGGCTTTTATTAAAACAATATCAATATTACATATAACATTTGAGGTTAAAATATTATCATTAACTATGATAATCATAACATCATCCTCTTTTTAAATACAAATATATTATTTTTTTTTAAATTAAACAATAAAAAATAATAGTAAATAGCACATTATTACAACTTAATATTAACAAAATTAAGTAATATAACAAAATAATTATAAAAAACATAACAATAGTTAATTATCATAACCGTATCTTTTTGTAACCTTCCCGTCTCACTCCGAACGACATACTACTACACACTCTTTACTTTTTGTTGCACTATGTAACTCATCTCTTTTAGGTAATGTATAATAACCATGATCTTTATCAATATTTCTAGGATACCTTAACTGATTCTTATTAACTATTCTAGTATTATTATTTAAGTCGATTACAAATAAATATTTGGTATACTGTTTAACTACTTTAGCTGGTAACCATTTACAATAATCTTTAAAATGATTCCTATATAATACTTCCTCGTTTTTAAAAAAATAAATTTCACAGTTCTCATCCTCATAATACTTATTATTTTTAAGATTAAAACTAAATTTCTTTTTTTCATTTACTGTAACTTTACTTTTTGGATTTATTAATGACATAATAGACCTTAACTTATAAGAAAACATACAATCAGCCGAAGGCTGTGCTGTAACTGTTGAAGGCGTAGTATTATATACTTTAATGAACCTTACTACTTTTTCCTTAACAGTCAACTTACTTTATTCTCTATCTAAGATATACTTTTTAAAATACTTTTTAACAGTTTGAACCGCTCTCTCAGCCAAGCTGTTGAACTGACTATGAAATGGAGGTGTTTTTGTTATTTTAATATTACTTTGATTTCCATATGTGTTAAATAACCATGAACCAAAAGGAGGACCATTGTCTGATACTATCTCTTCAGGTAACCCAAAAAATGCAAACACTTCCTGCAACACCCTGATTAACGATTCACAATTTTTTTTTTTTTAACAGTTTCACTCCTATAAATTTGCTATATGCATCAATCACAACCAAAAACGTATTGCCTTCCAAATGAAAGAAATCATCATGCACTCTTTGCCACGGCTTAACTATCATAATCCACTTTGATATAACTTTCTACTTTTCTAGTATTATTATTTAAGTCAATTACAAATAAATAGTTGGTTAACTGTTTAACTACTTTAGCTGGTAACCATTTACAATAATCTTTAAAATGATTCTTATATAATAGTGGTTCACATTTAACTAGAAGTGATACAAAGTCTGCATAAATAATTATCGGATGGCGTTTAGTATTATTGCATTTTTGTTATATCCCGAAACATATTTTGCTAGAATTGCCCACTTGAAACACTGTTGGTCTGTGTTTTTGATTCTAACTATGTTATTTTCGATGTCCTTTGGTAGCGGGATAAATGATTAACTGTCCATAATTGTATATATTTTATGTACGCCTAAATATAATACGTCTATAGACTCTACACTAAATGAGGTTTAAATATTTAATCCAGTTTTAAATTATATTTGATTGGAATATTTAGCCGATATTCATTTGAGTAATCGTATTAGGTTCTATTTTGAGGATTCAAATTCTTTAGGAAAATAATAGGTTTTTGTGTTTCACATTGAACAAGAAGTGCCTCAAAGTCTGCATAAATGACTATCGAATGGCGTATTGTATTATTGTATTTTTGGTATATCCCGAAACATATTTTGCTAGAATTGCCCACTTGAAACACTGTCGGTCGGTGTTTTTGATTATAACATTGTTATTTTCGATGTTCTTTGGTCTAGTTTGCTGACGATTATATTAATATCAGAGTCAATTGTTATTTTATTAGTGTGTATACCTTGGGTTTGTGAAATCGGTTTGACTGGAGTGCCGTCATCTCTTTTTTGTTTCAGTTTTTTGGTACAGTCCTCGCAGTCAAAGGCAATGTTATTAGATTTCATGTAATCAATGCTATCTGAATTCATGTTTGCGCATTTAATATGAAGTACGTTTTTACAAGTCGAACATTGAGTACTGGACTCATTCCGAGAAACCACAACCTTACATTTCGGACACACTGCCATTATTAAGTCTAATGAAATATAACACTAAACACACACGACCGATTACGTCGGCTTATCGAATGGAACTGAATATAACACTGCATCTTCCTTGAAAATCTCATATGAACTAAATTGATATATTCCCCATATAGGATGGTCTGTGTTGGCTCTGAGGGCAATTGATGCACATATCATGGTAAATTCAGGGCTTGTCTTAGTGGAAAGAGAGGTGAACGCTCTACAAACAGTTTACTATATAAGAAAGTGACATCCTTACTGTAGTTTTGAGAGACCATGAATGCATATATGTTTTGACATGTCTGTTCGTAGATGTCAGATGCCACCCTGGAGAGAAAAACGCACAAAGACACCCCTGTTGTTTCCGCGGCCTTTTAAGCCCAGTTCAAAGCCCCTAGTCCTTAAGTTGCTAATAAGAGATTTGAATGAGGAGAAAATTTCTTGTAAGCATTTTCCCATATGTCGTACACTCCAGTATTAGGGGGAGCAAAATGCCTGAAATTATGTTTGAAAGAGAACACAGAGTTGAATCGGTCTTTTGATAACACTACAATGTGATGCTCTACAGATTCTGCCTCCTTGACCACCAACCTACAGATAGTTCCGGCCAAGAACCCCAGTAATTAAGCATAATGTCCTTTAGGTTTTCATTATCCAACCCGTCGTATACATCTCCATAGAATTTCTTAACTTTGTCCTCACTCATAGTAATTGCAGAGGCTCCTTCAAATGTTTTCTCTTTAGGTCTTGCCCCATGACCTGTTGATTTGACCGTTGAATGCCGCTTGTTGGGTACCTGGGTGACCTTGATTGATTGTGGAGCAGTTGGCCATTTGTCTGTGCCCTTTATCACATCAGGTATTAGGGGCCTTTGATTGACCTTCATGTATGACCAGAGACAAAGCATAGATGTAACTAGGTGATCCTCATTTGCTGTCCCTGTGTAATAGACATTTAAGAAGTATTTCGCATGAGGAACCACTTCATCTAGGACCGGAGTTTTCCTTTTTTTGACTTTTGATAAGAAGTCTTTGATAAATATTGTGTCACTCCAGCAAGCAGGGGCTGATCCGGAAGACATGATGTCTATAGTCGGAGCATCATTCCGGACCAAAGCAGTGGCGGTCATGAGAGCAGATCTTTTCCATGCGTGAGGGTCATTCTCAACATAGAGAGGAGCCGTTGAATCTGTTGACTGGTATGCTATGTTGATAGATGTTATGAAAAGTACAGATCAGGCTAGGTTGATATCGCAGTTGATGATTATCTGTTGAGGATTTTGAAGTTTTGGTCTGGAGTCTATTTTGCTAGAATTGCCCACTTGAAAAACTGCCGGTCTGTGTTTTTGATTATAAATTGTTATTTTCGATATCCTTTGGTAGCGGAATATATGATTAATTGCTCATAGGTGTATATATTTTATATACGCCTAAAAATATTATGCCTATATACTCTAAACTCAGCCTTTTTTAAATATAAATTCCAGTTTTAAATTTTTGTGGTTCACATTTAACAAGAAGTGCTACAAAGTCTGCATGAATGACTATCGGATGGCGTTTAGTATTATTGCATTTTTGTTGTATCCCGAAACATATTTTGCTAGAATTGCCTACTTGAAACACCGTCGGTCTGTGTTTTTGATTATACCTTGTTATTTTCGATGTCCTTTGGTAGCGGGATAAATGATTAACTGCCCATAGGTGTATATATTTTATGTATGCCTAAATATAATACGTCTATAGACTCTACACTAAATGAGGTTTAAATATTTAATCCAGTTTTAAATTATATTTGATTGGAATATTTAGCCGATATTCATTTGAGTAATCGTATTAGGTTGTGTTTTGAGGATTCAAAATCATTGTTAAAATAATAGGTTTTTGTCGTTCACATTTAACTAGAAGTTTTACAAAGTCTGCATAAATAACTATCGGATGGCGTTTAGTATTTTTGCATTTTTGTTATATCCCGAAACATATTTTGCTAGAATTGCCCACTTGAAACACTGTCGGTCTGTGGTTTTAAATAAGACTTTGTTATTTTCGATGTCCTTTGGTAGCGGAATATATGATGAACTACCCAAAGGTGTATATATTTTATATACGCATACTGTCATTACCTCTATAGACTCTAAACTCAACCTTTATTTAATATAAATTCCAGTTTTAAATTTTTGTGGTTCACATTTAACAAGAAGTGCTACAAAGTCTGCATAAATGACTATCGGATGGCGTTTAGTATTATTGCATTTTTGTTGTATCCCGAAACATATTTTGCTAGAATTGCCCACTTGAAACACCGTTGGTCTGTGTTTTTGATTATAACTTGTTATTTTCGATGTCCTTTGGTAGCGGAATATATGATTAACTGCTCATAAATGTATATATTTTATATATGCCTAAAAATATTATGCCTTTAGACTCTAAACTCAACCTTTATTAAATATTAATTCCAGTTTTAAATTTTTGTGGTTCACATATAACTAGAAGTGCTACAAAGTCTGCATAAATAACTATCGGATGGCGTTTAGTATTTTTGCATTTTTGTTATATCCCGAAACATATTTTGCTAGAATTGCCACTTGAAACATTGTCGGTCTGTGTTTTTGATTATAACTTTGTTATTTTCGATTTCCTTTGGTAGCGGGATAAATGATTAACTGCCCATAGGTGTATATATTTTATGTACGCTTGAATATAATACGTCTATAGACTCTACACTACACGAGGTTTAAATTTTTAATCCAGTTTTAAGTTTTATTTGATTGGAATATTTTGCCGATATTCATTTAAGTAATTGTATTAAGTTGTGTTTTGAGGATTCAAAATCGTTAGGAAAATAATAGTATTTTGTGTTTTACATTGAACAAGAAGTGCCTCAAAGTCTCCATAAATGACTATTGAATGGCGTATTATATTATTGTATTTTTGGTATATCCCGAAACATATTTTGCTAGAATTGCCCACTTGAAACACTGTCGGTCTGTGGTTTTAAATAAGACTTTGTTATTTTCGATGTCCTTTTGTAGCGGAATATATGATGAACTACCCATAGGTGTATATATTTTATATACGAATAAAAATATTATGCCTTTAGACTATAAACTCAACCGGTTTTAAATATAAATTCCAGTTTTAAATTTTTGATTGAAATGTTAAGCCGATTGTGATTTGAGTATTCGTATTAAGTTGTGTTTTGATGACTCAAAATCATTGCTAAAATAATAGGTTATTGATGTATATATTTTATATCATCAGCAAATATGTCACACACAAAAATATTGGTAATTGTCATTAATGCATGGTGTGCCAAATATGGCACAAAGAAAATTTTTGTAATTGACTATATTGCATGTTGTGCCAAATATGGCACGTCTTAAACTTTAACTTATAACTTCTTAACTTTTAACTTTGTATTTTTTTTACTATTTTTCCCGTAATCAGCGATAAATTTGCTATAGAAAGATTTTTATCCCACTAACAGATAATTAATCATGCAGCAAGGGGTTAAGGGTGCTTTTTAAGAATGTAAAAAAAAAGACTGGACAAACTTTGTTTTGAAGTTATTGATGAAAAACTTCAAAAACTAAATTTTTTTCGTAAATCGCATTTAAAAAAAAATACTTAGAATTGAATACCACTCGAAAAAAAAAATTAACCAAGTTTTAAATAATTAAAAAGGGATAACTTTTGAGTACAAGCCGTATATCCTGAGTTAGAAACATTATCCACATATGTATGTATAGACTCAAGCATCGAGGAATGCATTTTAACTTAATGTGTTATGTATGACTCTGAACTGGGGTAAATAGGTTATTGTGGTTCACATTTAACTTTCACATTTAAGATCCAACGTACAAAATAGGTTTGCGTCACTCAATGCTTCTAAATGATCATCCATGTTCGGTGTCGGGATTACCTAACGTATAGTTTGCGAGTTTAACTTGCTATAGTCAACAACTAATCTTGGATCACCATTTTTCTTCCTCACCAATAACTCAGGAGATGCGTATGCTGATTTCGTTTCCGTAACTAGACCTGCCGCCTTCCATTCACTGACAATTTTGTCGATGATGTCTCGCTCCGTCGCACTTGTTCTGTAAGTCTGCTTACCACTGGTACGTTGTTGTCCACAATGTTCATAGTTGGTGCGTTGGTACATCCTAGTTCGAATATATTAAACACAAAACATATACGATACTCATTCATCAGGTCTATTAGTTTGGTTACTTCATCCTTAGTGAATGATTGATTGTGTTTAACCATACTCGCTGTAATCGGTTCCTTCTCACGTTCAATCAACGTCACTTCTACATTTGCAGGTTGTCCAGTTATTGTCTCATTCGGTTCTTCAATAAATGGCAGTGGCATATTATAATCAAAAATCAACTGATTAGATGTCTTAATAAAAGATACATTTTCTTTGTTGATGAATGTGCGTCCTATGAGTATATCATAATTTTGGATGTGATCGTCAACAACTAATAAATCTACAGGTTCTTTTACAGAGTCTATCTTCAACCACGCCCTTGTATCGCCGCCACCAATTACACACGAGGTGTTACCATACATATTAAGATTGACTGTTCGTGGTTTTATTGTCAGTCCGTATTTTTGAGCTATACTTCGCTTGATAATGCAAAGTGCACTTCCGGTGTCTACTAAGCCTTGAACTCCTTCAGAATCCTCATTGATTTGTACACGTTTTACATATAGCGTTCTATTTACTGTGTTAGTATCGATCAAAGCGACGTCCGTCTTGGCTGCTTGACAATATTTGGCAGTATGTCCCTCTGTTCCACACTTCGAACATTGTAGCGGTCCCTTAGGACGAGTACAATCGCGTACTATATGTCTTATCAATTGACAATTGTAGCACTTAGGTCCCGTAGCCGTACTCATACTCGTATTTTGCCCCTTTTTGAAACTCGTGTATGATGGTTGTCCCTGGGTTTTACAGCGTCCTCGCTGTATTATTATAAATATGAATTTTTAAATACAATTTAAAAGGGGATTACTCTGTCTCTTCCTTACTAAATGTATTCATTTGAATATAATACTAAAAATAAGAAAATTAAAATATAAACTGTATGTAACAGATTAACAACAAATAATAATAATAATAAAAATAGGAATAATTATCCTACTGGATTTAACAAAATAAATTCAATTACTTCAAAATTCAAACCAAATATAATATTAATTCTTAACATAAATACTGGTGGTATTGAAGTCTGTTATGATTTTACACAACAAATAAAATAACGTATGCAAAATAATTAAATAAAAATTATATTTTATTATTTACTACGGCTAATGACAATGTATCGGTTCAGACGTAACATAAAGACTAACTTAACGACTGCCTGGCCTCCCGTATAGTGTGTTGGACGACGACGCTCCGTGTCACAATCAAAATCCTGTGTCAGCGGATCCCACGGTCTCGCCGTCGTATAACACACTATTCCTGATGGTCTTAAAAAATATCATGTAGAAATCGTATTATATTATAATACGATTCAGGGGTTCATAACAAGTCTTATAATTTATAGTCCCGTAACCATGATGGCTTCCTTTTCACCCTTGGTGCTGGTTGGTCTGGAACTGTTTCAATCTTTATCTTTTCTTTAGTGCTTTCTTTTCCTTCTGACTGTACCTCATCAGTATCAGTTGCTTCTTCATGTTCATCAGTGATATGATTTGGTACATTATCACTGTCGGTTCCTATTCGATATACTTTGAGATGAGACACATGAGCTATTGTGACATACTGGCGTCCCTCCCTTACGGGTATTGACAATGTTCATGCATGTTTTTTTTTTACATTTACTGTTTCCTTTGGATTTTTCTACATGATGTGCACTCTTAAAACCATTGTGATTTGAAGCAGCGGGAATGGAAATTAATTAAATATTTTACTATTTTATTGTTTATCAAAAATGTGTATAGCATAATAATAATGAAAGAATTGTTTACACGACTGATATGAGAAGATTTTTTCATTAATTATTTATTATTAATGTTTTACTGAAATATTTAATATTTATATTCTTTTTGTTCTTGTCTGAATTATGTAATTTTTAAATAATTGTACTGTAGATATACAGATATTCATATTGTACTATTATATTATTTTTATTTTACTATTCGGAAAAATATATTTGGCAAAATATAGAGGGGTAACAGATAGAATTGACTCTTGGAATAATTTTTGTCCTAATCAATATTTAAATTTTTTTTTTATTTATATAATTTGCGATTCCCGTGTAATAAAAAAATATTTTTTATTTTTAATAGGTACCAACAATGAAAATTTTCAAATTTGATTTAATTTTTTTTGAATAAATTCAAAATAGCCAATTTTTAAATTCCATTATAAGAATTATTTTTATGGTAAAAACATTTATCTAATTCAAGCATTTTATTTTTTAGAATGATTTTAATTATCAATATTTTTTTGATTAAATTAATTTGTAATGCAATAACTTTTTTAAAAATATTATTTTTGGAAATTTGCTTACATGTTTCTATTTCTTTAACTATTTATTAATCATATCATTTTATCATTTTTTGTCATTTGTTTAAATTTCATAATTTTTTTTTTTTTTTTTTTTTGTCAATTCTTTTTATTACACTCTATATTATATTTTACCTGCTTATAAATATTTCATATAATAAATTAATAATGTTATGAATACTGTAAGGAGATAATTTCAACTAATTTAAGATATTATTATATGAATTTATCAAAACTATTTAATAATTTTACTAACATTTTTAATGTTTTACATTATTATGTTCTTAACAGGGTTCACCATGATAATTGTACAGCATTTTATTTAAATTATGATATTTGTCTACGATTTTATATTACTTAGGATAATTTTTCATATTTTTGTTAAGAAGTGATTATGATGTATCTATGTTTTTATTTATTTTAAGACGATTATATTTTTATAGGTAATATTTTTTGACTTTCAAAAAAAAATAATTGCATTTTATTTTATATATTTTTAACTACAAAACAATTTGCAAATTGTTTATATATTTTGTATTTTTGTAATGAATATTGTAATTGAATGTTTAAAAAAAATAATAGCATTTTTATTTTATATATTTTGGTATAAAGCAATATTTTCTTTTTTCCAACTAAACTCCTTTAATCCACTAATTAAATTATATTCTGTTATGAAGTGTTTTTTTCTCTATAAAGTAATATAAGTAAGTTATATATTATAAAATTAAGCTGTGAATAAGATATTCACAATTATAATCATAAATTTGTTCATCCTGAATAAATTCTTTATTAAATCTTATAAGATCTTATAAAGATTAAAATCTTTTAATTTCTCGCTCGATTATGAATGTTAATTGGTGAATTACAACATATGAACCTGAAAACAAAAATATAACTAATCATTAGTTACTCGAAAAATAACTGTTTGAACGAATTACACTTTGTTTAACACCTTTATCAGTAAGATTGAATATGCTTGTGTTCGCGGTAATGCACTTAATCTATTCTCATCTTTTTTGGTTGGAAGAAATCAAGCTGTTAGAGTGGATAACGATTTAATTAACTTTTTATCAATTAACTATGGAAGCTTATAATTTACAGTGTTAGGACATCTATTTTCTATAATTTATAAAAAATGGTTTATTTGGTTTAAATTTAAACTCTAAAATAATTAGAATTGCTGATGGTACCAGAAGTTTAAGTTAATTTCTGGTTTGAAAATAATTTAATTGAACTTAATATTAAAAAAAGGTGGGTAAGTGGATGTCGCTCTGCTGTACAGTAGGTTACAAGTGGGCATGTAATTTCGTCCCAAATTTGAACTTAAAATGACCATAAAAATAAACTGAGCTTGTGTATTTTTTAGATTTTTTGGTAACATAATAAACTACTTACGTGGAATCTTGTTTTAAATTTTAATTTGCTAATTTTCGTGATTTTTCCATATTTGGTCAAATTTTGAACTTTAAATGCTTATAAAAAAAAACTGTGACTAAGGATTTTTAATGTTTTTCATCTGCCTTTGAAACAATATACTAGGAGCCTCCTATTAAATTTTCAAGCTTTTTAAACCAACAAATAAAATTTTATTGATATTTTTCGAAAAAAATACTAAAAAAAAATGGAAAATGAAAATGTTTGTAAAGTGCTTAAAATAAGTCAAAATATTTTGAAAATTTGATGGTGTATAGAAAATGCTAATATAAACATTCAGTAAAAATTTCATGTATCTACGGTCATTTTTTTAAGAGTTGCATGAAAAACCAAAATCGAATTTCTTGAAAACAGATTTTCCGTAAAAATTCCCGTTTTTCCTTAATTTTTATGTTGTTTTTCCCGGTGCTTGTGAAAACTATTGGGAAATTTAAATTTTGACCTCAATGCACCAACGATATTCACTTTCCACTCGAAAAAGATACTGAAGTTGAAAATCAAAGCATTATTTCGACTACTTATCGTGTACACAGACACAAAAAAAAAAAAAAAAATATAAAAACACACATCATTGTAAAATCAATACATTCATCGTTCCACTCAGAATCTAAAATCTAAGTAGGTACCTATTTGTATTTTGAAATTTATAAAAACAAAAGTTTAATATACAATCCATTAGTTATACAGTAAACTAATTGAAATATATCATTAGACTCTTGTAAATGTGATAAACTTGAACATGTTGACTCAATTAAATACCTTGGGGTGATTTTAGATAGAAACTTGAAGTGGACTGCACGTATAAATCATACGGTTAGTATGACATAAAAGCTGTTTTGTAAATTCAAATTGTCAAAAGATATCCTCAATACCAACACATTGCATACAGTCTATTTAGCACTGGTATACAATCCGTTACTTACTATGATATAGTTCTTTGGCTAAACGCACCTAAGTTTGCTTTAAATCATCTTGTTCTTACATTAAACTCACTGTTGAGATTTATACTATTAAAACCGTATGATTTTCATGTAGATGACTTTTACAGGACATTTAATGTAAGAAACCTAAATGGCTTGTATATATGGAATATTCTTAATTATATTTTTAACATGAATCTAAAAGAATATTACCTTTCTCACATAGCTATCAAACACGCATGAAACAAACTGTAAATCTGAATATCCCAGTAACCAATTAAGAATTTGGTGGAAAAATGGTTTTTAATGTCGGTGTTCGTTTATGTATTAAGCTTAACAATAATTTAAAATCATATAAAAATAAAAAATATCATTAGTTGATAACTGTATTTTCATCATGTTTATCAATTAGGTATGGGTTTTGTTAAAATGACAGTAAATAAAGAAAACTAATAATAATTTCAATGTAATTCCACCAGGTTCTTATATTAAATAAATTAAAATAATGATAAAAAGGCGGGCAAGTGGCTAACGCTTTGCTATACATTACGTAGTATTATACATTAGTATTATGAATGTGTTAAATGAAATTTAATGATATAAAATTATTTTATACGAAAAACGATTCTGAGTAAAGAGCCAAAGATGGTCAGCCTATATTTCAATATAAGTACCTATATTTTATGGTCTTCCTGTTTAAGCAATTCATTCTACTTTTACTAAAACAGTAGATTGAATTAATTTTTACCAAAAACATTTCATTTGATATACTTTAAAAGCTCAAGAAGGTACAGTTTGAAATACTTATGAAAAGTCTAGAAAATTGTTAACCCTTGACTATTGAACTTTTATACATTTTTAATTACAAAATAATTTTCAGATTGTTGATGAATTTTGAAAAAATGTGAGCTTTAAGTGCTTATGAAAAATAGTTACTATGTATCTTTTATATTTTTGAACAGATATTATTGAAACTATAAGAATTCTTGTATTACATTTCATTCTCGATATTTCCCACTAAAAGCAAAATGATTTATAATTATCATTACAATATCAACATCTGTTAGCCAGCGTAGTGTATATGCAATTTCACTACATTGTTGTGTAGGTTAGGCATCTCCGCTCTGTATTATCGCTAGTCGGTAATCGAATTTGATAATATAAGAATATATTTTAGTTACGACAGTGCCAACTACCTATGTAGACTCACACGACTACTATTTAATATCATACAACGGACATTCTAAGGATTTTGGTAGCGAATTAGAAGTAACAATTTTTTATAATTTTAAATAATATACACCGATAACAAGTGTAGACATTGAAGTAATTTTTTATTATACAAACATATTATTTTAAGTGACTCACGATATAATTTTCAAAATCTCATTTCAAATATATGTATATTATTATTATAAATTTGAATTCAAAAAAATGGTTAATTTTAATTTTGAAATACTTTTTTATAATATTTTATAATTCTGTAATTTTTTAATGTCCATTATGTTATTTAAGTCAGTAACTAACAATTATATATTTTATTATGTAACTTTAATGTATTTTTCTTTGCAATTTTAACATATTAAAGTACGTATTAGAATATTTTGTAACGAATATAGTGGTTAAACACGTAAAATTCGATGCATATAGTAGGTTGATGACCCGTCCGAATACGGTGGACGAGTGCAGTAAGTTGTCTAGGTCTTGGTATTGTTATTTAATTTCTAGTAAACGAGCCTCAACTTAAACAGTTTCGAGTCTCAACGCCTGGAAATCCCAAGATTTAGGTCGGTGGAACTCGTAGGCTTTGATACTTGCATCAGTGAATGAACACTGAAGATTTAAAATAAATATAATATTAATAATAAGAGAAATTTAGGGTAACATAGTTTGTATTTTACATAATAGAATAATAATTTTTGCAATCATATTAATAATAATGATATTTTGGAAATTATATTAACAATTATGATTTTAGACGCATAGCATAGTGTGGGGAAAAATTAAATAATAATGGGAGAAAAAAATATGGGTCTGGAGTTATTTGTTTGATGTTATAGAAATAATAGTTACTGGAGTGGTCCACACTCATAAGTACTGTTTTTCTATTATAATAATAATCTTGTGCTCGGCCCACAGGAGTCAATCGTGCACATTATTTGTGACCTACACCCACAGGGTTACCGGTTGTGTAAAGAGCGCATCTTTTAGTAGAAATTAAATATATCGCCATGAGAGCAGACGACTTGTGACAACAAAAATAGAGAGGAAAAGGAAAATAAGGACACACATCTTGCGACGCCTTATAATCTTCATTAAAGGGGGGGGGGCGAAAGGGAAAATGTATACGTTACAAAACGACAGTTTCGATGACGGAGACGAAGTGCAGAGTGACACTGGTGATGTGGAATGTGGATAGCTCCACCCACCACAGGCCCGTTGTAGCTGACTTAGCCCATCATCGGATTTGATCCATCGTATTAAAAAAACGAGAAGTTGAAATATGTGAGATGGCCACGAGGTTGTCTCGTTGATGGCGTCATTGATGGCTCGGAGTTCCAAGGGACTTGGAGCACCAACGTCATGTGGATCCAGCGGTCGTGAAAAGAGAACTTGATGTGCCATATTTGTCTTAAGCCGTTAGCGGTAGTTGTATATCTTGATGTTGGAGAGGGTAGGTCAGTGTCATCGAAATTATGAGCTTTGGTACAATAATATGATTTGGGAAGACAGACTGCATTGCTGCGTGCATGCGGGGGCGCCGACGGTAACAGATGGTGGAGTGCTGCGGTTAGTATGTATGTTAGTGGTATGTTTTCTTTTACAGCAGTTGGGATGGAATTATCCGAAGCCGAATTTGAGATTCTAGTTTTAACGATAAAAAAATATAAATATAATGAATAATCTAAAATACATTCTTGAAATTTTATGAATAAATTGGCGTTTGATTTAAATAAATGCTATCTGTTTTTCGTATTTTTCTAAAAAAATCAAAAACTTTACGATTTGTTACTAGGTTAATTTTAGCCTAATTTCAAAATTTGTTTTTAGATTCTGACCGAAGTGATGAATGTATTGATTTTACAATGATATGTGTTTTTGTGTCGGAAGACGAAATTAACTTATGGACAAACTTGTATTAAATGTACATATTAATAAAAAAAAATTATGCATTTTCAACTACAAAATAACTTCAAATTTTCCCAATTTTATCATATTTCGTAACTATTTGAACTTTCAAATGCTTATAAAAAAAAATTGTGCCTATGTATTTTGGAAAGTTTTGAATCATGTATGGATTAACTTAATATGTTCAATCTTATATTAAATTTTCAAGTATTTTGGCAAAGCCGAAAAATTTTAATCGACATAATATGAAGCTGAACAATTAACGAAATATTTTGAAAAAAAAATCCTGTGAAGAAAATGTCACTTTAAATAGTTGGTGGAAGATTAAAATTTCTACGGCTTAAACTTTTTGAATAAAAATAAATATCTAAAATCGTTTGATCCTAAATCGTTGTTTTACCTGATTGTGTAAAAGATTAAATTTCAAACGCTCATAATAATGTTTGTTTTTTTGTCCGGTAGAGATTTTTTTTAAGGAAATTTAAGGAGAACCACCTCTGATACACTTTGTATTAAATTTTCAAGAATATTTGGACAGCCCAATATTTTTTATTGACATTTCAAAAAAAAAAACAAATTAAAAATTAAAATTTTTGAAAGAATTTGACTTTTTTTTAAGCTATTTATAGACAGTTGAAATTATCGAATTTTCTTAGGTTTTTGTTTCGAAATGTCAAAAAAAAAAAAATTTGGCAGACCAAACATTTTTGAAAATTTAATACAAGGTTTCTCATAAGTGTTACTTATCAACATTAAAAAAAAATAAAAATCGTGACTCACAATTTTTTTATAAGCGTTTGAAGTTCAAATATTGACAAAATTTGCCAAAATCGCGAATATTTGCAAATTATTCTGTAACTCAAAATGTATAAATATCAAATTGTATATATCTTGGAATTCATAGCTAAGAATTGAAAATTTAATACAAGGTTGTCCATAAGTTTTGCTTATAATAATTATAAAAAAAATCGAGCGTAAGTCCATTTAAACTTTTTTACGAATATCTAAATTAAAAACTCACAAGTGAAATAACGATTTACTATCAAACGGTTTTAGATAGAAAATAAATAAATAAAATATCCTAGACCGACAAATCGTCACCATTCAGACCGTTTTTCGTATACATTGATACACATGACTTGCTTCACTCAGAACTTAAAATAAATAATTAAATACAAATTAACTTACAAATCAACTAAGCCGTCGTTTGATGTCTCCACTATTTTTTTTTTTTAATAAAATGCGTTGCCTTTCATTTTTTTTCGTTTCGACTAATACTTATTTTTAAATTTTCCCATTTTTAAAAATTTGGAAAATTTCTGGATTTCCAAAAACTAAGTGCAACTACAACTACAAAACTACAAAATTATATTCTACTATTATATGTGCACTAAAGAATAAAGATCTGATAATCGACGTGACGGCTGACAATATCGCCTAATATTATTATAACGTAAAGTAATCATTATATTTCAGCGTGAATGCGCGTGCGCCATGTACACATATAATATTATAGCCAGCGACGGCGGCCATAATTATCTTCGATCATTATCGGTAATATTCGGGTTATACTATATTTAGATTTCCGATAGTGCGACTGACGGTGAGCTAGATAAGCGTTGCGCACTCGCACTCGCATGTACATGTCACAATATGACTACAACAAATTTATTTCATGGTGAAATGTTGTGAATCATAGACCTAAACGAATTCCAACTTACCGACTTGAGTTTTACACAGTCAATAATTTTGAAAACAAATTTTGTTTTCTTGTTCAATCAACATTGAATCCTTTGAGCCACATTTTTATTTTATTATTCTAAAAAGAAAAAAAATCATTTGAAATTTAGAAAAAAAAACTTGTACTCTTAAAAGTTTTAATGGACATAAATAGTTTTAATTTTTTTTTTTTATTATTCTGATTCGAACGATTCATAATAATAAATTCAAATATGTTTTCAAAATTATTACAGGAGTAAAACTCAAGTATTAGTACGTTGGACGCGTAAAGGTCTATTTTACTTTAAAAAACGGTAGTGTGTAATCCCGTTAAGCTATAGTTTTGCCTTTAAAAATAATAACAAATTATTGCCAATTGCAGAGAGATACAGGAAAATGGATTAGCCACAATAATGTAGCTAAATTGCCTATACAAGGTTCCGTGTTACCGTTATACAAGTATACTTGAATAGAGCCGGGCCGATCAATAAAGCCGCTCCTGGCAAAATAGAAATTTGAGCCCCCTCCCCCCCAAAAAAAAAAATTAGTGTTAACTTATTTACTTATAAGCATAATCAATGTTTAATTTAAATCTTAAGAGTTAAGTTTATTATTTTAATAATTAAAATAACAAAATTTTAAGAATATTTCTAGGTAAGTACCTAATTCAAAACAAAGATAAAAATAACGAAGTTCATTGATTTGTACTGGGTAGTGCCTACTTTGGTATGACTTCAATAACAAAATCTTAAAAACAGTACCACATAAACAAGAACAGTATAAAAAAATTATATTAAATAATATTTCAAATTGAATAGAATTTAGCACAACATGTTTACTAAACAAATTGAACTTTTCTGGCTTTTTTGGAAGCAATATCTTGGATGATTGAAGTGTAGTCCATCTTAGATGCAATTTCTTGTTCAATTGCAAGTATGGCTAAATTCGATAGACGTTATTGACCCATGGTGAAACAGAGATCATTTTTTATAAGCTTTAATTTGCTAAAACTTCTCTCGCAACTCACAAAAAGCTTTAGTAATGGGTATTGTTGAAAAAAATTTTAATGTCACTTCCAAATTTGGGTATGCATCTTGTAGATAATGTTGATGTATGCATTTTAATAAGTCATAAGAGGTGGCTGTTTAAACGATTCTATTAATATAGAAACTTGAAACTTTGAACTTCTATGTATAGCAACTTACTGTCATTAAAATCCACACTGTATAATAACGCTAGATTATTCGACCATTTTTTTTATATCATCAATTCCCATTATAGTAGATACATTTCTACCAGACAAAAATGAGAAATTTGAAGATATATAAACATTTTTTCAAATCTCCATTTTAGACTTGTAATAATAGAATCTAAAGAATTGATAGCATTGTAGCTTCACAATAGTTTCACTCATTCAGTCTCGTTTAATTAAAGTTTATATTAAATTTATATTTTCTAAAACAGTTAAACCTAAAGTATGCAAATGTGTGCATGAATAAAAATAAAATAATAAAATCTAACGTAAAAACAAAACAGGTTGTATTTCGCAACATCGGAACAGTGCTGGTCAGAATAGAATTAGCACGCACTCACCGGATTCATGTAGGTCAAGTAGTAGGTACTTAACGAAAAAAATTATACAATAAAAATGTTAACAATTTTTATTAATTTATAGTTAAACACTTACATTTTAAATAAATTCTATTAGAATATTTACCTTGTTCTATTTCAGACGTCACTGCTTCAGTAAATTATAGGTATAGTTCTGATGCTCCGTAGTACTCGTAGTGACTATCAGACAACAAACTCAATCGAATGTCAATCGTATAATAACCGAATAATAATCGTAATAGAATAAAAAAATTATAGACCTATCAGCTAATAGACAGCGCATTCCACTCCGCCTTGCTATCAATGCACATATACACATATTACAGTCATACTACTTTTATTATTATTGGCCACTGGTAACACATTGATATTTCCTGCGGCTTGTATACCTACGTGTAGAAATATACAGATTGTTATAAATAAAATATATTAC
Organism: Macrosiphum euphorbiae; assembly: GCA_949089665.1. Lineage (NCBI taxonomy): Eukaryota > Metazoa > Arthropoda > Insecta > Hemiptera > Aphididae > Macrosiphum > Macrosiphum euphorbiae. Next base: position 76,081,508 of record CARXXK010000003.1, read on the forward strand.
CTTACGATATAATTCGGTAGGTACCAGCTATCGTCGATCGTCGTGAATGAAAATTAATTTCAATAATCAATAGTAAATTTGAAGTTTAACTATATAAATTTAGGTCTTAGGTGTTAAATTTATAACACAGTATTCATCAACTCGCATTTAATAACAAATATTAATGCCTAGGTATATTGAAATATTAATTTTCAAATTCAAATTTAATGATATCCAATTTTGTTCCCCCATTCCTACTCGATATTTTGCACCCCTGGCAGGCGTCCACCTTGCCAGGCCATCGGGCCGGTCCTGTACTTCAACTCAACAATGTATTATTAATATAATGCATTAGACAAATAATAAATACATATTTCTTATTTTTACAAATTTCCAATAAATAGAATCCCAAATTGGTATAATTTTATAATTTATATTAGCTGATCCCGTTTACTTCGTTGCCCGTTAAAAGTGCCAACTTGAAAATATATCAGTCACTCGTCCACGAATTTGTTATACATATATTATACATAGGTACACGCATTTTATGGCCAATATTGATTCTCGATTAATCTAAAAACTAGTTAAATCTATAAAGTAGTATTTAAATATGTATTTATTATTGCAAAATATTATTATTATTATTATTATTATTATTATTATTATTATTATTATTATAATCAGCAATAGCATCAGCCTTGTTTTTAAGTAGAATATTATATAATATTTATTATTTATTAAATATGTACTACATTCGTTCATTTTCAGAAGGGCCACATCACCAGTAAACTACTAAACTTGGGGTCGGAGGGACAAGTGTTACATATAACATAGTTATCGTTCTGTATTAATCGAGCGATAGCTTATAAATAATAATAAACATACTCATAAAGGTATGAATATTTAAATGTCCTCGCTAATGCCGTCAATTTTAGCTGAAAAGACCTAAAGTATTGAAAACATTAAAATTAGTTAACGTTGTCCGATTTGGAATCTAAAAAAAAATTTGAACTCACCAGAAAATTATCTATAGATCCTATGAAGCACTTTGAAAATAATAAATTTTATATCATTGTGAACTGTAATTGAAAACTTGAAAATATGATAAAATATTATTTTTGATTTAAAATTAGACAACGGTAACAAACTTTAATTTTGTCAAAACAAATGTATGTTTTCTAAAATTCGTGTTGGGAAATTTATATGATTATCGAATAATTGACATGTGCGATGTGCATGCGCGTACGAAAGAGTATACCCGCATTTAATTTTACTCACACTAATAAAAATTTACATCTAACACATAGATTCCGGGCGGCTATGACAAGATTAGGAATTGCCTAAATGTGTGCACCTTAAATAATAAAAGTATCGAGGTCCCTTAAACACCAATTTCTAATTTTTGGTACAATTTTGTAATAAAATGAACGGATGATAACTCTGTTTATAACTAGAACTAGGATTTTGGTGACTTTTGCATTTTTTTTCTTTAAGTGCTATACAATTCTAACCAAAAACTAAATTTGTTTCGTGATATAACAATTTAGAATATTGTGTAGTTTTTATTTTTCATTTTTTTCATCTTTTGTGTTAAATACATTTTATTGCATTTTTAAGGTCATTTTTACATAATATTTCAAATTGTTCGTTCATTTGGTGTATTTAAACTAATTTTTATTTATTTTAAGCTTTTTTAATATGTGTTGTGTAGGTAAAATAATAATATTTATTTTAAAAATAAATTTTCTTCTCTCGTCTAAGTACATTTTTAAGTTCATTTTTTAAAGTTTTTAGGTCATATTTGCATTTATTTTGTGTATTTTTTAAGTCATTAAAATCGTAGCTCTATTTATAACTAACAACTTATTATAAGGACATTTGTAATTTAAATTTTTGGTACCATTCTATACATTTTTTTTACCTATTACCTCCAACAAGACAAATTATAAAACTTATAAATACTTACCGTCATATCTATCTATATAAACAAATAATATTTATCTTATACAATAAATAAGTTCGTTTCTAGTAGACCTATCATTATTTATGAGCTATATTTTGTTTACAGATCATTGTGTTTTTTTTTCCTTTGACAATTTATAAGCTGTTATTTTTCCATTCAACTATTTTGAGATCATGCTTAGTTTTTAACTTTTATGTAATTGTCGGTTGTCCTATCATCTGTATTTTATGCAGTTTTAAAATTAACCCACTTGTAGTAAAATAAAATTAACGAAGAAGCAAGAGAGAAGTAGGGCGACATTTGTAGTAGAGAAAAATAGACTGAAAGGCAAGTGCCGCGTTGGACGCTATTTGTAGTAGAATAAAATAAACGAAGTGGAGGTAAGTCGGTGAAATATGCAGTGGCGGCAAACTATAAAGGGTGTGAATGATTGGAGTGTTGCGCTTATCGTAAATTTTATCTCACTACAGAATATTTTTATTTGAATATCGAAATAATAATTTGTTCTTAATTATATAGCATATGTGTTTTCACTTACCTTGTATTGCCGTGAATAAAAGTGCGTAGACTCTCGTTGGAATTTTGGTTGGAGTACCGTCTCTAATTGGTGTGAGTCGATGCACGTTATTTATACTTTACGATTTACACTACAATATCCTATTGTAATTAAGTATACGTTTCTATATCACACACTGTTGGCTCTTTACGATTGTGATGTAATGGAGTTTGTAAAGATATCTTTTGATGGGAGATGAGGATATTATGAAGATGGTTTTTTTGTATGGATTGTGCTGGTACTATGAATCCATGCATATCTGTTGTAAATTATTATGATGTTTGTCTGTTTACTTTAAGAAGTATTCATGAATGAATTTTATTGTTCGTTTTCATTCAATATTTTTACAACATTCATTTCAACTTCTTGTATATCTGAGATTTGGACGTTTACGAGTACAGTACTTTCGGCACAGTGCATAAGTCTGCCCGGTTCCATACTCGCGACTCAAACTGCAAATATACTTTGGCAATCCAATGTCTAGTATAGACAGTGAATTGGCAAACAGCAATTGAACTGAAATTTATTATTTAATATTTTCACGACATCTATTTCAGCTACCTGTATATTTGAGATTTGGACGTTTACGAGTACAGTACTTTCGGCACAGTGCATAAGTCTGCCCGGTTCCGTACTCGCGACTCAAACTGCAAATATACCTTGGCAACCCAATGTCTAATAGAGATAGTGAATTGACGAACAATAATTGAAGTGAAATTTATTATTTAATATTTTCACGACATCCATTTCAACTACCTGTATATTTGAGATTTGGACGTTTACGAATACAGTACTTTCGGCACAGTGCACAAGTCTGCCCGGTTCCGTACTCGCGACTCAAACTGCAAATATACTTTGGCAACCCAATGTCTAGTATAGACACTGAATTGACAAGCAGTAATTGAACTGAAATTTACGTAGATACTTTTACGAGTCAAAATGCATTTCATGTATAGTACAATTGGTTTAAGTCTGATATTCTTAGGGATATAGGACTTGGATACGAGTATGTGGATATCTTCCCTACATAACTTAACGTTATTGAAGGATTGTTAGGATTATAAAAATTTAAATAACAATGTTGTTATGGTAGAATAGCAAAATGAATATACCAACAGTGAGCTCATACCTGGTTTCAAAACAAACGCAATAGTAAGTTAACTTTGTAGAGAGAGATTAATTTTGTGTCAAAAAGGAAACTGGTTGATGTTCCATAGATTTGTCCGCGACCGCCATCAGCGTGGTCCTCTGTGTTGAATTGACATGTTGCGTGGAGTGTACTGCTACTGGTGTACCACTGTGAGTACTGCTTACTGGTGCTTTGTAGTTTGTGCGTGGCGATTATATACGGAAACGATTGTCTTATTCCTACTCTATTGTTATTACGTAACGTTACAATAGATTATTCGTTTTTGTTATGTGGATTGCGCATGTGCGCGTATTCATGTCGTGTTTTCGCATAATGTCGTTGGTTTTCTTGCAAATTTTATATGATAAAAGTGTTCCCTACATCGAGTGTCATCTTATGATTATTTTTGCGCATAACATTAGCATTGGTTTCAGTTTGTTTGACCAAATATCGTATGTATGCACAATTTATCTCCAAGTATGAACCTACCTGATATATTCACTTTACATGTTTATTTAAATATAGAGTATATTATTCATATATTACACACTTATAGTTTTGTGTGCTTTACATTTGAAGATTATTTAATTTTAGGTTTCTGACATTCACTTTAATTTCTATTTTAATATAGAAACGTTTTAAATAACACCGTTTGAACATTTTGAAAGTGACATTTTTGTAAGACAACTTCTCAAACTTAAATTAAGATTACGAACAAAATGTAAAGCAATGTTTCTGATCTTCTGTATCAATTTGACATTGAGAAGTTATAATTAACGAAATAATTTATATTATTATAATATAATTTTCACATTTCAGTCATTTCACCCTGAATAAAATATTACACTTTAATTAAACAATATATAGTTATACGTATATATTTTTTACTTACCAATTTCACCTACAAAAATTATAATAATTATTAATAAGGTTTATACTATAATTATATGTAAAAGTTATCTTATGTGGCTTGAAAATTGAAATAAATACAAAATAAGGGGCTACGATTTTGTCGTCACAATTGGAAATAAAATAGTAAAAATAATAACAAAAGTACTATGGGTATGAAAGTTTTGATTTAAAAAGTAACCTGTTTTTGTATAATTTGGATTACAATTTATTATTTTGAAAATAACAGTGAAAAACGCATATCACAATTCTTAATTCTTAATAAATTAAAAAAAAAAAAAACATTACGTACTTGCTAACTGTTCTGAAGAAACAATACAAATAGGTTTATACGTGGTAAGTATTTATATTAATTGGCTTAAAAATGATCATACATATTATAGTACACAATAAATGATAAACATTCAAGATGTAGTTATCATCAATAAAACGTTAGAAAGAGGTATTATTTAGTTGTCAACATATTATAATCATTTACAATATACAACAACAACTATATATGATTATGATTTTATTGGGATTGAGATCAATAAACTATTAGGTACACAGTGTTGGGTAGTAACGTAAAGCAAATTACAAATTACTGTAACGCAATTACTTTTTCAGTAACCCAGCAGTAATTTCATTACATTTTACTTAAAGTAACGTAATTGTAACAAAATTACTTTTGAAAAGTAATTTATGTGAAGTACCTAACGCACTAACGCGTTATTTTCCACGTTATTAAAATAATAGTTTTGATTAAATTACCTACAGGTATAAGATATCCCAGAAGAATTAATAATCCATTATATTTATTTTTGATTCCAATAAAAATTATAGTTAACAATTTACTAAACACTCCAGGAATAAATGTTATCACTTTATTAGCAGAAAAAAGAGTTCGGTTTAAAAATAAAATTTAATAAAAATTAATTATGATTTATGATTTATGACTATATAATAATATAGCCATATAGGTGAGGTGATTGTAAATTCGTAAATACTAAAATAGGCCTATGGCTATGATTGTAAAATATATACGTAATAATTGAATCATATGAATTGAATATGGTTAGAAATAAATGATAAAAAAAGTAACGTTATTTGTAACACACTACTTTATTAATGAAAAAGTAATGTAACGTGATAAAAATAATTTTAGGTAACGCAAATGTAATTTAAATAGAAATATTTGAAGTAACGAGTAATGTAATTTCATTACTTTTTAAAAGTAATTTACCCAACACTGCTATTACATGATCAATTTATATACTAGCATAATACATTTAAAAAAAAATATATTACTTATTAACATAATGGTTGTTTTTATCTATCTAATCACTCTAAATATAAAATTCTATTATTGTAGTTTGTGAACGTAAACATAATTTATTTTAATAAAATATTCAGATTTGAAACAGAAACTCAAGAACACTCAGTACCTAGCCAGTTTTTGTACGGCACTTACTAAAGATTTTGGAACAGATTTGCGATAGAATGAACCGACAATAACGAATGTGTTTGTTACCAAGAAGGCAAGATCTCGTTACATGGAAGTTCGGAGTTTTAAGTTTTGGTGCCATTCATATCCATTTTTTTTTTTACTATTTCCTTCATTTAGAAAAATTATAAAACATATTAATACTTACCGTCAGTTATGCCTGTAAAAACAAATAATACATATTTGATAGTAACTTAGTTCGTTTCTAGTAGATCTATCATTGTTTATGAGCTTATTTTATTTTACAAATTATTATGTTTTATTTGTTTGCTTTGAAAATGTAGCCAGTGTACCAATATATTATTTTATCATTTTTTTGTGTTATCCTCAAATATCCGAATACCTATGTCTTATTAAAATTTGTAAAAATAAAAAAGGTATACGATTTATCTTAATGGTTATAAAAACCAATGCTTATAAGTTACACTTATTTATAATATATACTTCAAAGTAAGGAAGTCATAAAATTAAGTATTTGTTAATTACAATATCCTTACCTTCCGATAGAAAATAATCTTTGAAAAAATCTATACAATTTGAAAATTATTAAAATAAAATTATATAAAAGAATGCTTGAGTAGGTACCAATTTATTTGTATGTATGGTTAATCATGGGCATCTTAATCTCACTAAACATTTTACATACGGTATTTTTAAGATACTTCATACTAATAAGTAATAGCTATATAACAGTTTATGAATACGACAAGTCGACTTTCAAACGGAAATCGAAGTCGATTAAATATTGATTCAGAATTTTTTGTACCACCTACTTAAAAAGTGTTCGGTGGCGACACAAACTTCTGTTTTTCAAATTATTCACCCATTCCACTTTTTTACCGTAAATTAATTAGATGATTTTTATTGAAATTTTATATGTACCTAATTCAAAATTAGAATGAGTAGTTCCTTCGTAATTAAAATGTTTGTTCTAAGGATAATAGCCCAAAAAAATGGTCTTGTAAAAATATAAAATATACGTTATATTGGAACAAGTAATTATTAAATTTTGGACATTTTTACAATTTATTTATGTTGATAGATGACTAAATTTTCAATTCACATAAACAATAAACCCAATATCTTATGAAAAAATTACCATAGACATTCTATCCTTAGAACACAAAGTTAAATAATTAATATATTATTTAAAACTAATAGCATATTTTGTATTTTAATTCAGAACAGTTATATCCACTGAATAACTTAGAGTAAAAAAGGGAGGATGGTTCTTATTTGAAAAACAGATGTTTGATCTCCACAGAACACTACTTGAGTAATACATAATATCTCAAGAATATGAAAATATGGTCTTTAAGCATATTATTAAATATTAAACTGTTAACGAACTGTTATAAAACAGATATCCCACCAAAAACATATACCTATGTAAAATGAGAACCAAGTTCAATACTATAACATATGCCTTGGTTGTTGACTCAACGACAAAAGAAGTGAGATCTAAATGGCTGCCAACTGCCAATAGTTAGGATAATATATTGAAGCCTAAGGTCTCACTTGGCTAGTTTTCACATACAAATTATTATTAAGTATCTACTAAAACAGTAATGGAAGAGTGAAGATGATTTTCGGAAGAATAAAATAAGAATTTGAAGCTTTAGATCTTGCGATGGCTATAACATAATTCGTAGCCAAGTCAGACCTTATATAGGCTTCAATATATTATCCTAACTTGTTTTACATATATGTTTTGGTGGGATATCATTACTTTTTTTATGTAAATTAATATACATTTTTTTTATCTTTTTTTGAGTATATTTTATACTATCATAATTTTATTTACTATAATTTCTACTGGTGGGTGGGTAATTCATAATCATAAAATTAATTATTTAATTATTTTAATTGTATTTTTTTTTAAAATTAATATTAATTACATAGGTACATAGAAAAACAAAGTATGTTGCTGCGCGTGGGTCGCCAATATCGACACATATTCGACTGGACGTATTTTGGCGATACGGTAAAGGTTAGCGGAGCTATATATAAGTCAAAGTCAACAGTACAATAAATTAGAAGCACTTAATTAATTAATTGAAAAATTAAATATAATAGATCAAATAATTGAAAAATTATAATAAAATCAATTGATTTAAAAATTTAAAATTTACAAGTTTCTGATTTTTTCCTTTGTATTCACCTAACTACCTATCCGACATCCGTATGTCAAATTTTAACTTTCTAGGTCATATATGGAACTGAGTTAGAATTTCGGTCTATAGGTTAGTCAGTGATAAAAATGACGATTTTGGGACGTTAGTATCTAAATAACGGTTTGAGGTATGTTTATGAAATTTGGAGCACATGTGTATCTAGTAGATCTCAATATATGAGCCAAATTTCACATGTTTATGTGGAATATTTTTTGAGTTATGAGGGGGTCAAAAGTGGCTCCAAATGGTTCGTGTAATATTACACACTGTGCTGCTCGCCTGTTTTGTTAGCTAGTGTTAGCGTGTCTAGATATACATGTAAGAACTTAATATAGGTACTATTTTAATATTTTACTTTCTTTATTGTATTACATATAACATTTGTAAGTTATTTATTGTCCTACTGCTCCGCCCCCCCACGCACCCCCCAATTCGAGCACTGAATAAAATTAAGTATTTGGTGATTATAATATCCTTACTACTATATCCAATAGTTATATCTGAAAGATCTATAACATTTAAAGTTATTAAAACAAAACTATAAAAAACAATGATTGAGTACAGAGTACCTAGGTAGGTACCGTAAATTGGTTAGTTGAATGGTTTACTATTATCCAACATGGGCAACTTAATCTTACTAAACATCTTACATATTATGGTATTTTTAAGATACATTCCTAATAACTAGCTATAATTTATGAATATTGTAAGTCGACTTTCAAACGGAAATCAATGTCAATAAAATATTGATTTTAAATTTATTGTTTTCGTAACACTTTCAGTTTGGATAAGGGCATTTATGCCAACTGTCAATTAAAGACACACAATATGCATCAACCTTTTAATTTTTTTTTTAAATACTTTATTATCTTATTTTTCTTCTGGTTCTACTTATTTTTTTGGGCAACTATAGAACCATCTACCTACCGTCCAAAAACAAATCCTCCAACTATTTAAATCTAATGCCTGATCCTTCCAATTTATTTTCTTCCCCTAATGCTTAACTCCTCTCTTCACTGTATCCCAACTTCATTTTAGATTTTACCAAGGACTTTTTTATTTCTAAAGTATGTTTCATGAAATATCTTGGTAATGTGTTTTGCTCCTCATTTTATGTCAAGCTCAGCAAAATTATTACTATTATGATAGTATCTACAAATTACAATGACGTTTTCATTGTATATTGCGTCTAATACTCTATGTTGTCTTCTTCATCCTGACACTTGTTATACCCAACATATCTTATTGAATCAAATATTTCCATAATACGTTTCTTATGAATTTATTTTTAAATTATTTCCTTCGTCTGCAAGTTTCACACCCGAAAAATATTTTTTTGTATGAATATTAAATTGTATACATCATAATTCATAACTGTTCTAAGTCACTATTTGATTAGGTAGGTACTAATTAAAAACGTTACCTCTACAGATCCCTGAAAAAAATCATTTTTAAGTCAACCTAGTATATTTATTACAAATTAGGTAAACTATAAAAATATTTTACGATCCGTCTGATTATTTCGTATAAGTCATTCAATTTGAGACAATTTCTAAATAAGTATCATTAATAATTAAGTTCTACAATCTACAACAATGTGAAAAAAAATATTTAAGTTATTGTTGATAATATTAATTAATTGTTGCTTGACGAAACAAAAATCAAATTGAAATTATTTAAATAAATGTTATGGGTTTACATATTATTATACTTCGCCAGATATACTAGAATAAGCCTATACAAATCTGATGTAAGAATATTTTATACTTTTTAAAACATCGTTAAGCATAATTTTTTTATTAATTATAATATCATATTAAGATAAACTGAAAAGTAAGAAATGGTGTATGTTCTATTTGTCTCCAGATTATCATACAATAACAATGGTTAGCTTTCATATTTAAATTAATTATAGTACATATTATAAAAATCTTTGCTGTTAAATCTCCACAAAATAAAAATTATAATACAAATATTATAATCATTTTAAATCAATAAATTAATCCATACCAATGAATACGTTTATGTTTGGTTCAGTAGCTGCACGCATAACCCAAAATGAAATCGCTATAAATGTAAGCTTAATTAAATATTGCTTATTAAAAATCAATTTGATTTAATATTTTAATATAAAAAAATAATAATAAATAATGTGAACGCTGAACCACAAATGAAATAGAATACTACTTATCGATTTCTTTTACAAAGCAATATGTTACTAGCTCACACTCCCTGAGTACAAAATAAATAAAGTGCAAAATAAGTTGTTGATTTAGTAGGTAGTGCCTACTTATATTAATATAATATAACAAGGGAATAATATTATTCACTGTTTTTTAGTGAACGCCATATGTATTATTTTTCATATCACTTGAGTAAATAATTAGTATGCAAAACTGAACATGGCAAAAGTATTTCTAGGTATCTTAAACACAGGATTTCAAATAATGTTAATTACTTAAGGTGAATATAAATAATGCGGGACTATTGTTATAATTCAGGATATTTCTAGGAAATATTGACCGAAAACGATTACATAATATTAGACATATACCTAACATATTACATATTAGACTCACACCCACTTGTAATAAGACAAAAATTAGGCATGTTATGACAAAGTTGGGTACAAGTTAAGAGTATAATCACAACACGTTCAACCAAAAACACAGATAATCACGTCTGTAAATCAAAAAAATGGGTCCAATCAAGATCAGCAGAATAGATAACAAAAGTTTAAAATAAAAACCAAATATAAAATAATACAAAATTATGAAAGCTGCTCAGGCAACGTCGGTCTATTTAGTTTTAAAATTAGAAAATAATCATACACATATTTTATTATAATGTTATTTTATAGACTAGCACTAAAATCTAAAAAAAATAAACTTATTATTTCAGTTTTGTATGTAAAAAACACATTTGAAAAACAATTTTCTTCATTTTAAGTTTTAATGTATTTAGACTATTTACTACCTATTTTAGATTCGGAGCGGAGCAATGAATGTATTGATGATTTTGCAAATTTACAATGATGTGTGTTTTTTTTTTATTTTTATTTTTTTTTATTTTATACCTCTCATCACCTTTTAGTACAATAAAAATGCTTAGATTTTCTTCTACAGTATCTTTCCTGATAGGAAAGTGAATATAGTTGGTACTTTGGGGAGTCAAAAATAAAAATTTAATAGTAATTTTAAAAAGCGCCGTGAAAAACAAAAGAAAAATTAAGGAAAAAACGGGATATTTTAAGCAAAATCTGTTTAAGAAAATCGATTTTGATTTTTGGTGCAACTCTAAAATAAATGACCGTAGGTACATTGAATTTTGACTTAATGTTTATACTAGCATTTTCTATACAACATTTTGAACATTTTCCGTTTCCATTTTTTTAATGTTTTTTTCTATAAATATCAATAAAATGTTATTTGTTGGTTAAAAAAGCTTGAAAATTTAATAAAAGGTTCCTAGTATATTGTTTCAAAGACAGATGAAAAAATTAAATACCCAGAATCACAATGTTTTTAGATAAAACTTTATTGATGTTTATAAAAAAAAAAAACTAAAAAATTTAAAACTGATAATGTCGGTAAACAGCTCAAAAAAAGTAAACAATTTTATGGTGTATGGAAAATGAAAATATAATCATTCAGTGAAATGTTCATGTATCCACAGTTATTCGTTTTTGAATAACAATAATATAACAAAACCACTACATGAGAAATCGAGTGAATATCCAATCTTGCAAAAAATATGAACTTAAAAATTCAATTTGATTAGCTTGTAGACATTTTTTTTTTTTGAAAAAGTTAGACAAACTTATGAGGAACCTTGTATTACATTTTCTAATATTAGATTTTAAAAAAAAAAATGTTATGAATTCTTAACTCAAAATAATTTGCTAATGTTCGTGATTTTTTCGTATTTTGTCAAGATTTGAACTTTAAAATATCTTTCTAAAAAAAACTGTGACTAAGGATTTTTAATATTTTTCAAATATCATTGTAACAATTTATATAGGAGCCTTGTATTAAATTGTCGAGCTTTTCACCCAACAAATTGTATAGACATTCCTAGAAAAAATAACAAATACAATTTTAAACTGAAAATGTCCCTAAACAGTTTAAGACTAATGAAAATATTATGAAAATTTGATCATGTATAGAAAATGTGAATATAAACAACCAGTGAAAATTGCATCTATATACGATTGTTTGTTTTAGATGTACACCTAAAACCAAAATCAATTTTGTCGAAAATGTCCCGTTTACCCCTTAATGTTGTTTTTCCCGGTACTTCCCGAATGCACCAAGCCACCAACTAGATTCACTTTCCCAAGATACCAAAATCCGTTAATTATTTTGGACGGGAATAGGTTTTGGTTATAAAACAGGATTTGAAATAAAAGGTAGCCAGGTAGGTACTTAAAAGTTAAAATAAAATTAAAGGAAGGGACTTATAGATTATTTAAGCATGTTATATATTATAAACAAAAAAGGGAGATAGAACTATAACTTTGCTACTTCATTACATTTATCTAAACTTTAAAAACTTATAACTATAATAGTACAAGTTTCAACTATTTTTTTATGAAATGAACAGAAAATTCTGTTCAGAAAATAAAATTTACAATGTTCATAATAAGTTGTTGATTCAGCAACCACACATTATATGAAACAATAATTCGCCATTCGTCGTAAACTCAGGATATAGGTCGAATTATGTTTTTTATAATATATATTTTGATCACCTGAATAAATAACTACTTAGTATAAAAATTTATCGTGGCTCTACGGTCTACAATGTAGGGTTAGGTTAGACTCTACATTTTCGATTTATCCACTCCGTTCGATCAACTTTAAAATACTGCTGAAGTGCTGAATATTACGTTGAGGTATGTCGCGAGATATAGGTATGAAAAACGGATAATGAGTTAAAAAAAGAATAAAATCTACACGTCTGTTATACATTTCATTACAAATAAGTATATAAGAAATATGTAAGCATATAATTAGTATTTAATCAGTGTATAGTTTTTATTTTGTTTAATAAAAATTGTGAATTTTTTTATTATTATTTTATCAAACCGTTCTCATTTAATGTTTCCAAGATTTCTAAAATGTAGTATCTACTCGTCAATAATTAGTCAATTATACATTTCATAACATATCAAAAATATGTTGGCATATTTAGTATTTAATTAATGCAACATTTTTATTTTGTTACCTATAAGTTTCTATTGATAATGAATGATAATTTTCGAGATTTTGATAAATGTTGTCAAAATTCGATCTTTAAATGCTTATAAAAAAAAAATTGTGCATATGTATTTTAAAAATTTTTCAATTGCTATTGTAACAATATATCAGGAGCCTTGTATTAAATTTTTACACTTTTTGGCCCAACAGATAAAACTTATTGATATTTATAGAAAAAAAAAAAATATAAATAATTGAAAACTGAGAATGTCCGTAAACAGCTCAAAAAAAGTCAAAATATTTTCAAAATTGTACACTGTATAGAAAATGCTAATATGAATATTCAGTGAAATTCTCATGTATCTACAGTTGTCCGTTTTTGAATTACAACAAAATAAGGAAATCGCTACATGAGAAATCGAGTGAATATCCAATGTTGTAAAAATTTGAATTTCAAACGCTCATAAAAATTTAATTTGACTTTCTTATCGACATTTTTGTTTTGATAAAGGAAGATAATCTTATAAGGAATCTTGTATTACATTTTAAAATCTAAGATTTAAAAAGAAATATTTTTACGAATTCTCAACTCAGAATAATTTGCTAATTTTCGTGATTTTTCCATATTTTGTCAATTTTTGAACTTTAAATGCTTATAAAAAAAAATTGTGACTAAAGATTTTTAATATTTGTCATCTGCTATTGAAATTATATACTAGGAGCCTTTTATTAAATTTTCAAGCTTTCGCAACCAACAAATAAAATTTTATTGATATTTTTAGAAAAAAAATTAAAAACAAATGGAAAATGAAAATGTCCCTAAACAGTTCAAAATAAATCAAAATATTTTGAAAATATTATCGTGTATAGAAAATGCAAATATAAACAACCTGTGAAAATTTCATGTACATACGTTCATTTGTTTTAGAGTTACACCAAAAACCAAAATCGATTTTTTGGAAAACCGATTTTGCGTAAAAATTCCCGTCATACACACATCATTGTAAAATCAATACATTCATCGTTTCACTCAGAATCTAAAATATGCATGATTTATACACTAAAAAAATGTAAAATATGCATGAAAAATATGCAAAATAGTTTGATACAAATTTTAAACGGTATTGGGAAAAAAAGGCAATTGAAAAAAAAGCAACGGAAAAAAAGCATATGAAAAAAAAGCTAAAGAAAAAAAGCAAACGACACAAGTTTTTGTTTTTTTAATAACTCAAGATAATTACTTGTATAATATTTTACTTAATCAGTGAGCAGTGTAAAATATATACGTGGTTTTTTTGTAGCTTAGGCCTTTCTTCCTTTTCCCATCTTCTCTCCCATTATAAGGTTTAACTATTACTTAATATGTTATATATAGCAGACAATTTTAAGCTCGTGCCGCTGTCCCCGACAAATGATTAGAAACAACGTGGCACTTGGTCACTAAGTAAGTGATTATTTGAGATTATATACCTCCTATATGACTCGTCAAATCGTAAAGGACAACAATTGACAAATAATACGACTATATACGTAAATGGGACATACAGACGTATAGGCCAAGGAAATAAATTGAAATTCCGAAAAGTACCACCTCTTTTCCCCCCTGAAATTTGGAATGTACACGAAAGTACATTACATAATATCGAGCGTACAAATAACCAAACTGATTGTTTTAATAATCGATTTTCTAAGTTGGTAAGTCATAAGCACCCTTCTATTTGGAACCTCATTAAGAAAATGACACTGGAAGTTGCAGCCGATGAGACAAAACTCCAGCAACGGTTATTAGGCACTGTGCAACCAAAAAAAAAACTTAAGAAGTATGAAAAAATACGTACGTTTGGCCAGCCCCCCCCCCCCAATGGAAAATCCATAAATGAATTGCGCCGATATTTAGCACGTAATTCGCACGTATTCGCACGCCTAGTTTTGAAATTCGCACGACTCTCCTTCCCCCTCAAAAATCAAAATCCATGGGGGGGGGGCCAGCAACACGTCTTGCCAGCCCCCCCCATAGTTTAAATCAACATTTTCGCAATTTTTTTTTTTGCAGATATTTAGCACGTAATTCGCACGTATTCGCACGCCTAGTTTTGAAATTCGCACGACTCTCCTTCCCCCTCAAAAATCAAAATCCATGGGGGGGGCCAGCAACACGTCTTGCCAGCCCCCCCCCCCCCCCCCCATAGTTTAAATCAACATTTTCGCAATTTTTTTTTTGCAGATATTTAGCACGTAATTCGCACGAATTCGCACGCCTGGTTTGATAATTCGCACGACCTTCCTTCCCCTAGAAAAACAAAAATTCATGGGGGGGGCTAGCAAAACGTTTCGCCAGCCCCCCCGGAGGTCCAAATTAACATTTTCGCAAATTTTCTTCTGCAGACATTTAGCACGTAATTCGCACGAATTCGCACGCCTGGTTTGAAAATTCGCACGACCTTCCTCCCCTCCAAAAACAATAAAATCATTTTTTGTCAAGAGAGATTTTTTATTCAATCAAGATATTTTCCATTGTACTTAGAATATTTTCTTATTAAATACAGTTGTCTATTAAGCTTTTTATTTAATATGGATTGTATATTAAAAATAGATTTTTTATATTAACTGCAGGTATTTTACTAAAGTTTTTTTTATACATTTTTTATTCAACTAAGCTTTTTTTTAGGTTATACGCAATATTGTAATTAAATATTTTTCCAAGCTTACCATTATAATCTTGATTGAATAAAAAAGCCTAGTTGAATAAAAAATCTATAAAAAAACCTGAGTAAATTACATTTAGTTAATAAAAAAAAAATCAATTTTTAATAAACAATCTATAATAAATAAAAACTGTATTCAATAAAAAAAATAACGTATGTAGAATAGAAAAAATCTTAATCTAATAAAAAGTCTATCTTGACAAGAAACCTTAATAAAAAATCTATGTTGAATAAAATATAATCTAATTTTTAATAAAAAATTTGATTGTATACAAAATCTAAAAAAAATCCTTCGTAGAATGCTTATAGTTAATAAAAAAACAATCAATTTTTAATAAATAATCTATTTTAAATAAAAATCTATATTTGATTAATGAATCTATATTAAACAAAAAAACCATGATAAAAAATTGTATTCAATAAAAATAATCTAAGTAGAATAGAAAAAAATTGTATTAAATAAAAAAGCCTAGGTGATTAAAAAATCTATAAAAAAAAGCCTGAGTTAATCACCTATAGTGAATAAAAAATAATTAATTTTTAATAAACAATCTAAAATAAATAAAAAACATTTAGTATTCAACAAGATTTTTTTCCATTATAACTGTAATATTAAAGACTTCCGATCTAGAGAAAATCTATATTTTATAAAAAAAAAACAATATCAAATAAAAAACTTAATAGACAACCGTATTTAATAAAAAACTAATCTAAGTAGGACGTAGGTACAATGGAAAAAAATCTTGTTGAATACTAAATGTTTTTTATTTATTTTAGATTGTTTATTAAAAATTAATTATTTTTTATTCACTATAGGTGATTAACTCAGGCTTTTTTTTATAGATTTTTTAATCACCTAGGCTTTTTTATTTAATACAATTTTTTTCTATTCTACTTAGATTATTTTTATTGAATACAATTTTTTATCATGGTTTTTTTGTTTAATATAGATTCATTAATCAAATATAGATTTTTATTTAAAATAGATTATTTATTAAAAATTGATTTTTTTTTATTAACTAAATGTAATTTACTCAGGTTTTTTTATAGATTTTTTATTCAACTAGGCTTTTTTATTCAATCAAGATTATAATGGTAAGCTTGGAAAAATATTTAATTACAATAAATAAAAATAAATTATTAAATTAAATAAAAAAAAGCTTAGTTGAATAAAAAATGTATAAAAAAAACTTTAGTAAAATACCTGCAGTTAATAAAAAAATCTATTTTTAATATACAATCCATATTAAATAAAAAACTTAATAGACAACTGTATTTAATAAGAAAATATTCTAAGTACAATGGAAAATATCTTGATTGAATAAAAAATCTCTCTTGACAAAAAATGATTTTATTGTAATTTAACTTATTATTATTGTATATTAACTATAAGCATTCTACGAAGGATTTTTTTTAGATTTTGTATACAATCAAATTTTTTATTAAAAATTAGATTATATTTTATTCAACATAGATTTTTTATTAAGGTTTCTTGTCAAGATAGACTTTTTATTAGATTAAGATTTTTTCTATTCTACATACGTTATTTTTTTTATTGAATACAGTTTTTATTTATTATAGATTGTTTATTAAAAATTGATTTTTTTTTTATTAACTAAATGTAATTTACTCAGGTTTTTTTATAGATTTTTTATTCAACTAGGCTTTTTTATTCAATCAAGATTATAATGGTAAGCTTGGAAAAATATTTAATTACAATATTGCGTATAACCTAAAAAAAAGCTTAGTTGAATAAAAAATGTATAAAAAAAACTTTAGTAAAATACCTGCAGTTAATATAAAAAATCTATTTTTAATATACAATCCATATTAAATAAAAAGCTTAATAGACAACTGTATTTAATAAGAAAATATTCTAAGTACAATGGAAAATATCTTGATTGAATAAAAAATCTCTCTTGACAAAAAATGATTTTATTGTTTTTGGAGGGGAGGAAGGTCGTGCGAATTTTCAAACCAGGCGTGCGAATTCGTGCGAATTACGTGCTAAATGTCTGCAGAAGAAAATTTGCGAAAATGTTAATTTGGACCTCCGGGGGGGCTGGCGAAACGTTTTGCCAGCCCCCCCCATGAATTTTTGTTTTTCTAGGGGAAGGAAGGTCGTGCGAATTATCAAACCAGGCGTGCGAATTCGTGCGAATTACGTGCTAAATATCTGCAAAAAAAAAATTGCGAAAATGTTGATTTAAACTATGGGGGGGGGCTGGCAAGACGTGTTGCTGGCCCCCCCATGGATTTTGATTTTTGAGGGGGAAGGAGAGTCGTGCGAATTTCAAAACTAGGCGTGCGAATACGTGCGAATTACGTGCTAAATATCTGCAAAAAAAAAATTGCGAAAATGTTGATTTAAACTATGGGGGGGGCTGGCAAGACGTGTTGCTGGCCCCCCCCCCATGGATTTTGATTTTTGAGGGGGAAGGAGAGTCGTGCGAATTTCAAAACTAGGCGTGCGAATACGTGCGAATTACGTGCTAAATATCGGCGCAATTCATTTATGGATTTTCCATTGGGGGGGGGGGGGCTGGCCAAACGTACGTTGAAAAAATGCAATTCAATTTTAATAAAATATGTGAAGAGTATAGAGATAAGCAACGTGATCTACCAAATTTTTTATTAGCTAATCTCATACCACAAGGTATACTTTATAAATTGTTTTATGATAAATTTATGTTTTATATTGACGCATATTATCCAATATGCATTTAATTTTATACTTGGAATTTTATTTTAACTTATTAAGTGTACATTTTTTAATTACATTAAATTATTTTTAATTATTATTTACTACCTACCTACTTACTAATTAACTATACGGCATATTGGTTTTTGCTATACTTATACAGTTATACGTTATACACATAAGCCTGTAGGTACCTATGTCTTTTTTTTTCATTTGCTTTTTTTTCAATTGCCTTTTTTTCCTAGATTCATTTTAAACTCTAAAAAATACATTTTCTGTTGTTATTAAATTGTACTAAAAAAAATGTAAAATTTGAAAAATAAATTTATATAATATTTAAAGTATGTCTAAAAACTGTATGGCATTTTGACATTTTATTGAACTGAAAAAAATGGTTAAATAAATATATCCGAAAAGATAGTATATCGGCGCGATAGAGATTAAATGCTTATCCCACTGCAGTTTTCGTTAATACTTAAATGAATAGAAGATTGCGGTGATAACAATAAATACCTACCTACATTAATATGGAGTTATATTATATCAAATATTATTATTAAAATACATGGCTTAAAAAAGAAAAAGATCAATTTATTTATTTTTAAATATATTAAAATGCATAATATGAAGATCAATAAATATTCACTTTTCCCCTAAAATTGTACGAAAAATAAATAATATATGCATTTTCAAAAATAAATTTTTAAACTGACAATTGTATAGCTTGCAATTTTTTTAGCTTAGTGTTCTATAAATCTATAGCATAATATAGAATAATATACATTATACATCTCCTATACAACTTCCAAGCCTCGCAATGGCATTAATTTAAGGAGAATCATTTAGGCAATTTCTAATCTCGTCGTCGCCTCCCGAGATCTATGGGATAGTCGTAATTGATTATTAGTGTGTGTGGCGTCCATGGGGCTCAATTGTAGCGGTGCGGAGAGCTCTCGCACGCACTCGCACAAACATATTGTCAATACATAATATTGTGATCATGAAAAAATGTTTATTTTTCACTCAAACATACGATTCTAATTCCAACATTACGTCTCAATGATTACCTCGATTTTCATTCTGACAAAATATTCTTATTTTCCACAGCATGAACGAGGGATCGATCGAGGCACATTTTTAAAATTGTATTTAGTTAATTAAATATTTAAGTTGGAAATTCTGTACTTTTTTTGAATTTTTTTTTCAACTTTTATTGCAATTTAAATTACAAAAATTAAAAATGTGGCTCGTTTGTTCCCTTGTATATATTACGCCGCCATTACGGACAATCAGAATATTTTTTCAGAATGAAAATCGTTATAATTGTCGACGCGTATCGTTGGAATTAGAAACAGTAGTTTTTGACAAAAAAAGACGCGGTAGTGACTAGTGAGGCCCCTTAATTATAACATTTAAAATACCTACTATCCTCGTCACCAACTATTTTAATTTATATGTATTATTATGAAACATTTTTAAATCATTAGTGCATAAGTATTAATTTCATTCATATTTAGAACTACTAATGCAATAATACGTAAAAAGGAAAAAAATTAAAATCCTCACTCATGCATTTTCTAATCATAACCAGCGAGACAGGAGAGAGATTTAAAGATTTCCGTACGACCTTTTCTTTTTTTCGGTATCGACGACGGTGCTGGAACTTCTTGCGAATTTGTAACTTTACTTTTAAGTTCAAACACTCAATATTAAATCTAAAATTCAAAAAAGTCTAAATAATAAAACTAACTGGAAATAAATTTAAAACAATTCACTGTTGTAAGTAAACAAATAAATTCTATTCGATTAAACATTTACGTATGTACAAAACAATATAGTCTCTTTTTTAGCCACCACGTTATTACCTACACTTATATATTTTATTTACTATAGCCAATATAGTATTTTAATAATATCAATTTTAGATGCGTGGATATAATATATAGTGCATCGTAGTTCATTTGTATTTCAAAGTAAAGGATAATTACTTAAATTTGTACCAGCGTCCAGAATTACCCTGGTTTAAATATGAATAAACCAATTTCAATAATTTCGTGAGATATTTATTCTTCATACTTAAATATTATATTTTATAAATCTAATAATATGACCAGATGAATAGGATTTTATATTTCCCGTTGATTTTTGTTTTCATAATATTATGTTCATTGTTTGGTGATGACTAACAATATATAATTATTCTTTAAAATATTTTTACTAACACAAATTGCAATATACCAACACACAATAATAATTAGTTATTACGCATCGTCTAATAATAATGTATAATTTATTTAGCAAAAACAAATAATTCCTACATACAAATATACAATGATATAAATATATGATAAATAATAATAGTAAGAATATGTTTGAAACTCCCCTTTAGGCTTTTAGCATAATGCTTCTGATGGGAGCAGTGGCGTAGCGAGGAATTTTGAATGGGGGGGGGGGTGCTAAGTATACATATACAAAATATCTTTTATTTACACTTTTTATTTTTTTTTATTAATCTTGATAATTCTCAGGTCAACGCGGTCAATGGGGGGAGGGCTATAGCCCCCTTAGCCACCCCCCTGACAATGCCACTGGGTGGGGGATATATATAATTATTTAAACATTCAGGGAAAATTTCATACATCTATCTACAGTAATTTGTTTCAGAATTACACCAAAAACTAAAATTTACTGATATTTCACAGATCATAATAAATAATTTTGATGAAAATTAATACATTTTTTGATAATAATATGTGTGGTTCTAGAAAATGATTGTCATAGCTCATAACTCATAGAGAGACTTTTTTCAAATATAAAATGAGACTTTGTTAGCTTAGGCAAACACGTCCTCCGATACGTATTGTATTAATTACTCAATATAGGCACCCGACATTAACTTAACTGAATCATTATCATTATTTCTGTTATCAAATATTATCAATATTTTTTAGAATCAATTCATAACAAAAAAAAAAAAAATGTTTACTCAAATCTTGGGTGAAAAGCGTGCCGGATATAATATTATTGTTGTGTTCTACTAAAAAAGTTTTGTTCTAACTTAAAAAAATAATTAATTTAATGGACCAATATTATCCTAGAGCCCAAAAATCCTATAAATATCGGGAACCGGAACCAGGTTCAGTAACCAGAACTGAAGACTGAAGCCCATATTTTGAAATACATTATCTGGTTATAGTATTTTTACAATACGTGAAAAAAGACTATCCCTAAACAATCGGATACGTATGCTTAAGAATTTAATTGGTAACAAAGCCACCCCTATTAATATCAAACTTCTCTTGTATAAAACCTTATTAAAACCCATTTGGACATACGGATTGCAGGTATGGCCGTATGGGGAAATGCTAAAAAGTCAAACCTGAATAAGATTCAAGCTTTCCAAAATATGACCTTAAGGAAATTATTTAACGCACCTCCATACATATCAAACCATACCCTACATTTAGATTGTAAACGATTGTTGACTTAAACGTAAATGGTGCAGAGATTTATATTATTTTAAATAATAATATATAAGATATAACTAAATATATAATATAATATATTATTATATAATACAAATACTAACATATAACTAAATCGCAAATGATTAAGCCAAGACGAAAGTGTCTTCAGTGGGTGGCTTCTTTCCTCAAATTTATGTATATCACCCTATTTGTTTGTTACCCTTATCGCACATAAACTTATTATGTCCACGATTTAAGATATATCTTAAATCGTGATTATGTCTAAGATAATAATTGTATATTTTCTTCTAAAAATAAAAAAATAAAAAAAGTAGTTTTACAATGATTATTTTGTGTATCTCTCTGTAGCCTGTTCTCAATTTATTGGCTATAAGAAGTGCAAAAGTGTTTGCGCTTTGATACCTAAACTATTGTTACTTTTAGCAACTAAGCAAGTGACGTATTGCGCGGACTTTAAGTCTTGAACCAAACCGAGAAATTCTTTCCTGCGAAGATCCATTCGTTTATTTCGAACTGTTTTTATCGGAAACCAATGAATATACGTTGGAGGTAACAATTTATAAGCTTACTTCAAAATAACAACCGTCATCTCTTATACACAACCTATTACTAATTTATTTAAATTTATTTAGTTTATAGGCTGTATAATACTATAATAGTATAATATAATCTAAGGGGGTTTTCTCAATTCTCATTGTATGACATGATATGATATCATGACGAAGTAAGTTTTTCTTTAGTTGGGAATGAGGAAAAGAACTAGTTCTTTTCTTTAACGGGAACTAGCTGAATTCAAGTAGATCATTTTTAACAAAATGAGTGTGAACGTGAACCGTGCCTCCCGAAGTCAGAAAGGTCAATAATTTTTATACGAATTGCCTCCCGACTATATACTATTTGCCACCCGACGTACCCTAAATTTTATCGTAAACGAAAAAGGTCTAGTACTAGTAACCTAATTCAAAATCGTAATTTATGACTTTTGTTATGTTTGATATTTAAGCTTACCTAAAACGAGAAATTAAGTTCATGTTTTAGATGAGATAGATATTATTTACGAAAATTAACAATATTTATTACACAATGATATAGAAAGCGGAATTGGTTTATTTTCTACAAAAACGAATTTGGAATTCCTAGTAAAAATCGATACGTTTTATGTAGATGGAACATTTCAATATTGCACCAAATATTTCAGTCAATTATTTACTATTCATGGATTAATAAATAACTATTACATACCTCTTGCTTTTTTTTTGTTAAAAGATAGAAGTGAACAAACATATACTGGTACGTTTCATGTATTAATTGATTTATTATTTTTATAGTTGTGTAATTTGTATATAAATGTCGTATACTATACCTAATAAAACATAAAATATTTATTAATTATGTTAATTTTATAAATGCATCTATTTATCCGATTTTTTTTAATGAAGCTTATGAACCACTACTTAATTCTTTACGGGAGGCAACTAGTGTGAAAATTCTTGGGAGGCAACTCGAATATTATTATGAACTACCTGGTCATCGGAGGCAACTAGTGTATATTAACCTTTTAATTTACGATAAGGATGGGAGGCAATTCGTATATTTTGGGAGGCAACTAGTATGCACCGAATTTTTTAGTATGGTTTGACCACAAAATATTTAATTCTTGTTGAAATTTCAAATTGTGCACCCTATATATATAAAAAAATTATTTTTGGGGTTAAGACTTTGGTTATTAATTCTAATTTTGTGGTTACAAACTGTTACGAATTGGTTACTAATTTTTTAGTTTGATTTTACCCCGACATTTTGAATTCTTGTTGAAATTTCAAATTTTGCACCCCATATAGAAAAAAATTAGTTTTGGGGTTAAGACTTAGGTTACAAATTCTGATCTTGTGGTTACAAATTGTTACGAATTGGTTACTAACTTTTTAGTGTGGTTTGACCTCGAAATTTTGAATTTGGGGTGCCAGGCTGACGTCATCCCAGCACCCGAAAATGGAAACACAAATTTTGGGGTTAAGATTTAGGTTACAAATTTTTATTTTGTGGTTACGAATTGTTACGAATTGGTTACTAACTTTTTAGTGTGGTTTGACCTCGAAATTTTGAATTTGGGGTGCCAGGCTGACGTCATCCCAGCACCCGAAAATGGAAACACAAATTTTGGGGTTAAGACTTAGGTTACAAATTCTGATCTTGTGGTTACAAATTGTTACGAATTGGTTACTAATTTTTTAGTTTGATTTGACCCCGACATTTTGACTTTGGGGTGCCAGGCTGACGGACCTCGTTTTGGGATTTCCGCTTTACCGCCCACTGGACTGAAAAGGTCACTTTCCGCTTCAACCGTTATCGAAAACTAAACTTTCGGTGCAGAAGTGACAAAAAAATTATAAAGTCGGTTTTATATTTCATTATTATTTTACTGAAAAATATAAAATTTAAATGGTTATACTTATTGAATTGTTTTGATTTTTGAGACAATATATTTAGACAAATCTATGTCATACACTTATTCTCTATAATTATTGCGATGTGTGATTTTAATCAAGATAACTCAAATTCATAAAAAAAATTATTTTACGTGAATGCTTCTTCTCTATTTTGCACGTGGGCCAGAGAGAACAGTACCTACATCATCTTAAATGCATAATAAAGATCACGGTATAATATTTACATTTCATACCTACATTTTCAGGACAAAACACTTATGTATGAAAACAATCTAAAAAGAGTATCGTATAATAATACTTTCCAATTAACTTCCTTGCTATATAATTGGTGTTTGTAATTATAATAAATATAAAACCTACTTCGTTATAAATGACCCGAAGTGATATTTGTTCAGCCTGTGCCCGTTGATTACAAATATTTTTGAATCTATTTAATGCCAATTGGTTTTCTGGATGAGTTTCGTGGCCTGTCATCAGCAAAACTTTCGAAGTGTCGCTATTAAAAACTTTGCCTTTTGCACGACAACTAAAAAATAAAATAATATTTAAAATATAAACATATATAGGTTCTTCTACTAATAATTACTAAATTACATAATACACTATTTTCTATTACTTAATAACACAACCATTTAGAATAAAATCTACTAGTACAGCAAGATCACTGCAGTACTAACCATATGGTCAGAAAAATTTCATTATTTTAAATCTATACCAGTAACCTGGATGACAATGAGGTGAAAAGAAAAAAAAATTCTTAAATCGAATTTATGACTTCTAAATCTTTAAATATTTTAATGTACAGAAAAGGAAGTTAGGTAATTTTTATAATGAAATATAGGTGATAGTTTATAATTATTAAATTTACTCAGCCCTCCAGGATGCACAACGAACGGTAAAGTGCATTCGACATTGTCGGTTTTTCCAATACGTAAATCCATCGTCGTCTTTGTATTTGAGTCCCGTGCCTCTGGAACCACCAATCTCACGAATAACTTTCTCCATTATTTAATTATTTTAATTTAATGATCGTGTTTTATAATTTAATTTGAAAATATTATAAACACTAATAACGCATACTATACGGCATCAATCACTCGTAACATACATAAATGTAATGATTGACGAACGATGGAATAATGAGGGATATTAAAATCTAACAAAATTTTATAATATTATTAATCTAGAAAAATGTGTACCTATCATGAATACTGACTACTACAAATTTAACTTCTAAGATATTCAGTCATTTAGTATTTAATATTTATTGAACGAATTAAATACCTATTACAACTTTATAAGTATTTTAAAGCTTCGGATTTACTGATTTCTGGGAAACTGGAATGTTCTTTTATCCGTTATTATTTTAGATTCTGAGTATTTTTAATTGTTTTGTGTCTATGTAAGTGATAAGTAGGGCTCGGATTTTATAGCAGGATTAATAATAAAAAAAGGATACAATTGTTTGGAAAAAGTAAAAAAAGCATGACCAAAAATTAACTTAAACAACCTATGCTACAATTGAATAAAAAAAATTAAAAAAGAATTTTACCAAGTATTTTTGCTAGATTTGCCACGTAAAAAATAATAATCCTATAAGCAATAACCATTTAGTCCGAATTCCAGGTTTATACATTTCTTATTAATTAAATTGATTTTTTTTTATTACTATATGCATAGCATAATAAACATAAAAAGTGGGGCAAGTGGATATGCTCTGCTGTACAGTAGGTTACAAGTGGTTCATTGTATAATGGATTGTATTAAACTTGAATTCAATGATATAATATCAATTATCATTGTATAGGAACATTTTCATTTTCCGTTTTTTTTAGTTTTTTTCCTAAAAATATCAATTACATTTTATTTGTTAGTTAAAAAGATTTGAAAATTTAATAGAAGGCTCCTAGTATATTGTTATAGTTTATCAAATTTAAAATTGAATCATTATTTTGTAGTTAAAAATGTATAAAATGTTCAACTTTTATATCTAATTATTGAAATTTAAAACAAGATTCTACGTAATATGTAGTTAATTCTGTTACCAAAAAATCTAAAAAATACATAAGCACGGTTTATTTTTATAGTCATTTTAAGTTCAAATTTGGACGAAATTACATATTGAAAAACCTAGAATAACTATTTTAGTTATTTTGTTGTGATTGTATAATATTATTCGTGGGTACTTGAAACTTCTAAAGTTTACTATTATATATCTATGAAAGTATCATTGTTTTTTGTTGATGTATAACACACTATAAGTGCCTAATGGAAATTGTGATATGATTAATTTGGTATTTATTATAGGTACCTATTATAGGTCAATATTTTTTAAAATACCATAGATATGTATGTAATATGTCTTAAACCTAGACTGACATATTGTCTCCGCTCAGAATCGTTTTTCTTATAGGTACAATGATATTATATCATTGAATTCAAATTTAATACCATCCATTATACAGTGACCCACTTGTAACCTACTGTAGAGCAGAGCACCTTTTGTGTTTTTAGGAACCGTCAAATCTTTTTCAAAAGTCAAAAAAGGAGTGGGTAATTATTTGTATCTTCTCATTTTACCGTATCTTGCTTTTGATAGTTTATGTAGGTAGCCCGAGGTAGGTACCTATATTGTATATTTGTATTTTAATACCATCAATCATACAGTGACGATGACCCACTTATAACCTACTATACAGAAGAGCGACTTTTTATATTTAATACTTATAATTTGGGTACGATGGTGTGGTGTAGTTGCAGTGTAGCACAATCATATTATACATTATATATTTATATGTACAAGTTAGGCCTGACTTGGCTTATATGACTTCATAAATTCGTAGAGAAATCTGGTTTTATCACTGCACGTATATAGATTTTAATAGCAGACATTTTAGCATATTTTTACGTTTAATTTTAGATATTTGAGAATAAATAAAGAACGATTTCAGGTTTTTTTTCGGTAAATCAAGTACAGTTCAAAATCTGAAGAAAAAAGCAATTAATTTTTTCCTTCCATACCTACCATAGATAAGTATGTAAATGTCTTATACAGTTACCTATACCTAAACTGATATTCCGTCTCCGCTCAGAATCGTTTTTCTTATACAATGATATTATTGTATCATTGATTTTGAATCAAAACAAAAAATCAAAATTGTTATTTCACGCTTGAATAATCCTAATTCGTCAAACTTCAGAGACTCGTAAAAAATGTTTCTGGAATTACGCTCAACTTTCAATTTTAATTCCAGTAGGTATTAAAAACTCATAAAGAACCTTGTATTAGGTTTTTAAGCTTTTTGACTTAACTTGCAATTTGTATAGGCAATCATTTTTTAAAAACTAATAAAAATCGAAATTTTCTTAGGCCTATAAATAGCTAAAAAACTATCAAAATGTACCTACCTAATGATTATAACATTTTTATTTTTTTTCATAATTTTTACATTAATACACGGCCTGAAGTAATTTTTTGCCCATAATATTAATATCTATATTATATAGATTAAATTAGGGAATACGTTAAAATAATACAATCAAAATATTCTGTACCGTCCCATTTTTATATTTTTTTCAATGACACAGTTATCAGTTATCAATTTAGGTTATGGATTATAATAATAAAATAAATTATTCTGTGCTACAGATATCATATTCATTCATATTTAATAAAGGTTATCATGAATAATCTCAAAATCGGGACCAAACTCAAGTTTTCATGTTATTAAGTGGACATTAATAAATAATAATTAATTTTTAAAACACCTAGCTAATAATAGCTATAATACTAAGTAATAACTGATAAGTGATTAACTGTTTAATAATATAGTTTATAAATGCCCGTATACATATGTAGTAATTTACCAAAATCCAATAAATGATTGCAACTTTTCTGAAAATGGATTGTACTTATAATAATATTAAATATATTAATATATAACACCAGATCGCCAGAATAATGTGGAAGAAATGAATTGTTCTTATAAGTTGTTATTTTATATTAGTAAATTCCGATCTACCGTAGAAATGTGGAATGGAGATAATAGGTAAGTGGCAGTGCAATAAACTATTTCCAGTGATTTCGTTCAATTTTCAGTAACTTAACATGAACGTAGTTAATTTTTCGTGTGAAGGAACATATTGGAATTTTGCTCATTTTTTAGTGAAACATGAAAGATTATATTTCGTTATTATATTTTTTTCGTTGATTTATTCTTAAGTATAGGGAATTTTAATAATTTTTTTCTTTAGAAATGCATTCTATATAATGGTTAATGGGCTATTATATTAAATCTATATACGACAATATACGATAATATTGACAATGTTTACACAATTTCACTCAGTCACTGTGGTCTTATGGGTGTTAATTTGTATGAAATAAACAAATTAAACATTTTAATAACAAAATAACTACACAATTAAACAATTTATTCCTTTATTTTGAGTTAAAAATTCCTAAAAATGTTCCTTTTAAATATAAGATTTTAAAATGTAATACAAGATTCATTTTAAGGTTATCTACCTTTATCAAAAAAAAAAATGTCTATAAGAAAGTCAAATATAGCTGATAATGAACATAAGCTCAACTAAGTGAGGCTGGAGTTGTGGAGTGGCTATGCACTCTCAAGTTACGCATAGCCTCCCTCCTAAATAAATTATTCTCTGAATTTACATGGTATTAAAATAATATGAATAAATACAAAATTTTCGTCATTTTTATGTATTTTGTAAGTATTTGAACTTTTGTCAGTATTTGAACTGCTTATAAAAAAAACTGTGACTAAGGATTTTAAACATAATAGGAGCTTTGTATTACATTTTCAAGCTTTTTTACCTAACAAATAAAGTTTTATTGACATTCATAGAAAAGAAACCTAAAAAAGTTCGAAACTGAGAATATCCGTAAACAGCTCAAAACAAATCAAAATTGTTTGAAAATTTTTTCGTAAATAGAAAAGGCTAATATAAACATTCAATGAAAATTTCATGTATTTACTATTATTTGTTTTAGAGTTACAACAAAAGGCAAAATCGATTTTGTCAAAAACCGATTTTGCGTAAAAATTCCCGTTTTTCCTTAATTTTTATGTTGTTTTTCCCGGTGCTTGTGAAAACTATTGGGAATTTTAAAATTTGACCTCCCGATGCTCCAACTAGATTCACTTTCCCATCGAACAAGATACTGTTGAAGAAAATCGAAGCAGTTTTACTGCAATAAACAGTGAAAACACACAAAAATAAAAAAAACACACATCTTTATAAAATCAATACATTCATCGTTCCACTCAGAATCTAAAACAATAAATCTTTCTGAAGTATTTCTGGATAATAGTCGTAAGTTGTTAGATACCTATTATAAAATCTCTATATTTAAATTAAATGGGTGCTCGACAAATCGTACCAACAAGTGACTGGGATCTTGAAAACAAAGAGAAAAAAAACAAGTATATAATAATATTGTTTTACACTTTTTTACATAAAAGTATACTATTTAATACATATTAAACCTTGTTTATTTTATTATTAGTAAACTTATATCGTACAATTAACTTTTAATAAAACATTCAATAACTGTAAAATGAATAGAAAAACAATTAATTTATTATGGTACAAAATATCTATACACATGTTGTAACTACAATAAAACCCATGTAGGCTAACACATTTTAAAAATTAGGTGGCCTATTATTCGGGCTATTAATAGCTATTACTAGTACCTACTCCCGAAAAATCCCGTCTTGCATTCATTAATGCACCTAGAATGGCCCAGGTATTGGTGATTGGACTGTACACTTCTACAGAATCCAAATAAATAATAATCATCTTCATATCTTTCAAGACAACTTTCTGACAACATACAACAAACCCTCTAATGCAACTACTTCTATATGAAAATTTCAATTTTACTTCAGTGCAATTAAAAATGTCAATAAAATAATTTTTAATTATTCTTCAAGTAATTTACCTGACCTTTCTCGAGGTGAATGCATGTCTGCAATACTTATACTAGTCCTATATCCTATACTTGGTCTGTATGATTCAACGTTTTTTAGAGTACCTTAATATTATTATATTTTCAACACACAATGACATTTTCAAATGTATTATTTTTACCAAAAATGAATTTAACCTGCTTTTGTAGCCTGTAGGCTGTAGGTACCTACTAATCCCTAATGGACAATATTAAAATAAATTAAGTACCAGTTAAAGTACTTAATTTAAACTCAGTTAAAAGTTTAACCACAATAAAATCATCAAATACACCTACCTACTTAATAATATCATAGGCTGCATAGGCGTGTCTACGGTGTAGGCCTAGGGCTGCCCCTGCAATTTTTGAAAGGTGCCGGTCGACCAAGTTTTAAGTCAGAAGGGTTAGAACATTTCATTTTTTTTAAAAACTTGATTTTTTGTGGGTATCGTTATAATTACCATTTACTTCCAAAGATTGATTTCCTGACTTCCGAAATCAGAAAAACCTACTATAAAGACTTGAGAAAGACGACGACGGTACAGTACGCATCTAGTTATTATTGATATTATTGTTGTATTATTTTTGATTTGTAGGTAGTGTAATCCAAGGCAGTAGATGAATAATATTTCTGAAGTTACTGTAGATTATTATTGTAAATAGATAATTTAGCCTTTTTTTTTAATTATATAAATATTTCATTGTGGAGGGGGGCTTAAAAAATACGGCTTTGGGTGTAGGTATAGAACTTTTCTCAGTTCACTAATAAGGTTGTGCCGGTTATTAGCTAGACTATAGTCTAGCCCCTGCCGATGAAGTCTAGTCACGCCTATGATAGGCTGACAAATCAGGTCTTCTCTCAGAATCGTTTTTCGTATTTAGTGGTTTTATATATTTGAATTCAAATTGAACACCATCCATGACAGTGACACACTTGTAACCTACTGTACAGCGGAACGACACCCACTTGCCCAACTTTTTATAGACTGTAGGTACATGCAATTTTGACTGAATGATTATATTAGCATTTTCTATACACCATAACATTTTCCAAATATTTTGACTTATTTTGAGCTGTTTACGGACATTTTCAGTTTCTATTTTTTTAAATTTTTTTTTTCTATAAATATCGTTAACATTTTATTTGTTGGTAAAAAAACTTGAAAATTTAATAGAAGGCTCCTAGTATATTGTTCCAAAGGCAGATGAAAAAAAATTAAAAACCATAGTCACAATTCATATAGTAAGAAATTCATAAAAAAATTTCTTTATAAATCTAAGATATAAAAATGTAATACAAGATTCCTCATAAGTTTGTCTACCTTTATCAAAAAAAAAAAAAAAAAAATGACTACAAGAAACTGAAATTAAATTTTTATGAGGGTTTGAAATTCATTAGATACTTGAACAATTCACTGTATGTTTATATTGGCATTTTCTATACCCCATACAATTTTGAAAATAATTTGACTCTTTTTGAGCTGTTTACGGACATTGTTAGTTTTCAATATTTTTAGTTTCTTTTTCTATAAATATTAATAAAATTTTATTTGTTGGGTAATGCGTGAAAATTTAATTCAAGGTTCCTGATATATTGTTACATAGCAGTTAAAAAAATTTTTTTTTAGAAGTATTTAAAGTTCAAATTTTGACAAAATTTATCACATTTAAAATTTAATAATTATTTTGTATTATTATATTTTTAATATTATATCATTGAATTCAAATTTAACACCATCCATTACAGTGACCCACTTGTAACCCACTATACAGCAGAGCAACTTTTTTTGGTTTTGAGATCCAACAGGGTTTTTGGGTTTTCAACAGACAACATTGTATTAATTTTAGATGTCTTGTCTTGTCTTCATTTGTTATGTTCACTACCGATACTATACCTAAATAGAATGTTATTCACTTTTATTACCATATTTAGTGTAGGTATTCTGTACATTGTACAAACTACAAGTAGGTACCTACATATTTAGTACCTACTTATTTGAATTTAATTAATAATAAAATACTGTCAAATATAAATTCAAACTTCCTATGTTTGTAATATAATATGTAAACCGTTGTAACTTAAGATTTTTAAAGTGTTTGAGAGCCCAATATTATTATAATGGTATCGGTATGTGATTAAAGAATATTTTTTATTTCATCAACAAAAAAATGCTATTTTACATAGTTGTATATAAATTATTATTAGTAATTTTAGTTTAAAGTATAATTAATGGATATTGGATAGGTAATATAGTATAATATAGTAAATTATAAATAAATTATAATATATAATGTAATTAATTTTAATTATGCTATTTATATCATTAACTGTTTCTATGTTGGTCAATTGGATCACTAATTTTGAGATCAACTAGATCTTTAGGGAAAAATTCAAAAATATAAATTTGGTGACCTTAATGACCGTATATTAAGATCTAGATGGCTCAAAGGGATTTAGTTGACAGGGGAACTAATTGACTCACGAGGATCTAGTTGACCACAGGGGATCTAGTTGACCACAGGGGATCTAGATAACCATGGGGATCTAGTAGGACGGGGATCTAGGTGATACGTCACCCGCGCGAGCGCGCAAGTGTGTGTGTGTGCGTGTGCGTGTGTAAATATAAATATTCAAGTTTGGAACGTCTAGCGTAAGCTAATGGTTTATAATGTAAGTATAAATTAAAGCACAGAATAGATGAAACAGATTTTTATTTTCTTTGTCTATAATTCTGTATTTCTGTGGTTCAAGATTTGGTGACGTATCACACGCATACGCACACACGCACGCACACGCACACACGTTAACACACGATAGTCTCCTCACACGCACACGCACACACGCAAACAAACGAGTCTCCTCACACATACACGCACACACGTCACACAACTACCTGTTCAGCCGTCAGTTAGTCGCCAAGCCGGGCAAGCCGGCCTTTGTACGTTACTACATGCACACAAATACAATTAAATTTCAATTTCAATTACATACAAAGTACAAACTCATACACACACATTATTTGTCGATGAATACCAAATGGGTACCTACCAGTCAGAAAGTTTTGTAGTGTAACAGAGTAAAATTTAATCAGTCCGTGTACTACCGTCTAAGTGTCGTGCCGTCTTAGTTCAGTGTTCCAAAGTGTGCGCAAATGTTTTACAAGTAGGTACCTTAAATGAAAATGAAATTATTTATTCTACTTTACGCTGTAGTTCGTTTTTCTACCGATGGTTCTCTGTTTATGTACACGAAAGCTGTTATGCGCAAGGAATTTTTCTGAGAACAGATATCAGATTAATCTAGATTTTGCCAATCTTATATCTAAAGAAAACGTTATCTTGTCGTATAAAATAAAAACGCTGTAATCAACCCCCAAAAAACAGACCAACAAGTGTTACAAGTGGACAATTCTAGCAAAACATGTTTCGGGTTGTAACTAAAATCTTATAGCCAAAAATGACTCAACGTCATCTGATAGTCATGGCTATGAGGCACTTTTTGTTAAATGTGAAGAAAGCAAAGGTGAGAATACATCAGCATTTCAAAAGCAGGAGCCAAAGAGCTATGGGGGTTTTTGCGAAGGCTACAGAAAAGGTTTCCACAGATCAGCTGGAAAAGTTTTATTTACCACAAATTCCTATTTTTTCCGTGGTAATAAACCACGTCAAGATGTAGCTAAAGATTTCTTGAATGAAGATTGAATGAGATTGCAAGAAAAGTTGAAGATTTGTTTAAATCAAGTAAACCTATAATAATGACAAAGAACAAAGAACACAAAATGTAATGAAAAATACTTACAATTTATATAAGTGTATTTTTTCCGAAAAAAACATAAAGTGGCAGATCGTTGCCATTTATAAGGAAAATTTAGGCAGATATTCTACACAATTTATCAAATTACGATGCTCACATTATATTGACAGAGTTAAGATACGACACTAATTCAACCTCAGTCCTTCCAAACAGCGAGGAAAATTTTATTTCCTTTTTCACCCACGGGTCCAACAACTTCGGAATACGGTTTATAGACTGTCACTGTTTCAATGCTCTTAAACTATCAACACTTTCAGATAATTTAATAACACCAGGATTTGAAAAGTTCAGAGAAATCGCAAAATCATTTGTACCCAGACATGGATCTCGTCACACAAAAATAAAACTTGTTTCTTAATTATACAGATAGTAAAGTAGAAGTCATGATTGATCTTAACCTACAGTTTTTTTTTTTTAAACTAACCTTATCATACCCATCTCAAACTAACAAATAGCTATAATTTTACTCAACAAACACATTTTTAATAATATTGATATATACAATATATACTTTTTTCATCTTTACACTGACTGTTATATTTACACATATTCTTGTCTGAATTTTGTAATTTTTATATATCATTTTAAGATAGTATAGACTGTATATAATTTTAAGATCTTTAGATATGTGTACCTATTTATGTTTGCATTAAGAATAATATGAATTATGAGTAGGTTTTCATAGAAAAATAATGATGTTTATAGCTAATTATTATATAGGTAATACCATTGAATATATATATATATGGTCTATACTCAATGGTAGGTAGGTAATACTATATTTTTCATAAAGTCTATACTGTAGAATGGAGTGATTAGAAACACTTTTGAATTTTATAGTATAGCATTTATAAGTAATGAACATTATTCTATTTGGTTGATCAATGCGTTAAAATACTAGTCTCTTCAAGTAGAATTACGTTTATTCAAACTATTTGTTTGCTATTTGTATTATTACCTAGTAGATTATTTTACACATTTATTACATTTTCATTATATTTAATAAAATAAAATTATTTGTGTACATTTAAGAGCAATTTAGCTATTAATTATTATATGGAAATGTTTCAATAAACTTAAGATAGTTTCATATAATTTTGTCAAAGTTACGTATATTGATTATAGATGTTTTTTTATCAAAATTATGATATTTTTACATAGGTATTTTTAATAAAACTATAAAATGTACCTAAGTACCTGTGTTTTTATGAATATTATTGTGTGACACATTCTTAACTCTGTATGTTTTATTTTATAGTACTTCTATTATATATTTTATTGTTACCATAGACAATGCACATCTCAGCATTCAATGGTAATTTTAATGTTAATGTTAATTTAAACACCTACATTTATCATTATATATGATACCATGACAGTATATGTATATTGTTCTAGAATAAGTGCAGAGACGCCTGGGGGAAAAATTCAGGGCGGGAAAATATATTACCCAAGCCACATTTCTATGTCTACTTCATAGGCGTAACTTAAAGTGAGTTTTGGTGAGAAGGCTGATCATATTATTATGTTTAATGTTATACTCCCCCTAAGCCACTAAGACGTTCTACTACAAGCATAATTTTAAATCGTTCAAATCTAAAAAAAAAAAATTGGGTAAGTGGATGTGGCACTGCTTGTACAGTAGGTGCCTGGGTCACTATTAGTTGGTATTAAATTTAAATTTAATGATATAATATTATTGTATAAGAAAGACGGTTCTGAACAAAGACAATCAAATTAGTAATTTATATATTATAACCAGGGCTGTGAATTTAATGCACTAAATGCAATATAAAGTATAAAACTGACTTAAAATGGATCTAGGAAATTTTATATTTTGTATATTTTGTATCATATTTATATTGTTTGTACATTTTTCAAAATATTTAGATTCATGTCGAGATATTCATATGTATATGAAATTTTCGATTATTTTAGTTTTTTTCTTAATTTATGTCGATAAAACAATCATGGTCCAATCACTTGAGAATCTTATACGCATATAACGTTCCACGTAAGCTGTTGTTGGTGGAAATGAAAAAAAAGTCTGTCGTTAATCCACAATAGTTTTTTTTTATGAGAGTCTGAAGTAAGTATTTTGACAAAATTTGTAAAAATCATGAAAATTTGAAAACTATTTTTTATTTAGAAATTCGTACAAAATATGTATATTTTATTGGAAAACTGAATATATAAATATGTACGATTTAAGTGGTTCAACCATCGACAAAAATATAAAACTTCAGAGCTGTAACTATTGTCATGCACTACTAATAATCGTATTTTTTAATTTCTTATTAATATAAAATAAAACGGAACAAACATGTAAAACCATACGAATTCGCGCTCTAATCATATATTAAAATAGATCAAGTTCATAAACACAGTAAAAAGTGGAAATTAATTAGATTTAAGTACATAGACATGACAAACAAAATGTTTTATTTGTTTTATATGGCTAGAGTTATACTTATATCTTATATTATATTATGATTTATTTTTTTCTTACTTAGTTATAATTTCTTATTTAGTATGCACAAATAACTGCTGCAGGTATAACAACAATTTACAAAACATTATTACATAAGTCATATATTTCTAAATTTTAAAATACATATTAACTATCAATACGACAAATATGAAAAGTATGATTGCATAATTTATAATGATTTTAAATAGGTATCAACTGTTCTTAAATTAGTCATTGACAAAACAATTTTATTCACAAACATAACTCCACAGTGTATAGGTATAGTTTTTTTTGGGTTAAATAAAGTAACTAATTACTTTCTGATGGGTGATGGGGGCGAACATAGAACAAATAAGTACAAAAATTAAAGGGAATAGGTGCCTATCAGAATATACCTACTTTAAAAGTCTTTATCAATTATGTCCATTGTTGATAGTTGAAGAATTTTTATAACAGCCACTGACGCTTTTTGGTAATTGCATACTCTTTTTTCAAAGAAGTTTGTCTTTTCTTGTTTCACAACCTGTAAACCAATAATTTACATATTTAATTCAATTTCATAATTAATATTACTATGATCAGTTTTAATCAATTTTTACTATAGGCATACACTAAATATACAATTTAACATTTGATACATTTTGAACTACAAAATAACTTGCAAATTGTTAATGAATTTTGTCGAAAAGTCAAATTTAAATGCTTATAAAAAAAATCGGTAGCTATGCATCTCTTATAATTGTGAACAGATAATATAGAAACTATAATAGGATGGCCATGTTACATTTTAAAACTCTTCAGCGTAGTAAAGAACTTTTTACTGACAATAATTTCAAAAACAAAACTAGGTAATCGAAAAAATTAAAATGTATTATCCCCATAACTAGCTCAAAAAGATTAAAAATGTTTTGTGTATAGAAAATGCTAATAGAAACAGTCGGCGAACAAATTATGTGTCTATACCTAGGTTTTTTTTTTTTTTTTTTTTTTTGTCACACTTTTAAAACAACAGCTTTTATCAAAATATAATCATATTTCCTTAATTATCTTTTTGTTTTTCTTCATGTATTTTAAAAAAACCAGGAACATTCAATATTCACCTTTAACGCATTTTAACTAGATGCACTTTACCTTCAGAAAAGATACCAATGTCCAAACTAGTTATGTGTTTC
The DNA here is from genome assembly GCA_949089665.1 of Macrosiphum euphorbiae. NCBI lineage: Eukaryota > Metazoa > Arthropoda > Insecta > Hemiptera > Aphididae > Macrosiphum > Macrosiphum euphorbiae. The sequence goes on from CARXXK010000003.1 coordinate 76,119,676, forward strand.
TTTGCAATTTAAACATGTTTAGTCCCTCTGCGTTATTAAAATTGGATTCTTGCTCAGCAAAATTTTATTACCTAAAAATTAAAACTTTGTTAAAAATATGTCAGTGCATCATTTGTCTTTTTTATTTGTACAGCAAACGACATGCAAAAGTGAGTACAGTTGATCCAGTTTTGTACCGTTAGTCTCAATATTAGAGTGATATGACACAATGTTATAATCAAACTTAAAGTCTAAAATATTTTTTAAGGAACCTTATGGTCAAGCACTTATTTTATTGTATTTTATTTTTACAACAAGTCATGTATATTTTAAGACTGTAACATATTATAATTATTTATTTTGACTAAACGTGCTGAGTCCTTTCATTAGACAAATATAATATGTCCACCCACACAATTAGATATTAAACAATGTGTCCCGTGAAAGGTGGGTATGTTAGTTAATAGAACAATAAAATAGATTTGGAATAAAAACCTATCAACAATATTCTCACTTTAAAGTTTCATAATTCGCTCTAATATTGCATGGCTTCATCTGAGTCGGTAGAATTATCTTCAAGAAAGTCAATGTCTGAAAAATTGTCAATACATTGGCTCCACTACCTAGTGACTTGTATGTGGTACATCATATATTTCAGTTTTGAAAACCATAAGAAGTATAATCCATTGTATGAACTAAAAACGATAAACTATTAAGTAACTTTTGGTTTTGGCAAACATTTAAAATTCTATACTTAAGTGATATACTTACATAAGTGTGTGAATTAGACATTATTGAGTATCCGAGGCTTTTCTGGGTGAATTAAAATCATCAACTGCATGGCCTCCAGATCCTTTATTCGTCTGTTCATTTTCTTCTTACTCATCGTTGGTTAAATAAGATTTTCTGAAAATGTCAAGTTGTAAAAATATATAAATACCTAATTTATGAATTATGTTTAAAGATTTTACCACTTAGATGCGATTTACTAGTCGTGCTCAGAGTAGTACCGATGTTACCGTAAATTACTAAAATTTATTTTACTTCTCTATCCCAGATTATGTTTTGAGACAGCCTCTGACCCCGTTTACTGATTTACTGAGCATTGTTTACAATCACTAGTTGTTAATTGATTACCGCAGATTCTATGTCAGGTAGAAATTGGGATAATCATTTAATTCAAAGATTTGTAGCCATTATTTCCTTCTATTTCATTGATTTTTTGGAAATCTTTATTTGTGAACAAATCAGCAAATTAGACTGACTCTATATTGTAAAGAGCTGTGACTACGTATATATTAATAATAGTAATAATATATTAAATAATATATTATATTAGGTAAAATATGATTATAATATATATATTATATTCAATAATAGACATAAATGGTGCAGGGAGCACGTAACCCCAGTAATAGTAATAATATCAGCATCCGGGCGGCCACATCGATAAGAGTACAGAACTAATTAATGGTACAGCGAGAACATGTGATAGGTATACGCGCGTAATATCCATATTATAGGAAAGACGAAAAAGCCATAAAAAGTACAAATAGATGACTTTGGAAACATATAATCCGTAATTAACATTACTTCGTAAAATACGTCAGAAATGACCTCAGGAGGATGCGGCGCGTGTACCATTTTTATACTAAAAATGCCATAGGAGGGATCTATTAGGAATACCGGTGGACAAGTGTCCATCAGACGAGCACCAGCAGAGCAGCCACTAAGTCAAATACTAAGTCACATCTCGTTTACCACAGTTTTATAAGTTTACTATTTTGAACTTTGTCTATTTTACGTTTTAAATAAATACAAATAAATATCATTATTACCATCAACTTGTTATTTTATTCAAAATACTTCCAATACTGAGCTGAAGTAGTTGGCTCGTTACAATATTATTAAGAAATATAATCAGTACAAATAGAAAATAACACTTACAAATGAAAACGAACGTAACGTGTCGAGGCCATACATTGGATGTTTTGCTAAAAAGAATACACTTATTCATAGTGATTTTGTACTAAAATGTATGAATAGAACTCTGTACGACTGTAGTTCTGTAGTCTGTATTCTGTATTTTTCTTCAAATTTAAAATAATCGCGATTCGTGGCTGATTCTGATATTTAGAGTGGGCAAACGAAAAAAAAATGTAATATTTTGTTGTTATTTATTTGATAACAATTATTACTATCATAGTTCGTGGTACACAGTGATAAGACAGTATCGCGGGCATCAAATTTTACTCAAGCCCGAAATTTCGAGAACGACGGAACAGCTAAACGATTTAAGACGTAACACGGGCATTTTATTGTCTCCGTCTTACGTAGCAAATTTACGATCAGCAGATCACAATTAGCACCGTTGGATAAAAATTAGAGTGAATCGAAACTATTAGAAAATTTACGTTCTGCGTAATACATTTTTATTATTATTGTGTCTGTGTACACGATAAGTAGGCCGCATTCGAAATAATGCTTCGCTTTTCATCTTTTCCGGTGGGAGAGTGAATCTACTAGGTTCATAGGGGATGTCGAAATGTACCTAGTCTCCAAAAGCGCCGGGAAAAACATAGGTAAACAATTTGGGAAAAAGTGAATTTTTGGGTAAAATCGGTTTTGTTATTTCGTCGAAGTGGTGTTACTCTAAAATAAAATTACTGTAGATAAGTGCAATTTTCACTGATTGTTTATATTATAATTTAAAACCATAACATTTTCAAAACATTTGGATTCACGACGAGGTATTAATATGGCATTTGAAATTTTCGATTATTTTAGTTTTTACTTAATTTACGTCGATAAAACAATTTTCGCTTGGTCCAATAACTGGAGAATGTAATACGCATACAACGTTCCTCGTAAGTTGTAACTGTCTAATTCGGTCATCGGACTGGACGTAAACCTTGGAGGTATGTCGAGATCGGAATTCGTATTTCGTGCCGAGCCAATTTTCTATGGAGGTAATATTATCGGCGTCGTCTGTGTGGAATGTGGAATGCGGCCAGAACCAACAGGTAAACAATCCGACTTATCACTATGTACGAATAATTGTTATCAATTAAATAACGATGATAACGTCACAATATGACAACGACATGATATTATTTTATTGTTTGCCTCTCGATGTAGAAATCATATATAAATACGTCTACTACGCTCCGGCCCACGAGAGTCCATAATATGTCCAAACCGCATCTCACCGCATCGGTTCCGCTTCCATATTCCAAATCATACCGATCGGAAATCCGCCGTCAACGATCGTTGACATTCGTGCATACGGAGCGACTGCGGCAAACCACGTGTTTACGTAATACGATAATATTCAATAATAATAATATGTCTATAACCCGCTGTATTCACGTCGCCGAGTGGTTGGGACGGCATTATGGTTGGAGAAAATTCGGCCGGCAGCCGTTTTCTTTGTCTATGGTGGCAGGGCCGTCGGCCTCGATGCCCGGAGTAAGTATGGACTGTCGTGGGCCGGAGATAGTATGTTCTCTACTCCGTGGCTTACCGACTCGCTACAATCTAACCTAACCTTTTTTTTTTCTTAATAGTTAATGTTTGAATTCTGAATTTGAATCATTCGGTTGTTTGAAATTTGAACAGAAATACAGACTACAGTCGTACAGAATTCTGGTAATACATTTAAGTGCAGAATTACCATGCATAAGTGTATTCTTTGTGGTAAAACATCCAAAGTATCACCACACCTCAATTTTCATTTGTAAGTAATATTTTCCACACTTTCTCACGAAATAAAGGTACCGGGGTTTGACGAAAACTAGTCATATCCACGCCTCACGCAAGGCACCAGTAACTACGCCGGTCGTGGTTCTTGGTAAATACGATGGCTGCATCGCCTACAGCGACGTCAACAGATCGTTTACTCTCGTAATACCTTGGTAATAATAGAGTGTACACAATAGAGTTCGTCGGTCTAGGCCTGGATTGAGCCTGCAGGCTATAAGGCCAAACCCAGTGGACCAATAAAAATTCAAAAGATTTGGGCCTGTTTGATGAAATTTTGAATCAGAGATTCGGGTCGGTCCTGGCGGACAGCTTGGTAAGTAATTTCTCCCCAATCTGGCGCTGCGTTGGCCCGCAGGTGGGTTTGTGACGCATAGTCTACATGAGTTAAACGGCACCTTTCTTTCGTGAGACAGAGTATAATAATTGTATTGATTATATTTCTTAATAATATTTCGCCAATCTAATTTGTTAATTAATATAGTTTTAAAAAATATGAAAATGGCTAAAAAGCTTCAGGTTGGATGATTATCAATTTCTAACTGGCATAAAACTGCAGTAATCATTTTACAATTAGTCATTATAAACAAGACTCAGCAAATAAGTAAATGTTATGGCCAGAAGCTGTCCCAAAACAACATCCTAACAACTTGTTGGAGAGAGACAGGTAAAATAAACAATATAATATAACATAATGTAATATTTTGTATAAATTTAATTAATTCTATAACTTAAAGAAACTTTGGTATGACACTGAGCTTCAAAATTGGATCTTTTGTACAGCAGACTTGCTATGTTGCTCATAGTTCAAAAAGAAAAAAGAAATGGCACACTGACATATTTTTAACAAAGTTTTAATTTGCAGGTAATACAATTTACCTGAACAAGTATCCAATTTTAATAACACAGAGGGTCTCACCATATTTGAATTCTAAAGAAATGCATAACTAGTTTGGACTTCCAATGTTATGACAATTGGATCTGAATTTTGGAACATTGCGGGTAACTTGATAACAAATAAAAAAATACATAATTTCGAAGTCTGCAAATATGTGAACATTCTAAACTTAAAGTTCATATAGGTATAAATTAATAAGGTGTACACCTTCATTGGCATAGGTTATACTGAATTGTTAATTTTATTAAATTTATTTCTAATTCTTTCAAGTCCATATATCGTTGTATAATAGTAGATGTGATTTACACTTTACGGAGTATATCCATCATCAAAAAAATACTTACATTCTATTATTATAAGTTCAAACCAATATAATTTCAGTTCATGGAAGTTTTACTTAAGTTGTAAGAAATTTTATAAAAAATCAATTCTTATGACTGTATTCAATTTATTTTAAAATAAGTCAATGAATTGTAGTAATTAATGTCTATGAAATTATGATCAATCTTATCAGTTTCAGATGGATAAAACTTAATTGAGTAAAACAAGATCATTTTTGAAAGTGATGATGATTATGAGGAATTAACATCAAATTATTGATAAAATTTTATGAAGCAAACTTGTTTATAAATATATAAATTTTCTACACCGATCGCAGGTAATATATTACCTCATAAGGTATAGATAATAATAAAATAACAATAAATTAAAACTAAAGATTCAAAAATATGAACTACTGATTATGTTAGTATGTCATGTTCATAATTAGGGGACGGATTTTAATTTAGTATAAAATTAAAAATATTTAAATATGTATTTTTTTATTATTTAATGAATATTTATTTATAGTATTGAAATATTTAAATTTAAAATAAGACAGAATTTAATATAAATTATACATAATACAGACTAAATTTTTTTATTCTGAATAAAACAAAATATAATATTCATGAGGAAAACAGATAGAAACAACACATCATTTTCTGACTGAATCCACATCAACGTGTTAGTTGATAGGTTCATATTCATGCACATAATTCTTTTAGAGTTTTAGATTGTATTCCCTTTCTGAATTTTTATTTGTCTGTGTTTTGTTAAACAGTTTACCCATTATCGACATTAAAGCATTAAATCCTGGGTTCTTTTCCATTATTTTCTCTAATTTTGAATTAGTTAAACTACAAATTCTCCAGGGACATGTTCCAAATGCCTTATGGCAGTATCAGTTATTTATAGACTCAGTTAATGGCAGTTTAGAAGTTTCAAATTTCGAAATAGTATCTAACAAGTATTCTATTTGAATAGTACAGAGCAACATATTTTAATTGCAAAGAAACTCACAATTAGTTTGGACTTTCAGTTTTATGACAATTGGATGAACATTTTGAAACATTACTGGTAACTTGATACAAAATAAAATTATATTGACGTGTGCAAGTATGTGAACACTGCAAACCCATAAGTTACAAATTAATAAGTTGCATGCCTTAATTGGCATAAGTTATACTAAATTTTATTTTATTCCAGTATATTTTGAATTAGTTAAATCTACCATTTCTCTATAGACACAGTAAAAATTGCCTTATGGCATTATTAGTCATTTCTAGACTTGGTTAATGGCATTTAAGAAGTTTCTAATTTCCAAATAGTATCAATTAAAAATCCAAAACTAAGGTAATTAATGTTAAACTGTTTTGATAGCTTTTATTTTCCATGAGCTCAAAACTATATAACACATATATATAGTAAATACTGTGTACCTACTGAAATTTGTACCTAGTACCTACACCTAGGTAAGATATTGAATCGTTGTAGTTTAATGTCAAAATGTGTATAGATTATAGACCTTATTGTATCATGTCGTACATTGTAAAATAATAAATAAAAATTGAAAATCTATATTAACACGTTTGCTGCGTAAAATTTTACATAATTCACATATGCTGAATGACGCCAATTGGCGTCATGTACCTTGTTATTTAATGGATCATAATTTGTTTAGCGTTACGATTAAACTTTTGGTTTCCTGTCAGCGTCTTCTATAAGCATTGTTTTATAATCAAATGCAAACCGTACACTGATATTATAATTATTCAATTTTTAGGAATTTTTTTTTTAAAACTGTCACAACAAGTATACAAAATTATGATACGCAATTAACGTGTTAAAACAGAATATGCATTTATTTATATTTTATTTACACAAATTTAAAATAAAATTAACTTCAACTTAATAAAATAAAATGCACACATATTATGTTAAACAATTTCAGATCTTACAATTGCAGAAAAACAATTATTTAAATTAAAATTTGTTTCCTGATTATAATCTATAATGTAATAATTTTTATGTTTTTTTGTTTTGTCTAGTTCTCTTGATTTATATTGGAATCATATTGATGAAGCAATTCAAATGTATCTTAAAGCATTTCAAGTACCTGCAGAATCCATTTTAAAATAATTTGTATTAGAACCATTTACACACTATTGGTATGTTAGTAATTATTGACATTTATCGTTAAATAGTATTTTCAAATTTATTTTGTTTGTATGAATTCTAGAAAAGTAATGGGAAATCTTTTGCAAATGTCGAATGTATTTTTTTGTTAGCATATTATATATTCTAACAAATCTATAGGAAAATTATCTTTAACACTTACATAAACCCCCTTAGTTCATCGGCTAGTGTTTTTGAGTAGCTGATGGACTCTTATCTTTACTTTCTTCACATTTAACAAGATGTGCCTCAAAGTCTGCATAAATGACTATCGGATGGCGTTTAGTATTATTCTATTTTTCTTATATCCCGAAACATATTTTGCTAGAATTGCCCACTTGAAACACTGTCGGTCTCTGTTTTTGATTATTACTTGGTTATTTTCGATGTCCTTTGGTAGCGAAATATAATATGATGAACTACCCATAGGTGTATATATTTTATATACGCCTAAAAATAATACGTGTCTATAAACTCTAAACTCAACCTTTTTTATATATGTGGAAGTTAATACAATGTTGTATTAACTCCAAGTTGTGGTTGAAAGTTTGTAACATACATAAACACAACAATGTTTAGTTTTAAAGAACTCTATATTACTGTAACGTCTTAACCTACTCACAATCACGGTTCCCTCGACACTGACTGGAAGTAACAACTTAATACAATACAATAGTTTATATGATAGTGAATCTGATGATAATAGATAATAGATAATACAAATAATAGAGAATACAAATAATATAATCCCACATATATTAATTCCAGTTTTAAATTTTTGATTGCAAAGTTTAGCCTATAGTGATTTGAGTATTTGTATTAAGTCGATTTTGATGATTCAAAATCATTGTTAAAATAATAGGTTTTTGTCGTTCACATTTAACTAGAAGTGCTACAAAGTCTGCATAAATAATTATCGGATGGCATTTAGTATTATTCTATTATTGTTATATCCCGAAACATATTTTGCTAAAATTGCCCACTTGAAACACTGTCATTCTGTGTTTTTGATATCCCTTTTTTTATTTTCGATGTCCCTTGGTAGCGGAATATATGATGAACTAAGCATATTTGTATATATTTTATATACGCCTAAAAATAATAAGTCTATAACTCTAAACTAAACCGGTTTTAAATATTAATTCCTGTTTTAAATTATTGGTTGCAATGTTTAGCCGATAGTGATTTGAGTATTTGTATTAAGTCGTGTTTTGATGATTCAAAATCATTGTTAAAATAATAGGTTTTTGTGGTTGTTATGTATTACTTAATACAATGTAAAGAAGAATAATATGTGTACGCTGGCGTTTCAGAATGAGGACTGGCTTTTATTAAAACAATATCAATATTACATATAACATTTGAGGTTATAATATTATCATTAACTATGATAATCATAACATCATCCTCTTTTTAAATACAAATATATATATTTTTTTTAAATTAAACAATAAAAAATAATAGTGTACATAATAGTAAATAGCACATTATTACAACTTAATATTAACAAAAATAAGTAATATAACAAAATAATTATAAAAAACATAACAATAGTTAATTATCATAACCGTATCTTTTTATAACCTTCCCGTCTCACTCCGAACGACACACTACTACACTCTCTTTACTTTTTGTTGCACTATGTAACTCATTACTTTTAGGTAATGTATAATAACCATTTGTAGCGGAATATATGATGAACTACCCATAGGTGTATATATTTTATATACGAATAAAAATATTATGCCTTTAGACTATAAACTCAACTGGTTTTAAATATAAATTCCAGTTTTAAATTTTTGATTGAAATGTTAAGCCGATTGTGATTTGAGTATTTGTATTAAGTTGTGTTTTGATGACTCAAAATCATTGCTAAAACAATAGGTTATTGAGTTTTACATTTAACTAGAAGTGCTACAAAGTCTGCATAAATAACTATCGGATATCGTTACCCGAAACATATTTTGCTAGAATCGCCCACTTGAAACACTGTCTGAATGTGTTTTTGATTATTACTTGGTTATTTTCGATGTCCTTTGGTAGCAGAATATATGATGAACTACCCAAAGATGTATATATTTTATATACGCATACTGTCATTACCTCTATAGACTCTAAACTCAACCTTTATTTAATATTAATTCCAGTTTTAAATTTTTGTGGTTCACATTTAACTAGAAGTGCTACAAAGTCTGCATAAATAACTATCGGATGGCGTTTAGTATTATTGCATTTTTGTTATATCCCGAAACATATTTTGTTAGAATTGCCCACTTGAAACACTGTCTGCCTGTGTTTTTGATTATTACTTGGTTATTTTCGATGTCCTTTGGTAGCGGGATAAATGATTAACTGTCCATAATTGTATATATTTTATGTACGCCTAAATATAATACGTCTATAGACTCTACACTAAACGAGGTTTAAATTTTTAATCTAGTTTAAAATTATATTTGATTGGAATATTTAGCTGATATTCATTTGAGTAATTGTTCTAAGTTCAGTTTTGATGACTCAAAATCATTGCTAAAATAATAGGTTATTGAGTTTTAAATTTAACTAGAAGTGCTACAAAGTCTGCATAAATAACTATCGGATATCGTTTAGTATTATTGCATTTTTGGTATATCCCGAAACATATTTTGCTAGAATCGCCCACTTGAAACACTGTCTGCCTGTGTTTTTGATTATAACTTTGTTATTTTCGATGTCCTTTGGTAGCGGAATATATGATGAACTACCCAAAGGTGTATATATTTTATATACGCATACCGTAATTACCTCTATAGACTCTAAACTCAACCTTTATTTAATATTAATTCCAGTTTTAAATTTTTGTGGTTCACATTTAACTAGAAGTGCTACAAAGTCTGCATAAATAACTATCGGATGGCGTTTAGTATTATTGCATTTTTGTTATATCCCGAAACATATTTTACTAGAATTGCCCACTTGAAACACTGTTGGTCTGTGTTTTTGATTCTAACTATGTTATTTTCGATGTCCTTTGGTAGCGGGATAAATGATTAACTGTCCATAATTGTATATATTTTATGTACGCCTAAATATAATACGTCTATAGACTCTACACTAAACGAGGTTTAAATTTTTAATCCAGTTTTAAATTTTATTTGATTGGAATATTTTGCCGATATTCATTTAAGTAATTGTATTAAGTTGTGTTTTGAGTATTCAAAATCGTTAGGAAAATAATAGTATTTTGTGTTTTACATTGAACAAGAAGTGCCTCAAAGTCTCCATAAATGACTATTGAATGGCGTATTATATTATTGTATTTTTGGTATATCCCGAAACATATTTTGCTAGAATTGCCCACTTGAAACACTGTCGGTCTGTGGTTTTAAATAAGACTTTGTTATTTTCGATGTCCTTTTGTAGCGGAATATATGATGAACTACCCATAGGTGTATATATTTTATATACGAATAAAAATATTATGCCTTTAGACTATAAACTCAACCGGTTTTAAATATAAATTCCAGTTTTAAATTTTTGATTGAAATGTTAAGCCGATTGTGATTTGAGTATTCGTATTAAGTTGTGTTTTGATGACTCAAAGTCATTGCTAAAATAATAGGTTATTGAGTTTTACATTTAACTAGAAGTGCTACAAAGTCTGCATAAATAACTATCGGATGGCGTTTAGTATTATTGCATTTTTGTTATATCCCGAAACATATTTTGCTAGAATTGCCCACTTGAAACACTGTCGGTCTGTGTTTTTGATTCTAACTTTGTTATTTTCGATGTCCTTTGGTAGCGGGATAAATGATTAACTGCCCATAGGTGTATATATTTTATGTACGCCTGAATATAATACGTCTATAGACTCTACACTACACGAGGTATAAATTTTTAATCCAGTTTTAAATTTTATTTGATTGGAATATTTTGCCGATAATTATTTAAGTAATTGTATTAAGTTGTGATTTGAGGATTCAAAATCGTTAGGAAAATAATAGTATTTTGTGTTTTACATTGAACAAGAAGTGCCTCAAAGTCTCCATAAATGACTATTGAATGGCGTATTATATTATTGTATTTTTGGTATATCCCGAAACATATTTTGCTAGAATTGCACACTTGAAACACTGTTGGTCTGTGTTTTTGATTCTAACTATGTTATTTTCGATGTCCTTTGGTAGCGGGATAAATGATTAACTGCCCATAATTGTATATATTTTATGTACGCCTGAATATAATACGTCTATAGACTCTACACTACGTGAGGTTTAAATTTTTAATCCAGTTTTAAATTTTATTTGATTGGAATATTTTGCCGATATTCATTTAAGTAATTGTATTAAGTTGTGTTTTGAAGATTCAAAATCGTTGGGAAAATAATAGTATTTTGTGTTTTACATTGAACAAGAAGTGCCTCAAAGTCTCCATAAATGACTATTGAATGGCGTATTATATTATTGTATTTTTGGTATATCCCGAAACATATTTTGCTAGAATTGCCCACTTGAAACACTGTCGGTCTGTGGTTTTAAATAAGACTTTGTTATTTCCGATGTCCTTTTGTAGCGGAATATATGATAAACTACCCATAGGTGTATATATTTTATATACGAATAAAAATATTATGCCTTTAGACTATAAACTCAACTGGTTTTAAATATAAATTCCAGTTTTAAATTTTTGATTGAAATGTTAAGCCGATTGTGATTTGAGTATTTGTATTAAGTTGTGTTTTGATGACTCAAAATCATTGCTAAAACAATAGGTTATTGAGTTTTACATTTAACTAGAAGTGCTACAAAGTCTGCATAAATAACTATCGGATATCGTTACCCGAAACATATTTTGCTAGAATCGCCCACTTGAAACACTGTCTGAATGTGTTTTTGATTATTACTTGGTTATTTTCGATGTCCTTTGGTAGCAGAATATATGATGAACTACCCAAAGATGTATATATTTTATATACGCATACTGTCATTACCTCTATAGACTCTAAACTCAACCTTTATTTAATATTAATTCCAGTTTTAAATTTTTGTGGTTCACATTTAACTAGAAGTGCTACAAAGTCTGCATAAATAACTATCGGATGGCGTTTAGTATTATTGCATTTTTGTTATATCCCGAAACATATTTTGTTAGAATTGCCCACTTGAAACACTGTCTGCCTGTGTTTTTGATTATTACTTGGTTATTTTCGATGTCCTTTGGTAGCGGGATAAATGATTAACTGTCCATAATTGTATATATTTTATGTACGCCTAAATATAATACGTCTATAGACTCTACACTAAACGAGGTTTAAATTTTTAATCTAGTTTAAAATTATATTTGATTGGAATATTTAGCTGATATTCATTTGAGTAATTGTTCTAAGTTCAGTTTTGATGACTCAAAATCATTGCTAAAATAATAGGTTATTGAGTTTTAAATTTAACTAGAAGTGCTACAAAGTCTGCATAAATAACTATCGGATATCGTTTAGTATTATTGCATTTTTGGTATATCCCGAAACATATTTTGCTAGAATCGCCCACTTGAAACACTGTCTGCCTGTGTTTTTGATTATAACTTTGTTATTTTCGATGTCCTTTGGTAGCGGAATATATGATGAACTACCCAAAGGTGTATATATTTTATATACGCATACCGTAATTACCTCTATAGACTCTAAACTCAACCTTTATTTAATATTAATTCCAGTTTTAAATTTTTGTGGTTCACATTTAACTAGAAGTGCTACAAAGTCTGCATAAATAACTATCGGATGGCATTTAGTATTATTGCATTTTTGTTATATCCCGAAACATATTTTACTAGAATTGCCCACTTGAAACACTGTTGGTCTGTGTTTTTGATTCTAACTATGTTATTTTCGATGTCCTTTGGTAGCGGGATAAATGATTAACTGTCCATAATTGTATATATTTTATGTACGCCTAAATATAATACGTCTATAGACTCTACACTAAACGAGGTTTAAATTTTTAATCCAGTTTTAAATTTTATTTGATTGGAATATTTTGCCGATATTCATTTAAGTAATTGTATTAAGTTGTGTTTTGAGTATTCAAAATCGTTAGGAAAATAATAGTATTTTGTGTTTTACATTGAACAAGAAGTGCCTCAAAGTCTCCATAAATGACTATTGAATGGCGTATTATATTATTGTATTTTTGGTATATCCCGAAACATATTTTGCTAGAATTGCCCACTTGAAACACTGTCGGTCTGTGGTTTTAAATAAGACTTTGTTATTTCCGATGTCCTTTTGTAGCGGAATATATGATAAACTACCCATAGGTGTATATATTTTATATACGAATAAAAATATTATGCCTTTAGACTATAAACTCAACCGGTTTAAAATATAAATTCCAGTTTTAAATTTTTGATTGAAATGTTAAGCCGATTGTGATTTGAGTATTCTTATTAAGTTGTGTTTTGATGACTCAAAATCATTGCTAAAATAATAGGTTATTGAGTTTTACACTTAACTAGAAGTGCTACAAAGTCTGCATAAATAACTATCGGATGGCGTTTAGTATTATTGCATTTTTGTTATATCCCGAAACATATTTTGCTAGAATTGCCCACTTGAAACACTGTCGGTCTGTGTTTTTGATTCTAACTTTGTTATTTTCGATGTCCTTTGGTAGCGGGATAAATGATTAACTGCCCATAGGTGTATATATTTTATGTACGCCTGAATATAATACGTCTATAGACTCTACACTACACGAGGTATAAATTTTTAATCCAGTTTTAAATTTTATTTGATTGGAATATTTTGCCGATAATTATTTAAGTAATTGTATTAAGTTGTGATTTGAGGATTCAAAATCGTTAGGAAAATAATAGTATTTTGTGTTTTACATTGAACAAGAAGTGCCTCAAAGTCTCCATAAATGACTATTGAATGGCGTATTATATTATTGTATTTTTGGTATATCCCGAAACATATTTTGCTAGAATTGCACACTTGAAACACTGTTGGTCTGTGTTTTTGATTCTAACTATGTTATTTTCGATGTCCTTTGGTAGCGGGATAAATGATTAACTGCCCATAATTGTATATATTTTATGTACGCCTGAATATAATACGTCTATAGACTCTACACTACGTGAGGTTTAAATTTTTAATCCAGTTTTAAATTTTATTTGATTGGAATATTTTGCCGATATTCATTTAAGTAATTGTATTAAGTTGTGTTTTGAAGATTCAAAATCGTTGGGAAAATAATAGTATTTTGTGTTTTACATTGAACAAGAAGTGCCTCAAAGTCTCCATAAATGACTATTGAATGGCGTATTATATTATTGTATTTTTGGTATATCCCGAAACATATTTTGCTAGAATTGCCCACTTGAAACACTGTCGGTCTGTGGTTTTAAATAAGACTTTGTTATTTCCGATGTCCTTTTGTAGCGGAATATATGATAAACTACCCATAGGTGTATATATTTTATATACGAATAAAAATATTATGCCTTTAGACTATAAACTCAACTGGTTTTAAATATAAATTCCAGTTTTAAATTTTTGATTGAAATGTTAAGCCGATTGTGATTTGAGTATTTGTATTAAGTTGTGTTTTGATGACTCAAAATCATTGCTAAAACAATAGGTTATTGAGTTTTACATTTAACTAGAAGTGCTACAAAGTCTGCATAAATAACTATCGGATATCGTTACCCGAAACATATTTTGCTAGAATCGCCCACTTGAAACACTGTCTGAATGTGTTTTTGATTATTACTTGGTTATTTTCGATGTCCTTTGGTAGCAGAATATATGATGAACTACCCAAAGATGTATATATTTTATATACGCATACTGTCATTACCTCTATAGACTCTAAACTCAACCTTTATTTAATATTAATTCCAGTTTTAAATTTTTGTGGTTCACATTTAACTAGAAGTGCTACAAAGTCTGCATAAATAACTATCGGATGGCGTTTAGTATTATTGCATTTTTGTTATATCCCGAAACATATTTTGTTAGAATTGCCCACTTGAAACACTGTCTGCCTGTGTTTTTGATTATTACTTGGTTATTTTCGATGTCCTTTGGTAGCGGGATAAATGATTAACTGTCCATAATTGTATATATTTTATGTACGCCTAAATATAATACGTCTATAGACTCTACACTAAACGAGGTTTAAATTTTTAATCTAGTTTAAAATTATATTTGATTGGAATATTTAGCTGATATTCATTTGAGTAATTGTTCTAAGTTCAGTTTTGATGACTCAAAATCATTGCTAAAATAATAGGTTATTGAGTTTTAAATTTAACTAGAAGTGCTACAAAGTCTGCATAAATAACTATCGGATATCGTTTAGTATTATTGCATTTTTGGTATATCCCGAAACATATTTTGCTAGAATCGCCCACTTGAAACACTGTCTGCCTGTGTTTTTGATTATAACTTTGTTATTTTCGATGTCCTTTGGTAGCGGAATATATGATGAACTACCCAAAGGTGTATATATTTTATATACGCATACCGTAATTACCTCTATAGACTCTAAACTCAACCTTTATTTAATATTAATTCCAGTTTTAAATTTTTGTGGTTCACATTTAACTAGAAGTGCTACAAAGTCTGCATAAATAACTATCGGATGGCATTTAGTATTATTGCATTTTTGTTATATCCCGAAACATATTTTACTAGAATTGCCCACTTGAAACACTGTTGGTCTGTGTTTTTGATTCTAACTATGTTATTTTCGATGTCCTTTGGTAGCGGGATAAATGATTAACTGTCCATAATTGTATATATTTTATGTACGCCTAAATATAATACGTCTATAGACTCTACACTAAACGAGGTTTAAATTTTTAATCCAGTTTTAAATTTTATTTGATTGGAATATTTTGCCGATATTCATTTAAGTAATTGTATTAAGTTGTGTTTTGAGTATTCAAAATCGTTAGGAAAATAATAGTATTTTGTGTTTTACATTGAACAAGAAGTGCCTCAAAGTCTCCATAAATGACTATTGAATGGCGTATTATATTATTGTATTTTTGGTATATCCCGAAACATATTTTGCTAGAATTGCCCACTTGAAACACTGTCGGTCTGTGGTTTTAAATAAGACTTTGTTATTTCCGATGTCCTTTTGTAGCGGAATATATGATAAACTACCCATAGGTGTATATATTTTATATACGAATAAAAATATTATGCCTTTAGACTATAAACTCAACCGGTTTAAAATATAAATTCCAGTTTTAAATTTTTGATTGAAATGTTAAGCCGATTGTGATTTGAGTATTCTTATTAAGTTGTGTTTTGATGACTCAAAATCATTGCTAAAATAATAGGTTATTGAGTTTTACACTTAACTAGAAGTGCTACAAAGTCTGCATAAATAACTATCGGATGGCGTTTAGTATTATTGCATTTTTGTTATATCCCGAAACATATTTTGCTAGAATTGCCCACTTGAAACACTGTCGGTCTGTGTTTTTGATTCTAACTTTGTTATTTTCGATGTCCTTTGGTAGCGGGATAAATGATTAACTGCCCATAGGTGTATATATTTTATGTACGCCTGAATATAATACGTCTATAGACTCTACACTACACGAGGTATAAATTTTTAATCCAGTTTTAAATTTTATTTGATTGGAATATTTTGCCGATAATTATTTAAGTAATTGTATTAAGTTGTGATTTGAGGATTCAAAATCGTTAGGAAAATAATAGTATTTTGTGTTTTACATTGAACAAGAAGTGCCTCAAAGTCTCCATAAATGACTATTGAATGGCGTATTATATTATTGTATTTTTGGTATATCCCGAAACATATTTTGCTAGAATTGCACACTTGAAACACTGTTGGTCTGTGTTTTTGATTCTAACTATGTTATTTTCGATGTCCTTTGGTAGCGGGATAAATGATTAACTGCCCATAATTGTATATATTTTATGTACGCCTGAATATAATACGTCTATAGACTCTACACTACGTGAGGTTTAAATTTTTAATCCAGTTTTAAATTTTATTTGATTGGAATATTTTGCCGATATTCATTTAAGTAATTGTATTAAGTTGTGTTTTGAAGATTCAAAATCGTTGGGAAAATAATAGTATTTTGTGTTTTACATTGAACAAGAAGTGCCTCAAAGTCTCCATAAATGACTATTGAATGGCGTATTATATTATTGTATTTTTGGTATATCCCGAAACATATTTTGCTAGAATTGCCCACTTGAAACACTGTCGGTCTGTGGTTTTAAATAAGACTTTGTTATTTCCGATGTCCTTTTGTAGCGGAATATATGATAAACTACCCATAGGTGTATATATTTTATATACGAATAAAAATATTATGCCTTTAGACTATAAACTCAACTGGTTTTAAATATAAATTCCAGTTTTAAATTTTTGATTGAAATGTTAAGCCGATTGTGATTTGAGTATTTGTATTAAGTTGTGTTTTGATGACTCAAAATCATTGCTAAAACAATAGGTTATTGAGTTTTACATTTAACTAGAAGTGCTACAAAGTCTGCATAAATAACTATCGGATATCGTTACCCGAAACATATTTTGCTAGAATCGCCCACTTGAAACACTGTCTGAATGTGTTTTTGATTATTACTTGGTTATTTTCGATGTCCTTTGGTAGCAGAATATATGATGAACTACCCAAAGATGTATATATTTTATATACGCATACTGTCATTACCTCTATAGACTCTAAACTCAACCTTTATTTAATATTAATTCCAGTTTTAAATTTTTGTGGTTCACATTTAACTAGAAGTGCTACAAAGTCTGCATAAATAACTATCGGATGGCGTTTAGTATTATTGCATTTTTGTTATATCCCGAAACATATTTTGTTAGAATTGCCCACTTGAAACACTGTCTGCCTGTGTTTTTGATTATTACTTGGTTATTTTCGATGTCCTTTGGTAGCGGGATAAATGATTAACTGTCCATAATTGTATATATTTTATGTACGCCTAAATATAATACGTCTATAGACTCTACACTAAACGAGGTTTAAATTTTTAATCTAGTTTAAAATTATATTTGATTGGAATATTTAGCTGATATTCATTTGAGTAATTGTTCTAAGTTCAGTTTTGATGACTCAAAATCATTGCTAAAATAATAGGTTATTGAGTTTTAAATTTAACTAGAAGTGCTACAAAGTCTGCATAAATAACTATCGGATATCGTTTAGTATTATTGCATTTTTGGTATATCCCGAAACATATTTTGCTAGAATCGCCCACTTGAAACACTGTCTGCCTGTGTTTTTGATATCCCTTTTTTTATTTTCGATGTCCCTTGGTAGCGGAATATATGATGAACTAAGCATATTTGTATATATTTTATATACGCCTAAAAATAATAAGTCTATAACTCTAAACTAAACCGGTTTTAAATATTAATTCCAGTTTTAAATTATTGGTTGCAATGTTTAGCCGATAGTGATTTGAGTATTTGTATTAAGTCGTGTTTTGATGATTCAAAATCATTGTTAAAATAATAGGTTTTTGTGGTTGTTATGTATTACTTAATACAATGTAAAGAAGAATAATATGTGTACGCTGGCGTTTCAGAATGAGGACTGGCTTTTATTAAAACAATATCAATATTACATATAACATTTGAGGTTATAATATTATCATTAACTATGATAATCATAACATCATCCTCTTTTTAAATACAAATATATATATTTTTTTTAAATTAAACAATAAAAAATAATAGTGTACATAATAGTAAATAGCACATTATTACAACTTAATATTAACAAAAATAAGTAATATAACAAAATAATTATAAAAAACATAACAATAGTTAATTATCATAACCGTATCTTTTTATAACCTTCCCGTCTCACTCCGAACGACACACTACTACACTCTCTTTACTTTTTGTTGCACTATGTAACTCATTACTTTTAGGTAATGTATAATAACCATTTGTAGCGGAATATATGATGAACTACCCATAGGTGTATATATTTTATATACGAATAAAAATATTATGCCTTTAGACTATAAACTCAACTGGTTTTAAATATAAATTCCAGTTTTAAATTTTTGATTGAAATGTTAAGCCGATTGTGATTTGAGTATTTGTATTAAGTTGTGTTTTGATGACTCAAAATCATTGCTAAAACAATAGGTTATTGAGTTTTACATTTAACTAGAAGTGCTACAAAGTCTGCATAAATAACTATCGGATATCGTTACCCGAAACATATTTTGCTAGAATCGCCCACTTGAAACACTGTCTGAATGTGTTTTTGATTATTACTTGGTTATTTTCGATGTCCTTTGGTAGCAGAATATATGATGAACTACCCAAAGATGTATATATTTTATATACGCATACTGTCATTACCTCTATAGACTCTAAACTCAACCTTTATTTAATATTAATTCCAGTTTTAAATTTTTGTGGTTCACATTTAACTAGAAGTGCTACAAAGTCTGCATAAATAACTATCGGATGGCGTTTAGTATTATTGCATTTTTGTTATATCCCGAAACATATTTTGTTAGAATTGCCCACTTGAAACACTGTCTGCCTGTGTTTTTGATTATTACTTGGTTATTTTCGATGTCCTTTGGTAGCGGGATAAATGATTAACTGTCCATAATTGTATATATTTTATGTACGCCTAAATATAATACGTCTATAGACTCTACACTAAACGAGGTTTAAATTTTTAATCTAGTTTAAAATTATATTTGATTGGAATATTTAGCTGATATTCATTTGAGTAATTGTTCTAAGTTCAGTTTTGATGACTCAAAATCATTGCTAAAATAATAGGTTATTGAGTTTTAAATTTAACTAGAAGTGCTACAAAGTCTGCATAAATAACTATCGGATATCGTTTAGTATTATTGCATTTTTGGTATATCCCGAAACATATTTTGCTAGAATCGCCCACTTGAAACACTGTCTGCCTGTGTTTTTGATTATAACTTTGTTATTTTCGATGTCCTTTGGTAGCGGAATATATGATGAACTACCCAAAGGTGTATATATTTTATATACGCATACCGTAATTACCTCTATAGACTCTAAACTCAACCTTTATTTAATATTAATTCCAGTTTTAAATTTTTGTGGTTCACATTTAACTAGAAGTGCTACAAAGTCTGCATAAATAACTATCGGATGGCGTTTAGTATTATTGCATTTTTGTTATATCCCGAAACATATTTTACTAGAATTGCCCACTTGAAACACTGTTGGTCTGTGTTTTTGATTCTAACTATGTTATTTTCGATGTCCTTTGGTAGCGGGATAAATGATTAACTGTCCATAATTGTATATATTTTATGTACGCCTAAATATAATACGTCTATAGACTCTACACTAAACGAGGTTTAAATTTTTAATCCAGTTTTAAATTTTATTTGATTGGAATATTTTGCCGATATTCATTTAAGTAATTGTATTAAGTTGTGTTTTGAGTATTCAAAATCGTTAGGAAAATAATAGTATTTTGTGTTTTACATTGAACAAGAAGTGCCTCAAAGTCTCCATAAATGACTATTGAATGGCGTATTATATTATTGTATTTTTGGTATATCCCGAAACATATTTTGCTAGAATTGCCCACTTGAAACACTGTCGGTCTGTGGTTTTAAATAAGACTTTGTTATTTTCGATGTCCTTTTGTAGCGGAATATATGATGAACTACCCATAGGTGTATATATTTTATATACGAATAAAAATATTATGCCTTTAGACTATAAACTCAACCGGTTTTAAATATAAATTCCAGTTTTAAATTTTTGATTGAAATGTTAAGCCGATTGTGATTTGAGTATTCGTATTAAGTTGTGTTTTGATGACTCAAAGTCATTGCTAAAATAATAGGTTATTGAGTTTTACATTTAACTAGAAGTGCTACAAAGTCTGCATAAATAACTATCGGATGGCGTTTAGTATTATTGCATTTTTGTTATATCCCGAAACATATTTTGCTAGAATTGCCCACTTGAAACACTGTCGGTCTGTGTTTTTGATTCTAACTTTGTTATTTTCGATGTCCTTTGGTAGCGGGATAAATGATTAACTGCCCATAGGTGTATATATTTTATGTACGCCTGAATATAATACGTCTATAGACTCTACACTACACGAGGTATAAATTTTTAATCCAGTTTTAAATTTTATTTGATTGGAATATTTTGCCGATAATTATTTAAGTAATTGTATTAAGTTGTGATTTGAGGATTCAAAATCGATAGGAAAATAATAGTATTTTGTGTTTTACATTGAACAAGAAGTGCCTCAAAGTCTCCATAAATGACTATTGAATGGCGTATTATATTATTGTATTTTTGGTATATCCCGAAACATATTTTGCTAGAATTGCACACTTGAAACACTGTTGGTCTGTGTTTTTGATTCTAACTATGTTATTTTCGATGTCCTTTGGTAGCGGGATAAATGATTAACTGCCCATAATTGTATATATTTTATGTACGCCTGAATATAATACGTCTATAGACTCTACACTACGTGAGGTTTAAATTTTTAATCCAGTTTTAAATTTTATTTGATTGGAATATTTTGCCGATATTCATTTAAGTAATTGTATTAAGTTGTGTTTTGAAGATTCAAAATCGTTGGGAAAATAATAGTATTTTGTGTTTTACATTGAACAAGAAGTGCCTCAAAGTCTCCATAAATGACTATTGAATGGCGTATTATATTATTGTATTTTTGGTATATCCCGAAACATATTTTGCTAGAATTGCCCACTTGAAACACTGTCGGTCTGTGGTTTTAAATAAGACTTTGTTATTTCCGATGTCCTTTTGTAGCGGAATATATGATAAACTACCCATAGGTGTATATATTTTATATACGAATAAAAATATTATGCCTTTAGACTATAAACTCAACCGGTTTAAAATATAAATTCCAGTTTTAAATTTTTGATTGAAATGTTAAGCCGATTGTGATTTGAGTATTCTTATTAAGTTGTGTTTTGATGACTCAAAATCATTGCTAAAATAATAGGTTATTGAGTTTTACACTTAACTAGAAGTGCTACAAAGTCTGCATAAATAACTATCGGATGGCGTTTAGTATTATTGCATTTTTGTTATATCCCGAAACATATTTTGCTAGAATTGCCCACTTGAAACACTGTCGGTCTGTGTTTTTGATTCTAACTTTGTTATTTTCGATGTCCTTTGGTAGCGGGATAAATGATTAACTGCCCATAGGTGTATATATTTTATGTACGCCTGAATATAATACGTCTATAGACTCTACACTACACGAGGTATAAATTTTTAATCCAGTTTTAAATTTTATTTGATTGGAATATTTTGCCGATAATTATTTAAGTAATTGTATTAAGTTGTGATTTGAGGATTCAAAATCGTTAGGAAAATAATAGTATTTTGTGTTTTACATTGAACAAGAAGTGCCTCAAAGTCTCCATAAATGACTATTGAATGGCGTATTATATTATTGTATTTTTGGTATATCCCGAAACATATTTTGCTAGAATTGCACACTTGAAACACTGTTGGTCTGTGTTTTTGATTCTAACTATGTTATTTTCGATGTCCTTTGGTAGCGGGATAAATGATTAACTGCCCATAATTGTATATATTTTATGTACGCCTGAATATAATACGTCTATAGACTCTACACTACGTGAGGTTTAAATTTTTAATCCAGTTTTAAATTTTATTTGATTGGAATATTTTGCCGATATTCATTTAAGTAATTGTATTAAGTTGTGTTTTGAAGATTCAAAATCGTTGGGAAAATAATAGTATTTTGTGTTTTACATTGAACAAGAAGTGCCTCAAAGTCTCCATAAATGACTATTGAATGGCGTATTATATTATTGTATTTTTGGTATATCCCGAAACATATTTTGCTAGAATTGCCCACTTGAAACACTGTCGGTCTGTGGTTTTAAATAAGACTTTGTTATTTCCGATGTCCTTTTGTAGCGGAATATATGATAAACTACCCATAGGTGTATATATTTTATATACGAATAAAAATATTATGCCTTTAGACTATAAACTCAACCGGTTTAAAATATAAATTCCAGTTTTAAATTTTTGATTGAAATGTTAAGCCGATTGTGATTTGAGTATTCTTATTAAGTTGTGTTTTGATGACTCAAAATCATTGCTAAAATAATAGGTTATTGAGTTTTACATTTAACTAGAAGTGCTACAAAGTCTGCATAAATAACTATCGGATGGCGTTTAGTATTATTGCATTTTTGTTATATCCCGAAACATATTTTGCTAGAATTGCCCACTTGAAACACTGTCGGTCTGTGTTTTTGATTCTAACTTTGTTATTTTCGATGTCCTTTGGTAGCGGGATAAATGATTAACTGTCCATAATTGTATATATTTTATGTACGCCTAAATATAATACGTCTATAGACTCTACACTAAACGAGATTTAAATTTTTAATCCAGTTTAAAATTATATTTGATTGGAATATTTAGCTGATATTCATTTGAGTAATTGTTCTAAGTTGAGTTTTGAGGATTCAAAATCTTTGGGAAAATAATAGGTTTTTGTGTTTCACATTGAACAAGAAGTGCCTCAAAGTCTACATAAATGACCATCGAATGGCGTATTATATTATTGTATTTTTGGTATATCCCGAAACATATTTTGCTAGAATTGCCCACTTGAAACACTGTCGGTCTGTGTTTTTGATTCTAACTTTGTTATTTTCGATGTCCTTTGGTAGCGGGATAAATGATTAACTGTCCATAATTGTATATATTTTATGTACGCCTAAATATAATACGTCTATAGACTCTACACTAAACGAGATTTAAATTTTTAATCCAGTTTAAAATTATATTTGATTGGAATATTTAGCTGATATTCATTTGAGTAATTGTTCTAAGTTGAGTTTTGAGGATTCAAAATCTTTGGGAAAATAATAGGTTTTTGTGTTTCACATTGAACAAGAAGTGCCTCAAAGTCTACATAAATGACCATCGAATGGCGTATTATATTATTGTATTTTTGGTATATCCCGAAACATATTTTGCTAGAATTGCCCACTTGAAACACTGTCGGTCTGTGGTTTTAAATAAGACTTTGTTATTTTCGATGTCCTTTTGTAGCGGAATATATGATGAACTACCCAAAGGTGTATATATTTTATATACGCATACTGTAATTACATATATAGACTCTAAACTCAACATTTATTTAATATTAATTCCATTTTTAAATTTTTGTGTTTCACATTGAACAAGAAGTGCCTCAAAGTCTGCATAAATGACTATTGAATGGCGTATTGTATTATTGTATTTTTGGTTGACGGACTAATGATGTTAGTATTCATTTAATAAGTAATAACACGACAATATGATTATGTTTAAGTATAATATATATTAACGTACAACTGGACAATTAAACCGTGACAGTACTCACACATCGTATACGCTCTGTACGACGACGCCTGTGTAAGTGAGTATTACATACATCAAAGGCCCTATATATGTGCACGACCGAGGTCATGTTACATCCGTAAAGAGAGTGAGTCTTATGCTCGTACATAACTAGTTACTAAATTGTACAAACGTGTCAAGGCTGACTACATATACTACATATTAATTGTATATTTCAACACCCTCCCTCAATTAATAATCTCTTTAATTGTAGTCACTCCTATGGCTGACCGCAACTTCTCGAATCGTTCCTTAACCAAAGGCTTGGTTAGAATGTCCGCAATCTGGTCCTCTGTTCCAATGTACTGTAGTTGGAATTGTCCTTCTTCGTATTTCTCCCGTATAAAGTGGTATCTTACGTCTATGTGTTTTGTCCGCTTTTGTAACTCCGGATTTTTAACTAAACGAATAGCACTCTGATTATCTATAAATAATACCGGTTGTTTGTCACCTGTTGTTGATAAGCTTCTTATCAACTTTGTAATCCACAAGATCCCCTTGACAGCTTCACTGGCCGAAATATATTCAGCCTATGTCGATGACAATGACACACAATGTTGTCTCTGCGATATTCATGAAATTATGCTTGACCCGTATCTGAATAGAAATCCTGACGTTGAACCTCGTGTCTGAACGTCACCTGCGTAATCTGAATCGCTGAATATTTCTAATGACAGTTGTGTATTATGATTAAAATACAAGCCATAATTAAATGTTCGTTTGACATATCGTATAATCCGTTTTACCAAGTTCCAATGAGCTTTAGTTGGTTTTGCTAAGTAACGACTAAAAGATACATTTTCTTTGTTGATGAAAGTGCGTCCTATGTGTATATCATAATTTTGGATGTGATCGTCAACAACTAATAAATCTACAGGTTCTTTAACAGAGTCTATCTTCAACCACGCCCTTGTATCGCTGCCACCAATTACACACGAGGTGTTACCATACACATTAAGATTGACTGTTCGTGGTGTTATTGTCAGTCCGTATTTTTGAGCTATACTTCGCTTGATAATGCAAAGTGCACTTCCGGTGTCTACTAAGCCTTGAACTCCTTCAGAATCCTCATTGATTTGTACACGTTTTACATATTATAGCATTCTATTCACTGTGTTAGTATCGATCAATGCGACGTCCGTCTTGGCTGCTTGACAATACTTGGCAGTATGTCCCTCTGTTCCACACTTCGAACATTGTAGCGGTCTCTTAGGACAAGTACAATCGCTTGCTATATGTCCTATCAATTGACAATTGTAGCACTTAGGTCCCGTAGCCGTACTCATACTTGTATTTTGCCCCTTTTTGAAACTCGTGTATGATGGTTGTACCTGGGTTTTACAGCGTTCTCGCTGTATTATTATACATATGAATTTTTAAATACAATTTAAAAGGGGATTACTCTGTCTCTTCCTTACTAAATGTCTTCATTTAAATATAATACTAAAAATAAGAAAATTAAAATATAAACTGTATGTAACAGATTAACAACAAACAATAATAATAATAATAAAAATAGGAATAATAATCCTACTGGATTTAACAAAATAAATTCAATTACTTCAAAATTAAAACAAAATATAATATTAATTCTTAACATAAATACTGGTGGTATTGAAGTCTTATAATTTATAGTCCCGCAACCATGATGGCTTCCTTTTCACCCTTGGTGCTGGTTGGTCTGGAACTGTTTCAATCTTTATCTTTTCTTTAGTGCTTTCTTTTCCTTCTGACTGTACCTCATCAGTATCAGTTGCTTCTTCATGTTCATCAGTGATATGATTTGGTACATTATCACTGTCGGTTCCTATTCGATATACTTTGAGATGAGACACATGAGCTATTGTGACATACTGGCGTCCCTCCCTTACGGGTATTGACAATGTTCATGCATGTTTTTTTTTTACATTTACTGTTTCCTTTGGATTTTTCTACATGATGTGCACTCTTAAAACCATTGTGATTTGAAGCAGCGGGAATGGAAATTAATTAAATATTTTACTATTTTATTGTTTATCAAAAATGTGTATAGCATAATAATAATGAAAGAATTGTTTACACGACTGATATGAGAAGATTTTTTCATTAATTATTTATTATTAATGTTTTACTGAAATATTTAATATTTATATTCTTTTTGTTCTTGTCTGAATTATGTAATTTTTAAATAATTGTACTGTAGATATACAGATATTCATATTGTACTATTATATTATTTTTATTTTACTATTCGGAAAAATATATTTGGCAAAATATAGAGGGGTAACAGATAGAATTGACTCTTGGAATAATTTTTGTCCTAATCAATATTTAAATTTTTTTTTTATTTATATAATTTGCGATTCCCGTGTAATAAAAAAATATTTTTTATTTTTAATAGGTACCAACAATGAAAATTTTCAAATTTGATTTAATTTTTTTTGAATAAATTCAAAATAGCCAATTTTTAAATTCCATTATAAGAATTATTTTTATGGTAAAAACATTTATCTAATTCAAGCATTTTATTTTTTAGAATGATTTTAATTATCAATATTTTTTTGATTAAATTAATTTGTAATGCAATAACTTTTTTAAAAATATTATTTTTGGAAATTTGCTTACATGTTTCTATTTCTTTAACTATTTATTAATCATATCATTTTATCATTTTTTGTCATTTGTTTAAATTTCATAATTTTTTTTTTTTTTTTTTTTGTCAATTCTTTTTATTACACTCTATATTATATTTTACCTGCTTATAAATATTTCATATAATAAATTAATAATGTTATGAATACTGTAAGGAGATAATTTCAACTAATTTAAGATATTATTATATGAATTTATCAAAACTATTTAATAATTTTACTAACATTTTTAATGTTTTACATTATTATGTTCTTAACAGGGTTCACCATGATAATTGTACAGCATTTTATTTAAATTATGATATTTGTCTACGATTTTATATTACTTAGGATAATTTTTCATATTTTTGTTAAGAAGTGATTATGATGTATCTATGTTTTTATTTATTTTAAGACGATTATATTTTTATAGGTAATATTTTTTGACTTTCAAAAAAAAATAATTGCATTTTATTTTATATATTTTTAACTACAAAACAATTTGCAAATTGTTTATATATTTTGTATTTTTGTAATGAATATTGTAATTGAATGTTTAAAAAAAATAATAGCATTTTTATTTTATATATTTTGGTATAAAGCAATATTTTCTTTTTTCCAACTAAACTCCTTTAATCCACTAATTAAATTATATTCTGTTATGAAGTGTTTTTTTCTCTATAAAGTAATATAAGTAAGTTATATATTATAAAATTAAGCTGTGAATAAGATATTCACAATTATAATCATAAATTTGTTCATCCTGAATAAATTCTTTATTAAATCTTATAAGATCTTATAAAGATTAAAATCTTTTAATTTCTCGCTCGATTATGAATGTTAATTGGTGAATTACAACATATGAACCTGAAAACAAAAATATAACTAATCATTAGTTACTCGAAAAATAACTGTTTGAACGAATTACACTTTGTTTAACACCTTTATCAGTAAGATTGAATATGCTTGTGTTCGCGGTAATGCACTTAATCTATTCTCATCTTTTTTGGTTGGAAGAAATCAAGCTGTTAGAGTGGATAACGATTTAATTAACTTTTTATCAATTAACTATGGAAGCTTATAATTTACAGTGTTAGGACATCTATTTTCTATAATTTATAAAAAATGGTTTATTTGGTTTAAATTTAAACTCTAAAATAATTAGAATTGCTGATGGTACCAGAAGTTTAAGTTAATTTCTGGTTTGAAAATAATTTAATTGAACTTAATATTAAAAAAGGTGGGTAAGTGGATGTCGCTCTGCTGTACAGTAGGTTACAAGTGGGCATGTAATTTCGTCCCAAATTTGAACTTAAAATGACCATAAAAATAAACTGAGCTTGTGTATTTTTTAGATTTTTTGGTAACATAATAAACTACTTACGTGGAATCTTGTTTTAAATTTTAATTTGCTAATTTTCGTGATTTTTCCATATTTGGTCAAATTTTGAACTTTAAATGCTTATAAAAAAAAACTGTGACTAAGGATTTTTAATGTTTTTCATCTGCCTTTGAAACAATATACTAGGAGCCTCCTATTAAATTTTCAAGCTTTTTAAACCAACAAATAAAATTTTATTGATATTTTTCGAAAAAAATACTAAAAAAAAATGGAAAATGAAAATGTTTGTAAAGTGCTTAAAATAAGTCAAAATATTTTGAAAATTTGATGGTGTATAGAAAATGCTAATATAAACATTCAGTAAAAATTTCATGTATCTACGGTCATTTTTTTAAGAGTTGCATGAAAAACCAAAATCGAATTTCTCGAAAACAGATTTTCCGTAAAAATTCCCGTTTTTCCTTAATTTTTATGTTGTTTTTCCCGGTGCTTGTGAAAACTATTGGGAAATTTAAATTTTGACCTCAATGCACCAACGATATTCACTTTCCACTCGAAAAAGATACTGAAGTTGAAAATCAAAGCATTATTTCGACTACTTATCGTGTACACAGACACAAAAAAAAAAAAAAAAAATATAAAAACACACATCATTGTAAAATCAATACATTCATCGTTCCACTCAGAATCTAAAATCTAAGTAGGTACCTATTTGTATTTTGAAATTTATAAAAACAAAAGTTTAATATACAATCCATTAGTTATACAGTAAACTAATTGAAATATATCATTAGACTCTTGTAAATGTGATAAACTTGAACATGTTGACTCAATTAAATACCTTGGGGTGATTTTAGATAGAAACTTGAAGTGGACTGCACATATAAATCATACGGTTAGTATGACATAAAAGCTGTTTTGTAAATTCAAATTGTCAAAAGATATCCTCAATACCAACACATTGCATACAGTCTATTTAGCACTGGTATACAATCCGTTACTTACTATGATATAGTTCTTTGGCTAAACGCACCTAAGTTTGCTTTAAATCATCTTGTTCTTACATTAAACTCACTGTTGAGATTTATACTATTAAAACCGTATGATTTTCATGTAGATGACTTTTACAGGACATTTAATGTAAGAAACCTAAATGGCTTGTATATATGGAATATTCTTAATTATATTTTTTAACATGAATCTAAAAGAATATTACCTTTCTCACATAGCTATCAAACACGCATGAAACAAACTGTAAATCTGAATATCCCAGTAACCAATAAAGAATTTGGTGGAAAAATGGTTTTTAATGTCGGTGTTCGTTTATGTATTAAGCTTAACAATAATTTAAAATCATATAAAAATAAAAAATATCATTAGTTGATAACTGTATTTTCATCATGTTTATCAATTAGGTATGGGTTTTGTTAAAATGACAGTAAATAAAGAAAACTAATAATAATTTCAATGTAATTCCACCAGGTTCTTATATTAAATAAATTAAAATAATGATAAAAAGGCGGGCAAGTGGCTAACGCTTTGCTATACATTACGTAGTATTATACATTAGTATTATGAATGTGTTAAATGAAATTTAATGATATAAAATTATTTTATACGAAAAACGATTCTGAGCAAAGAGCCAAAGATGGTCAGCCTATATTTCAATATAAGTACCTATATTTTATGGTCTTCCTGTTTAAGCAATTCATTCTACTTTTACTAAAACAGTAGATTGAATTAATTTTTACCAAAAACATTTCATTTGATATACTTTAAAAGCTCAAGAAGGTACAGTTTGAAATACTTATGAAAAGTCTAGAAAATTGTTAACCCTTGACTATTGAACTTTTATACATTTTTAATTACAAAATAATTTTCAGATTGTTGATGAATTTTGAAAAAATGTGAGCTTTAAGTGCTTATGAAAAATAGTTACTATGTATCTTTTATATTTTTGAACAGATATTATTGAAACTATAAGAATTCTTGTATTACATTTCATTCTCGATATTTCCCACTAAAAGCAAAATGATTTATAATTATCATTACAATATCAACATCTGTTAGCCGGCGTAGTGTATATGCAATTTCACTACATTGTTGTGTAGGTTAGGCATCTCCGCTCTGTATTATCGCTAGTCGGTAATCGAATTTGATAATATAAGAATATATTTTAGTTACGACAGTGCCAACTACCTATGTAGACTCACACGACTACTATTTAATATCATACAACGGACATTCTAAGGATTTTGGTAGCGAATTAGAAGTAACAATTTTTTATAATTTTAAATAATATACACCGATAACAAGTGTAGACATTGAAGTAATTTTTTATTATACAAACATATTATTTTAAGTGACTCACGATATAATTTTCAAAATCACATTTCAAATATATGTATATTATTATTATAAATTTGAATTCAAAAAAATGGTTAATTTTAATTTTGAAATACTTTTTTATAATATTTTATAATTCTGTAATTTTTTAATGTCCATTATGTTATTTAAGTCAGTAACTAACAATTATATATTTTATTATGTAACTTTAATGTATTTTTTTTGCAATTTTAACATATTAAAGTACGTATTAGAATATTTTGTAACGAATATAGTGGTTAAACACGTAAAATTCGATGCATATAGTAGGTTGATGACCCGTCCGAATACGGTGGACGAGAGCAGTAAGTTGTCTAGGTCTAGGTATTGTTATTTAATTTCTAGTAAACGAGCCTCAACTTAAACAGTTTCGAGTCTCAACGCCTGGAAATCCCAAGATTTAGGTCGGTGGAACTCGTAGGCTTTGATACTTGCATCAGTGAATGAACACTGAAGATTTAAAATAAATATAATATTAATAATAAGAGAAATTTAGGGTAACATAGTTTGTATTTTACATAATAGAATAATAATTTTTGCAGTCATATTAATAATAATGATATTTTGGAAATTATATTAACAATTATGATTTTAGACGCATAGCAGCGTGGGGAAAAATTAAATAATAATGGGAGAAAAAATGTAGGTCTGAAGTTATTTGTTTGATGTTATAGAAATAATAGTTACTGGCGTGGTCCACACTCATAAGTACTGTTTTTCTATTATAATAATAATCTTGTGCTCGGCCCACAGGAGTCGATCGTGCACATTATTCGTGACCTACACCCACAGGGTTACCGGCAGTGTAAAGAGCGCATCTTTTAATAGATATTAAATATATCGCCATGAAATCAGACGACTTGTGACAACAAAAATAGAGAGGAAAAGGAAAATAAGGACACACATCTTGTGACGCCTTATAATCTTCATTAAAGGGGGGGGGGACAAAAGGGAAAATGTATACGTTACAAAACGACAGTTTCGATGACGAAGACGAAGTTCAGCGTGACACTGGTGATGTGGAATGTGAATAGCTCCACCCACCACGGTCCCGTTGTAGCTGACTTAGCCCATCATCGGATTTGATTCATCGTATTGAAAAAACGAGAAGTTGAAATATGTGAGATGGCCACGAGGTTGTCTCGTTGATGGCGTCATTGATGGCTCGGAGTTCCAAGGGACTTGGAGCACCAACGTCATGTGGATCCAGCAGTTGTGAAAAGAGAACTTGATGTGCCATATTTGTCTTAAGCCGTTAGCGGTAGTTGTATATCTTGATGTTGGAGAGGGTAGGTCAGTGTCATCGAAATTATGAGCTTTTGTACAATAATATGATTTGGGAAGACAGACTGCACTGCTGCGTGCATGCCGGGGCGCCGACGGTAACAGATGGTGGAGTGCTGCGGTTAGTATGTATGTTAGTGGTATGTTTTCTTTTACAGCAGTTGGGATGGAATTATCCGAAGCAGAATTTGAGATTCTAGTTTTAACGATAAAAAAATATAAATATAATGAATAATCTAAAATACATTCTTGAAATTTTATGAATAAATTGGCGTTTGATTTAAATAAATGCTATCTGTTTTTTGTATTTTTCTAAAAAAACCAAAAATTCCACGATTTGTTACTAGGTTAATTTTAACCTAATTTCAAAATTTGTTTTTATATTCTGAACGAAGTGATGAATGTATTGATTTTACAATGATATGTGTTTTTGTGTCAGAAGACGAAATTAACTTATGGACAACCTTGTATTAAATGTTCATATTAATAAAAAAAAATTATGCATTTTCAACAACAAAATAACTTCAAATTTTCCCAATTTTATCATATTTCGTAACAATTTGAACTTTCAAATGCTTATAAAAAAAAAATTGTGCCTATGTATTTTGGAAAGTTTTGAATCATGTATGGATTAACTTAATATGTTCAATCTTATATTAAATTTTCAAGTATTTTGGCAAAGCCGAAAAATTTTAATCGACATAATATGAAGCTGAACAATTAACGAAATATTTTGAAAAAAAAATCCTGTGAAGAAAATGTCACTTTAAATAGTTGGTGGAAGTTTAAAATTTCTACGTCTTAAACTTTTTGAATAAAAATAAATATCAAAAATCGTTTGATCCTAAATCGTTGATTTACCTGATTGCGTAAAAGATTAAATTTCAAACGCTCATAAAAATTTTTGTTTTTTGTCCAGTAGAGATTTTTTTAAGGAAATTTAAGGAGAACCACCTCTGATACACTTTGTATTAAATTTTCAAGAATATTTGGACAGCCCAATATTTTTTATTGACATTTCAAAAAAAAAAACAAATTAAAAATTAAAATTTTTGAAAGAATTTGACTTTTTTTTAAGCTATTTATAGACAGTTGAAATTATCGAATTTTCTTAGGTTTTTGTTTCGAAATGTCAAAAAAAAAAATTTAGCAGATCAAACATTTTTGAAAATTTAATACAAGGTTTCTCATAAGTGTTACTTATCAGTGATAAGTAACATGCAATATTGTCCTATAACATCAGTCGAAGTTGAGAGATCTTTCAGTCGGTATAAATCAATTTTACGACATAATCGGCGATCTTTCTAATTCGAAAATTTAAAAATGCATGTCATTATTAATTGTAACCATAATAATTAGTAATTAGATAGTTAGATAAATATTTTTTTTATTACATTTCATTTTAATTAATAATAATTTTTTTTTTTTTTTTCATAATACATATTATAAATTTTGTAGTACATTTTTATGTACATATTTTTGTTGTATAAATACATACTTTGGTTAAATAAATACATATAAATCCGAGCCCTACTTATCCATTAAAAAAAAAAATAAAAATCGTCACTCACAATTTTTTTTATAAGCGTTTGAAGTTCAAATATTGACAAAATTCGCCATAATCGCGAATAGTTGCAAATTATTCTGTAACTCAAAATGTATAAAATATGTCAAATTGTATATATCTTGGAATTCATAGCTAAGAATTGAAAATTTAATACAAGGTTGTCCATAAGTTTTGCTTATAATAATCATAAAAAAAATCGAGCGTAAGTCAATTTAAACTTTTTTACGAATATCTAAATTAAAAATTCACAAGTCAAATAACGATTTACTATCAAACGGTTTTAGATAGAAAATAAATAAATAAAATATCCTAGACCGACAATTCGTCTCCATTCAGACCGTTTTTCGTATATATTGATACACATAACTTACTTCACTCAGAACTTAAAATAAATAATTCAATACAAATTAACTTACAAATCAACTAAGCCGTCGTTTGATGTCTCTACTATTTTTTTTTTAAATAAAATGCATTGCCTTTCATTTTTTTTCGTTTCGACTAATACTTATTTTTAAATTTTCCCATTTTTAAAAATTTGGAAAATTTCTGGATTTCTAAAACCTAAGTGCAACTACAACTACAAAACTACAAAATTATATTCTACTATTATATGTGCACTAAAGAATAAATATCTGATAATCGACGTGACGGCTGACAATATCGCCTAATATTATTATATCGTAAAGTAATCATTATATTTCAGCGTGAATGCGCGTGCGCCATGTACACATATAATATTATAGCCAGCGACGGCGGCCATAATTATCTTCGATCATTATCGGTAATATTCGGGTTATACTATATTTAGATTTCCGATAGTGCGACTGATGGTGAGCTAGATAAGCGTTGCGCACTCGCACTCGCATGTACATGTCACAATATGACTACAACAAATTTATATTATGTATAATAGGTACACAGTGTAATTTACTAATTTGTTAATAATTATGTGCGGGCACAACCTGCACATTTTCCAATAAGTTATAACATAATAATATGTTAAAGTAATATCAAATATGTTATGTTATAATAACATAATAAGAAATTAATTACATCACAAAGCACCTACCTATAATATATTAATATCTACTGATAAAATTGAATAATCGTTATTCACCGATAAATAGCCGTATACTCATAATAATAATATGTACCTACCTCAGTTGTTATGTATAGATCTTTTCACAATGTAATGGTAAATTTGAAAAAAAAAAGATAATTATTGGCACGTAGCGACAAAATAATTTGAAACAATGCAACCGCTCACCTATACCATAACATTATTATGTATTTATGTACATTATATTTTATTATTTAAAATTGTAATATTATACTGATTTTTTTAATCAAAAATTCGAACGACAATGTAGAAATGTATAGTAACGGGTAGGTACATGGAATAAAAATCCTCGGGAAAAAAATCACCATACCACAATATTACCACAACCCCATGAAAAGGATTGAACAAATATTTGTTAAACGCTAATTAATATAATTACCATTTACCACATTATTAATATTTAATTACAAATAGGTATATTATATAGGTACTTATTGTTTAAAAATTAATATAGGTATAAATATTTTTAAATAATTTTCAAAAAAAAGAGTGGGTCGGCGGTGGCGGAAGTTTGTCCATCGTCCCTTCGGTCCTCGGACAGTATAGTGTAATTTTACAGTATTCGATTTGAATGAAATGATTGCATTCGATAAAAAACGATTCTGAGATCACTAATGAATATTTTTTATTTTATTAAATTTTTAAATTGTATTCGTATCTAAGGTGATAAAAAAAGCGTTGGAAAAAATATTGACCAAATCCTGTAAAATGTTGTCATTTCTGGCGGCATTAAATAAATAAAATAATTATTGAGATAATCGAAAAATTACCCCTCTAAAGTAGATACCTATCATATAGATTATAGATTAATCATATAGATCACATATTTATCATATAGATTATAGATCCAATTTGCTAAAAGATAAGGTACTAAAATGTGGAAATAAAAACACTCATTCTGGTAGTAATTTTGTTGACAGGATAAAAAAAAATAAAATAAAATAAACATATTTGTAAAACCACTAGCTTCCTCGCTCCGCTCAGAATCTAAAATTAACAATAATATTATTTTATACCTATTACAATATTATTGATACAATTAAACTATTATAAGTACCTAACTAGGTAAATTCCTGAAATAAAATATATATGATATTATTAAGAGGCGTTTTTACAATTTTTACTTTATAGTACCTACACATATAGATCATAGATGCAATATTTAAAAGATTGTAAAATAATAGTAAAATAATACGTATCGAAAATAATATTAATGAATATAGGTAACCAAACTACTAACTCACAGTTAAAAACATTGCATATAAAAATATTTGGAGTGATTGATAGTCAATAATCATAGGCGGACTTCGGGGCGGGGGGGGGCTTAGCCCCCCTAAATATTTTAATAGCCCCGAAAAATCGAAACTTAATTTGAAATGTCATTCGTTGTTTTCATAATTACGTTATCGTTTTGTTATGCATTATTATTAGTTTAACACATCTATCACATAAAACTAGTTTTGAAAATGTGTGGAGAAATGGCCTTTTCGAAATGACCGATTCAATTTACCATGCGGTCACGACTCACGAGCATATTCGATAGACGACGTGTTATCACTTCTTATCGATATGTCGAGCGTCGGCTCGCGGGATCACGAGCGTTGTCGTTGTGACGTTATTTTAATATAGAAGATGTTATAAGAGTTTTGTCAGAAAACAAAACCATATTCCCTAATTTACAAAACCTATTTACCATAGCATTAACAATACCTATCAGTTCGGCTACTTGCGAAAGAAGTTTCAGTGCAATGAGAAAAATAAAAACTTGGCTAAGGACATCCATGCTTCAGGATAGGTTGAGCGATCTTTCTATTCTATATATTGAAAAAGATATGTCCAAAAATATAAATAGCAATGATATTTTGAATATATTTGCTGATAAAAATAGGTATTTGTTATTAAAATAAAATAAAATATTAACTATTAAGTGTTCTTTATTTTTATTACAATTTAAACATATTCATATTTGTATTAGTAATATATTGTTATTTACTTGTAATTACTTGTGCATGGGAAGGGGGTGCGGGGGCGAAGCCCCTGCGGGTCACTTTACATGGGATTATTATAGCTCCCCTAAAAATTCAACCAAATGTCCGCCTATGTCAATACATAGTCGATATACTATGTCAATATAATTAAAAATTATTGACAATTTCATATATATATATATTTTTAATGTTATCTTACTGTGAATTTAACATTCAAAGTCATCAAAACAAGTCCTGACAATCATTCCCTTGTTGATTCCTCAAAAACGATTTTAATCAACCGGCCAAATTAATCATGGTGAAAAACTGTAAACAGTGTGGATATACATGAAATGCTTTAATTGAACCTAAAACCTTAAATTTCAGTATGTGCTCTAGCCTAGGAGGCCTCCCCCCTATATACGCCGCTGAGTGTTTGATATTTGTGCACTGGTCACTGATGTTGAGCGTGCCGACGGTGTCGTTTATGGTGTATCCACATTCCACGTACCACGTTTTTCCTTTTATAATTCCAGAGTTGTTGTTAACATGTTAATTTGTGTGCTCTCTAATGACAATTTAAGATTTTAATTATTGATCGTACGATATTATATTTTATTTATGAATAAAAAACGGAAAGGAGGGGCAAATAGAGATCGTGAAAAAACAAGAAGTTATTTGCATCGGGATAGTCGAATTGCACTTATTACCTACAAACAAATGGTCGAATTGGGGACACTTGAAACATGTTGTGTATGCTGATCCTCCAATCAACATCCAAGATTTAAAGAATAAAATTACACACGCATGTTACCTCCTAAACGAAAACCAAGTACTGGCAGCAACTAATCGTGAATGTTTACGTCGATTTGAGGCATGTACTTTACACGATAGAGGGACTTTCGAACAGTTTATTGAATAGTTTATGTCTGTAATTTCTGTAAATTAAATTGTAAATAAAAATGTATAGTAATGGTAAAAAAAATAAAATAGAAATGTTGTTTCTTGAAAATACATGTTTAAAATATGTTATTTTATAATGCGTAATAATAAAATAAGATAATAATTCATAAATAGTAAATAGTTAGGTAATTAGTTTAATAATAATAATTTTGATTGTTTGTTTGTTTGTTTCATGGTGTTAAGAAGAAAAAAATTACAAAAAAATTTACAGTTAGAAAAAAAAATTAATTAAATTGAATTTTTAAATTATTTAAATTCTACTTAGCTCTAGTTTAGTCAATTTTGGGTTTAGGACATAAGTTGATACATCAAAATGGCTTGAAAAAAATCGATGAACCCGAATATGATATTAAAATTACGGGTTGCCATTTAAAAAAATGTAAGTTTTATTGCGCATGCGCAAGATACATGAGTTAAAAACATTGTGAGTCAAAGAAATTTACGATCCATTAGTCTAGTTTAATGTCCCGCAAACATAATTGAAAAATATTTACATGGTAATGAGTAGTAAAGTGGCCCCTGATTTTTGGGACACACGGTATAATGCTATTAAATAAGTACGCCGTAGCGTTTTTCAACATAAACATCAAGCAGTTCAAGATTTTAGTGACTATTTAGTTGATAATTATATTTCTGACGAAGGACTTTTTCCGCCTCATATTTGAGCTTAAAATATAATATAATATAAAGTATAATATAATAATTATAGGAAAATGAGTGTGAACCAAATGTTTAACCCCTTCAAATGCATGATAATTTTATTAAAATACTTTTTGAGCCCAAGTGCAGTTCGACCACTACCTGTTTTTTACCCGAGTGCAGTTCGACCATTACCTTTTTTAAATCCAAGTGCAATTCGACTAAAATAAGTGCAATTCGACCATACCCATTTGCATAATGTGCTGACAAATGTAAAAATGTAAAAATGTAAATAGAAAAACCAAATTCGAACGTAGCGAGAAAAAAAATTTTGTAGAATGGCCTGGATACATTTTAAACTCCCGGCCTGGATTTGGTTCCCACTCCCCGCCCCTGATTACTAATGAAGTGTAGCAAACTAGATTATTCTGAATGTAAAACTTGCAATGTTATGTTGTAAAACGAATATGTTATGTTAGTATTTACTATTTAGTAACTATAGTAGGTAGCTGGTAGGTACCTATAAAGTCGGAGACAATACGGGTACGAAGACGTCTTCACATTTAATATGGTTATTTGATAAAGAAAAATGTATTATTTGTCGTCAAAATATAATATTAAGGCTAATTATACAATAGACTTTTATACAATTTAAAATGCCAATTTATAAATTATTTATTTTTTGAGAAGTACAAAAAAATAAAAATGTGGGTAAGTGGGCACCGCTTGGATATACATGTAGGTGTAGAATGATGTGCAGTGATGTATTTTTAGGAAGGGTCCCGGGTCTCGACCTACCCCCCCTCAGAATGGAATAATATAATTATTAATTCATAACTCGTATGTATTTTTATAATACACTTACTTATTTTTTAGAACCTCCCCCTCGAAAAAAAATTGGAAATACGCTGCTGACGATGTGATTAAGTTAAATTTGAATAAAGTTTGACAAGTAGACAGTAGTCGCTTAGTGCTTACTACGCCTATACCAGGTCCGATATCCAAACTCGAGGTCCTAAAGATAAAAGTTATTAATTATTATGAACATCGAACGCAAATATTATATCTTATTGTACGGGAAAGTGGGGCAGATTTGAATGCGGGGTAGATTTGAATTTGTCTAATATAATTTGTTACAAATTATTTACGTTAATAAGAATAATAATCTAAGTTGGTGATAATATTTTGTACACCATATTTGATTAGCAGGCATTTTTGAACAATTTTACGATGAGGAAAAATGTAAGTGATTTTCCAAATTAAAAAAAAAAAAAATACCTAGTGGTTTTTGTAAGAACATTTTGGAAACTAAAATCCAAAATCGAAAGGTTAGAATTAAGTATACCTATTCAAAATATTGTTGCCTAATGCCTAGTAATATATTTAATGTACCTACGTACATGTGTAGCAGTAGCGTATATACAAATTATTTTCACTATGGGCCAATTTTGGCAATTTATCACTAGTCAAGCACGACTAACATAGCCATAACTACATATTTTAGGGAGCTGCAGGGTGGTTATAATTATGACATAAATAAATAAATGATACAAATAAAAACTGCGCAATTTAATTTTATAATAATAAAATTATGTAAAATTAATTTTTTAATTGTTTTTAAAAAAATATTGACAATTTCATATATATATATTTTAATGTTATCTAACTTTGAATTTAACATTCAAAGTCATCAAAGCAAGTCCTGACAATCATTTCCTACCTCAAAAACGATTTTAATCAACTGGCTAAATTAATCATGGTGAAAATTTGTAAACAGTGTAGATATATATGAAATGCTTTAATTGAACCTGCAATTTCACTATGGGCTCTGGCCTAGGGGGCCTCCCCCCTATATACGCCACTGATGTGTGGCTATTATTACAATTTGTATTACGATTATTATTTATTATTTTGGCATGGGGTAGATTTGAATCTTCATTAATGGGGTAGATAATAGGGTGTAATATAGGTTCCTTCTTTTTGAAATACCTATCTTGTGGCTGGAATAGACTAGTTTAATGGATTTATACCACAACATGTGGGTTTATCTATAAGAAATCAAAAAAAAAACTAGCTTTTCACGCTAAAAAAAAGTTGAAAAGAAAAATCTAAACCTAATTGTAAAAATGTTTTATTTTTATTATCAAAATAAATAAAAAGTTTAATTTGATTTAATATTTATTTATGTTCAACATTCAAATGTGGCCCTTTAAATTTTAATTGTATAAGACATTAAGACACATATTCAAATCCTATAGGTATATATAGGTAGGTACTATATAAGATATAAATCAGCGGTCGCCAACCTTTTAGACCTCGCGGACGGACCACTAAATCCATAACTCTAAATTCTAAGGATCACTCATGTCTTAAATGAATGTTATAAAAAAAATAAAATTAACGCATATTTTA